>JAPDNY010000002.1:10521064-10581064 GCA_029375565.1 Gekko gecko
TTAGTGCACGTGCGGGAATCCTCCCAGCGGGATGCTACTACATGAACGGAAGACCACCCCCAATTTATTCCCACCAGCTGGGGAATGCAAGCCCTCCCTTTCTTCAAGGTTACAGAGATAGCTGTGTCTGGTGGAGGAGTCTCTCATGGTAACTGCAGCGAAGCAAAGCAAATCTAAGCGCATGCGCACAAGTAAGGAATAACATAATGCAGAAGTATGGCAGTTATCTGACACCTGGCCAGCTTTAGCTCACTGTGAGCTTTGGCCTCTCTGGTGGCTGACCTACAGTGCCTAGCAACCCACAGATACTCCTCTTCAGAGGTATGTCCTTGCTGCCATTCCTTGAACATTTCCTTTTTTCCCCCTTAGCACATCACAAAGTTCTCTGTTCATCCACATTGGCTGATTGGATTCCCTACCATATTTCCTCCTTGTTGGAACAGAGATGGCTTGAGCTTGCAATACTGGATCATCTACATGATTACAGTTTATGCTAACTTACAAACTTAAAGTAGTTATCTGGGGGAAGTTTATTTCTCTATCCTCTTCCTATATAAAAGCAAAAAACAAATTAAAAAGTGATCTTCTCATAGAGGTTAAACAGCTAGAAGAGGTTCATAAATGTACATGCAATTCAAAATTTTATAAACAATTAGTAGTGGAAAGGGAAAGGCTGAAGGCTTTAGAAGTTAATCAAGTTCGAAAAATCTTTTTTTAAAGCAGAAGTTTCGGCATAGGTCTCCTAACCTCCTTAAACTTACCTGGAGAGTGCACAAGCAATTGGCCTCTAGACAAATAAACTGTATTAGAGATGAAAAGGGTAAGCTTTATTCTTCAGCCTTTCACATAACTCGGATCTTTGTTCAGTTTTATAACAGTTTTATATTAGTCCTGACCAAATTTTAGGCTTCTTTGTATAACACAAGATTGCTATTAAAAGTCTTGCTGAAACTCATAAAGTTTCTCGACAAATCAATGACACTCTTGGAAGTTTAGAATATCATCTGTAATAAAAAAAACAGTAACTCCCCAGGTCAAGATGGATTTCCAGTGGAATTTTATAAGAAGTTTAGTGACTTACTGGTTGGCCCTTTGACAGAAATCTTTTTTTTTTTTTTTTTTGCAAAAACCCTCCTAAAAAGGAGAGAAATTTATTCTTTTTATATATAGAAAAAGGTAGGGTATATAGAGGGACTAAGAAAAGGGCAGAGTGAGTATCCTGTTAATGGGGGTTAGATTAAGTTAGTATAGATACATTTTTTGACGGTCACCGCGGTCGAAGAGTCTTCTTTTTAGATTAACAAAAATCCAAAATAGCTCTGTTAATCAGGTTAGTATTGTCCTTTGGGGTTAGTTATTAATCAACTCCTTTCAGACGTCTCATGAACAATCATTTCTTTGGTTGTCTTCCTTTAGTGTCTCTCAGGTTATACGATGGGCCCTCTTTAGCTTTCCCACCTCCCGCACCGGCACCTCCCTCCTCTGGACCGCTGTCATCTTCGCTACTTGTCCAAGTTGCGAGAGCTGCATCTTCCTCTGAGCTGGCGTGCCTCTTCAGGAACTCTTGTGCTTTGAAGATAGAGTCAATCTTTTCTCTTTTATCCTTGTACTTGAACACTAGGCCTTCCGGGAACGACCATCTGTACGTGATCTGGTGCTTTTGTAGAAAGTTGGTCAATCCTTTATACGCTTTCCTCTTCATCCGAATTTCATATGGCACATCTTTCAGAGTTCTGATAATCTGTTCTCCAATTTTCAAGGGCACCGCTGAGACTGCACGCAAGATTTGATCTCTAGTATTCTGTTTAACAAACTTGACCACCACTTCTGCTGGCAGGTTATTTTTCTTTGTAAAGGTGGAATAGGCCCTATAGACCTTATCCATCTCTTCTTTTATTTCACGCTGATCCCTGCCAGTTACTGGTGCCAAGGCATTTGCTAGTATAGATCTGAGATCTTCATTATCTTCTTCTTTAATGCCCTGAAAACGAAGCATCAGATTCGATTTCTCCATTTGAAGCATCAAAATCCTTTTTTCTTGCTCATCTTGATGTTTTTCTAGTTTGTTGACCTTTTTCTTAACTTTTCCGATGTCTTCCGTCGAGACCAAGCATTTTTGCGCAATATCCTCCATCTTCTTAGACGTTTCTGTCAGTTGCTTTTGTTGGCTGCTGAGGACACCTTCCATGCTAGTTAAAGTTTCGCTGATTTTCTGTATTTGAACCAGCAGAGGGTGCAGTAGCTCGCTTGTCTGTTGACTGACAGCAGGCTCTGGGGGAGTTACCCGGGCCGGAAGTCCCGCCTCCCTTCTTTTCCGGTTTGAAAGGGACCTTCTTCATGGCCGACATCTGCTTTATTTGTTTACTTTTTAAAAGTTCGTGACACGTCCCTCAGGAAACCCGCTTACACTCAGGCTTCAGTAGCACCCCAAAGGTATTTTCATCAACCCTTCTTTCCTTATAACCCCCTTCGCTTTCTTTTAAAAGTCCCGCTTCTCACTGGGGGGGGGATTCCCCCTCCTCCCAAACGCTCATTCGCTCGAGGGGAAAGGATTCGGGTTTTCGCTTCAAAGTAAGACCTTCGACTCACGGTTCACCGCCGCTTCTTCTTTTGCTTTAGTTCATATCGCTGTTCCTCACTCCTGGAAGTCGGTGGCGCTGCTAAGTCCCATTACGGGCACAACGCAGCGGGGCCGATTGGGGCGGGGAGAAAGCCTCAATTTCCCGGCTGTCTGCCGGCAAAGAGGCTACTCCCCAAGCGCCCCGGTTCGGAGCCTTATCCTAAGGCTCACTAGGGTCTTTCGCATAGCGAAGACCCCCCTGACTGCGTGTGGGCTAGCCGCCTCCGGGATCGTCCCGAGACGCGGCCGCCATTCGCAACGCCAGAAACCGAAACCGGCCCTTTGACAGAAATCTTTAACTATATTTTAACTCAGGGAAAGATGTCCAGTTTGTGGGATTTTGCCAAAATTGTTGTAATTCCAAAAAAAGATAATGATCTAACAAACCCCAAAGCTTATTGCCCTATCTCTTTATTGAATAAAGATCTTCTTTACATCACTTCTAGCATCCAGGATGAACAAGATTATAGGGGAATACATAGATTGGGATCAAGCAGGTTTTATTCCTAACAGAGATCTGACAGATAATTCTAGAAAAATAATTAATTTAATACAATATAGCAAAGCCAAAGTATTAAACCCTCTTTATTATTACCTCTGGACCTGGAAAAGGCCCTTGACAGTGTGGAACTTCCTTATCCTCATTGATCAAATCAATGGATTTTGGTGATAAATATAGGGCTGCTATTGATTCCCTGTATTTGTTCCCTACGGCCCATATACAGATTAATAGCAATTACTCCAAAGATTTCTTGATCTCCATAGGCACTAGACAAGGATGCCCTTTATCTCCCATATTGTTTGCCCAAGCCATTGAGCCCTTAGCCCAAACCATCTGAGACAGTCCTCTAATTCAGTACTTTAATTCAAGTTAAGTCTCTTTGTGGATGGCTTAGTTATCTATATAATTAACCCAGCCTTGGCAGAGAGGGCGGGATACAAATCAAATAAATAAATAAATATCACCCAACATAGGAGACTTTGGAAAATGTTCAGGACTGAGAGTTAATCAGGATAAATCCCTAATATATCCATTGATCTTAACACAAGATCAAATTTCCTATATTAAAGGTAACTGTAATTACCAGTGGGTCAAAACTGGCTGGAATTCTCTAGGCTTGAAGATACCCTTGAATCTTCACAGCTTATTTAAACACAGTTATTCAGAAATGAGTACATTGATAGCTAATGCTATTACACATTGGAAAGATCTACCTTTGTCATGGATTGAAAGAATTAATATAATTAAAACTTTTGTCCTGCCAAAATTATTTTTTCTTCTTAGAGCTCTGCCTATTCAACTCAATAAGGAATGCTGTATTAAATGGCAGTGGTCTCTAAACTTCTTTATATGGCACAACAGTTGCCACAGAGTAAATTTCAATAACCACCAGCATCCACTCAATAAGGGTGGCTTAGCCTGTTCTGACTTACTAAAATACCATAAGGTACCAATCTTATCCTTTTTACCTAAAGTTTATAATCATACATATCAGACAGGTTGGAAATCAATAGAAGAAAGCTTCATTTATCCTAAAAAAATTCATAGTATACTTTGGTGTAAGTCCAGGGTGTCTCCAAAAGATTTTATGCATAGTGACTTCTTGGTTTCCTTGCTAAAAACTTGAGATAAATATCAGAATCTCCTTGCTCCTCATCCCTCTATCATCTCAAGTTTTTTAGATCAACCCTGGTTTCCTCCCAGCAATGGTAGTTCTTTTTTGTCCAAGAAGGTTGGCTCTTACTAGATTCATGAATATTTCACATGATGGTATAATGTGTAAAAAACTGAAGCTGAAAAAGAAATCCATACACCAAATCAAATATATGAAACAAACTCAAAAGACCACTTACTGAACTTGAATGTCTGATGTTTAATTATTTGCCTGGTCAGAAAGAACTTCTTTCAAAGACATATACCTTGGTAATGCAACTCACTACTGAGAAGCCTCTATGATATCAAATAGCATGGGATTGTCTTCAACAACAACAACAGCAAGAAGGGATTGTAAAGTCTATATTAATGATTCCCAATTGGAAAAAATATGGATATCTCCTACATATGGATCCATATCTCTTAGAATACAATTGCTTGCGTACAATGTTATGACATGTTGGTATACCACCCCTTTGTGGTTACATAGGATAGACTAATTTCCCCTAAGAGTTGGAAAAGTTATGAAGAGATAGGGGCTACAATACATTGTTGGTGGACACGCCCTTTGGTCACACAATTTTGGGGGAAAGTTTTATGTCAAATTGAGTTAATCACCGGTTATCAGATTCCTAATAAGCCTAAACTGATCTTTCTTGATCTATGGGACACTTTAGCAATTCCAAAGAACTGACAGGACTTATATTGATACTACTTATAGAGGTCAAGTGGATAATAGCTTTGTATTGGAAAAAGTCCACCTTGCCAATGATTGAAGATTGGTTTTTGAAAACGTGGAAAATATTTCTGCTGAACAAAACTGTTGACTTAATATCTCTTTCAGACCCATACTTAGGCTTTCCAACATGCTGAATACATGGTTCCCTTTCTTAGAATATACTGCAGATAACACTATCTCCCAAAGTTATTTTGCCAATCCATTATATTACGATACGTTGACAACTGTTTAACTTACTGTGTTTCTTATATTACATTATTATGCAATGTTTCTTTTAAATAGTTATTTTGTTGGCTAAAAGCTTCCCTTTTCTAGTTACTTAATTATATCTGTATATGTTCGTATTACTTTAAGTTACTAATATAATTTATATATGTCATTCTGATTTATGTTCTTGTATACTTTTAGAATGTTTAATAAAGGATATTGAAAATTTATTTATTTATTTAGACATTTTTATTCCACCATCCCCAAGCCGGGTCAGGGTATATCACAATAAATCGAATTCAAGACTCATTACAGTAAAATACATTAAAAACTTTAAAAATAATAAACAATAACATCACATGGGTAAAAACAATTTCATATAAATCTGTTAGGGACACAATGTGGAATCCAATGGGCCCTTTCAATGCGTTGAGAACTAGAGCAGGGAGGCCAACTGAGATGGACACCTGTCTGCATCCAAAAAATTTTTTCGTCCATGTGGGTTCTTAGGTCCTGTTAAAGATGGCAATTCAAACTGAATCTCTACCCACACAAAGAGTATTCAAAAGGTTTTGTGGGTTTTCAGATGCTGTTGAAGATTGCCACTCAACCTTAATCTCTTTCTACACTCAGAGCATTCAAAGGCTTTTCCCTGTGTGGGTTCTTTGGTGCAGCTGAAGACTATGAGTGTTACTGAGTTTCTTTCCACACATTGAGCATTCAAAAGGTTTCTCCCGTGTGTGGGTTCTCTGATGCCGTTGAAGATTGCCACTCGTACTGAATTTCTTTCCACACTCTGAGCATTCAAAAGGTTTCTCCCCTGTGTGGGTTCTCTGATGCCGTTGAAGATGGCCACTCCGGCTGAATGTCTTTCCACACATCAAGCATTCAAAAGGTTTCTCCCCTGTATGGGTCCTTCGATGCAGTTGAAGACGGCCACTCCAACTGAACCTCTTTCCACACACTGAGCATTCAAAAGGTTTCTCCCCTGTGTGGGTTCTTTGATGCTGCTGAAGATGGCCATTCTGAGTGAATCTCTTTCCACACATGGAGCATTCAAAAGGTTTCTCCCCTGTGTGGGTTGTTCGATGCAACTGAAGAGTGCCACTCTGACTGAATCTCTTTCCACACTCTGAGCATTCAAAAGGTTTCTCCCCCGTGTGGATTCTTTGATGGAGTTGAAGATTGCCACTCTGACTGAATCTCTTTCCACACACTGAGCATTCAAATGATTTCTCCCCTGTGTGGGTTGTTTGGTGCAGTTGAAGACTGCCACTATGACTGAATCTCTTTCCACATTCTAAGCATTCAAAAGGTTTCTCCCCAGTGTGGGTTCTTTGGTGCAGCTGGAGATGGCCACTCTGACTGAATCTTTTTCCACACTCTGAACATTCAAAAGGTTTCTCCCCTGTGTGGGTTCTTTGGTGCTGCTGAAGAGTGCGACTGTTGTTGAATCTCTTTCCACACACTGAGCATTCAAAAGGTTTCTCACCTGTGTGGGTTCTTTGGTGCCGTTGAAGATGGCCACTCTGACTGAATCGCTTCCCACACACTGAGCACTCAAAACGTTTCTCCCCTGTGTGGGTTCTTTGGTGCAGTTGAAGGGTGCCACTGTGACTGAAACTCTTTCCACACTCTGAGCATTCAAAAGGTTTCTCCCCTGTGTGGGTTCTCTGATGCTGTTGAAGATGGCCACTCCGACTGAATCTCTTTCCACACACCAAGCACTGAAAAGGTTTCTCCCCTGTGTGGGTTCTTTGGTGCAGCTGAAGAGTGCCACTGTGACTGAATCGTTTTCCACACTCTGAGCATTCAAAAGGTTTCTCCCCTGTGTGGGTTCTGTGATGCTGTTGAAGATGGTCACTCCGACTGAACCTCTTTCCGCACACTGAGCATTCAAAAGGTTTCTCCCCTGTGTGGGTTGTTTGGTGAAGTTGAAGAGTGCCACTGTGACTGAATCGCTTTCCGCACACTGAACAAACAAAAGGTTTCTCTTCTGTGTGGGTTCTCTGATGTCGTTGTAGATTCCCCCTCATACTGAATTTTTTCCCACACACTGAGCATTCAAAAGGTTTCTCCCCTGTGTGGGTTCTTTGGTGCTGCTGGAGATAGCCACTCTGCCTGAATCTCTTTCCACACACTGAACATTGGAAAGGTTTCTCCCCTGTGAGGTTTTTCAGATGCTTCTGAAGATTCCCCCTCTCACTGAATCTCTTTCCACATACTGGACAATCAAAATGTATCTCCTCTGTGTGGATTCTCTGATGCCGTTGAAGATTCCTCCTCATACTGAATCTCTTTCCACACTCTGAGCATTCTATAGGTTTGTCGCCTGTGTGGGTTCTTTGGTACACAAGGAGGTGTGATCTATTTCTGAAGTACTTTCCACACTGAATGGATTCACTAGCCTTCGTTATCCTGTGCTTTGGAAAACGTACATTACGCTTTTTCCCATCTCGCTTCTCAACCATTCGACTCCCTTTTTTCCTCTTAGGTCTGCCTCGATTCCTGACATTTCCATTCAGGTATTCATTTTTAACTCTATCTGGTACGTGCTGATGAAGTTTCTTAGCCTCCTCATTCCTCTGATCATTGTCTGCTGGTATAAACAGAGAGACTCTGTTAGTACCTTGAAGGACTGGTAAGGCCCAAAGGCTGAGTAGGAAAGAATTAAAGGCCCTTTGGCCTTGTCCAGCTGGGCTGATCTTTACTACCTCTCCACCTTTTCCCAGAATATCTAGTATTTAAGGATACCTCACCCCCCTCAAGAGCCACAGCTGAGCCTAGAAGGAGTTTCTGAGCACATTTCAGGCCCCAGAAAGCCTTCCTCCCTCCTTACCCAGCATGCAGTATGATTGTACCAAACCAAATATTGCTCTGAAGTGAATCAGAGATTCCCCATGGCTATTCCTTGCCTGCTCCCTTGACATAACCAGGAAGAATACTCACTCTCAGCCAGCACATTTGGGAAGGAAATACACTCTTGGGATCCTCCAGAGGAACTCCCCAGCCTCTCTTTGGATGCAAGGCCATTGTCTGTCTCCACCATAGTCTCTCTTATACTTCTGGCTTATTTTGCAGAGAAAGAGAAAAAGACAGAGAAAGACAGAGAAAGTAATCATTCTTACATGGGGAGGGAAAGAAATTCCAGAATTAAAATTCTTCTGGAAGGATGAAACCATGGTCACGAATCAAAGCCCACAATCCCAACCAGTATAAGCAGAATGAATCTGTGAGGCAAAGCACCCTAGTTCCCCCAAGGGTGGTCTGGTCCAACTTGCAGGTGTTCATGACTTCAGTCTCCCCGCAGCTAACATCCTTATCTTTTTCATGTCCAGACTCCAGAATGTAGTCAATGGTTAATCATGAGAACCTGCATCCAGTTGTGTAACTAGGAGGGAAGGAGGATTAGGAGGGTGCTGACAGCCTGTGGAAAATTCTGTCAAGAAGGATGCTAGATTGGTTCGTTAGGACCACCTGACCCTAGAGAGGCAGAAATTATAAGAAGCGTATCAATAGACCAGAGGGAAGCCAGCCTAACCTTATGCTCATGCCATGCTAGTACGCCTTGATACTTTCGTGCTTCATCACGATGAATAGTTTTATGTAGAGTAACTCTGGCTACAGCTGGAATACTTATAACTGCAACAAGATGTGCCATTTAATACCAAGCATTTCATGTATTAGTTAGAACAGATACCTTATCTTGTTTTTCTGTTGCTGAACTGCAGAAACTGTACTATTTATGGATGTCTTATTTTAAAATCCTTAATAAACCTTTATTTATATTTTAAAATGGCCTGCTTTATTTGTCTGCGCTTTCCTCGTGAACCCACTGAACTGGGTGCTGCTCAAGTAAAAAGACTAGCGACCCAGGGAGACCAGGCTTCAATTTTTTGACAGAATCATTTCCAGATCACAGGCAGGGCAGATGTTTGCAATCCCATCCTGTGTTCCCTCTAAGCTGAGTTAGTGTGAGTTAGCTCACAGTTTTTTAGCCTCCAGCTCACACATTTTTGTCTTAGCTCAGGAAGGAGGGCTCCAGAGCAAACTAATTTATGCAGCAGCCAAATTGCTTGCTCACAACTTTAATGCCAGTAGCTCACACAGTAGAATTTTTGCTCACAAGACTCCACAGCTTAGAGGGAGTATTGATCATCCAGGGGGAATGGTGTGTCGTAAAAGTTGGCAACAGAGAAATGAGGATCTGGCCCATGCCAGGGTCCTGAGGGCTTCTCATCTCCTTTGCCTCAGGCCAGGACACCTTCTCTGGCTTGGGTGATGGTCACAACACTGGCCTCAGTTGCCCTTGTGCAAGTACACACCCACATGAAAACATAAAGCTGCCTTATACTGAATCAAACCCTTAGTCCACTGAAGTCAGAGTTATCTACTCAGTTCGGCAGTGGCTCTCCAGGGTCTCAGGCAGAGATCTTTCACACCACCTCCTATCTGATCCTTTTTAACTGGAGATGCTGGGGATTGAACCTGGGACCTTCTGCGTGCCAAGCAGATGCTCTGCAAGTGAGCCACAGCCCATCCCCGTGTATCAGGACAGGCCTCAAAATGGTGTGTTGTTATTCCATATTCTGATTCATGCCTCATCCCAATGACAGCAATTTGCATCTTTGGCATCTATGGCAGTCCCTTACCCAGAAAGGCCACATTCCCATAGTTCTCCAGCATGACTTCCCGGTGCAGAGCTCTTTGCCCCGGATCCAGCAGAGCCCATTCTGCCTCAGTGAAATAGATGGACACTTCCTCCAAGGAAAAGGGATGCTGAAAGAAAAAGCAGAGTCCCTCGTCGGAGATCACGCCAGGCAGAGATTGCGCACTGGAAGGGAGCAGTCTGGGAAGGTACAGGATGTAAGGCTTGGGATGGGTAAAGGGAACAGCATTCAGAGGATCTCTCGCCTGGACCCCTTGTAGAAACCGCAGGAGCAAAAGCCCCACTGAGGACCCAGGCTGTCCCCTGCTCATCTCTCCTACCTGGACTGGAGGTGCAGCAACTGTTTCCACACTTCTGAGAAGACAACGGCTCAACAGCATCTCTTCATTGCCTGTTACTGAGACAAAGGAGGAAGGAAGGATGTTTGCTTGTTTCTTTCCTGCTACACACACCCCCTTCCCAGGGTTGTGAAACCTTGACCTGTGGACACTCGACACATTTTTATACACTTTTTATTAAATTCCAGGAAAGGCAGAAGCACCAGGTACCTATGAGCCTCAGGAGTGATAAATGCCACCAACATATTTCAAACTTCTCTGAGACCTGTGTCTGGCCTGAGGAGAGGGGAAAAGGGGGGTGGAAATGACATTGCATGACACGTCACCGTCACCTTTCGCCCAGATATGACTTGAGCACATCTGGAGACTTGAGGGTAATATGAATGAGATTTCAGAGCATCTCTTGGCCTGCTAACTTTACAACCATGTTTTCAGCAAACTGCAACATCAGCAGGACGCCACATGTGCCCAAAGCCCATGCCAAAGCCCCTCTCAAAAGCTCCTGGGGGTGCCGCGCCATTCATAGCCTGCCATCCCTACTCCAGCATCCTGTTTCCCACAGCAGCCCGCCAGATGCCTCTTTCAGCATGGGCAGAGAAGCTAAATTTCTCCATGATTATTGGCCCTTAAGAACTGGTTTTCAGGGCTCTGCTGCCTCAGAAGGTAGAGACTCCCTTGATTCAACAGGTTGAATAATTCTTCTGAGGTTTGTCTACCTTTTCTCTTTTCAGCCACGTTGTGTTCCTCTTATGGAAGGAAGATGACATATTAATATTTAAATTATTGGGAGGAATTGCCTTCCATGAATTTGTCTAATCTCCTTTTGGCATCTGTGATGGATTACAAAGAAAAGAAGTCAGGGAGTTCAAGTGTTAATCTTCCCTGAAGAGAAGAGCTTCTGTGGTTGGCTGCTCTACTCACTCTTTGATTGGCCAGCATCAGCTCAGAGAGGAAATAAAATAGCTGGGGGGGGGGAATCCATTTGCCTTTTGGTCTTTGTCTGAAATCTAATGTTTGGAGTAGTAGCCAAAGGGTTTGGCTTCTGAGGGAAGATACTTTGGGAGTCAGTGATTTCTGTCAGGGAACTGTCAGAAAAGTACTTCAATAGAGAGAAGAATAAGGACCACATTGTCTTAAATATATTAGAACTACTCTGAGAGAGAATTTAGATTCTCAGTCAAGAAAGCTACAGAACAGCTTTATACAGACAATGGATACTGGAGCAGGATTTGGCAGAAGGTCTGGGTAGTTAAGAGAGAACTCCCATACAAGCCAAATAGTAAAAGGAGTTATTGCTTCTTAGGGACAAGGAGAATAACTTCCTGCCAGTGAAATGGGTTGGGAAGAGAACCCTGGTCTGTGATAAAGAGTAAAATCTTTAGACACCTCGGAAGTTAGTGAAAAACTGTAAAATCTAAAGGGAAGACCTAGATCTCTGAAAGGAAAAACCTGGAAATGCTAAGAAAAAGCTATTCTCTAAGAAACTATATGCAAGATACTGTATAACAGCTGGAATCTCTCCTTATAATAATTATCTTTTGGTTTCGTAAGATTCCATGGGCTCCCATTGGCTGTAAAATGCCCTCCCTCAGCCATTGGCCCATCAGCCGCCACTCAAGAGTACTCGCGTGCCATTGGCTGGGTGCTGGGTCTGCTCCTCTTCCCCACCCACTCCCCCTGGCAGACAGCTCTCTCTCCTGAGGAAGACAGTTCTCTTCACTCCTGTGAGGGACTGTCCCCTCAGTGGCTGTTGGTAGGCAGCCAAGCTTGGTTCTGTGAGTAAAAAAACAAAGGACTTTCAGCATAACCCCCTCCCCCACCCATAACCCCTCCCCAACAGCCACTTTCCTGTCAGAATAAATGGGGAAAGGCTCTTTCTCCTGCTTAGCTTCAGCATGGCTGGCTGGCTAACGAGGTGGGCCAGCAGCCATCATACCATTTTCTTCAACCCCCCGCTGTGCGGCTGACTTTCTCCCAGGGTTGCCAATCTCCAGGTGGGACCTGGAGATCTCCCACTGTTACAATTGACCTCCAGATGACAGAGATCAGTTCCCCGGGAGAAAATGGTTGCTTTGGACAGTAGACTCTATGGCATTATACCCTGCTGAGTCCTTCCACACAGACACCTCAAATGCCGCCCTCCACAGGATCCGCCCTCCACAGGATCCGCCCCCAAATCTCCAGGTATTTCCCTAATCAGAGTTGGCACCTGTACTTTCTCCTCTATCAGTAAAAGGCCCTTTCCACACCTATGTTGGCCTTTGGGGAAAAACTCATTGGACCCAGTCCTGATCAGGTTGCCAACTCCAAGTGGGCAATTCCTGGAGATTTGAGGGATGGAGCCTGGAGAGGGTGAGGTTTGAAGAGGGGTGGCACCTCAGACCGGCACGATGCCATAGACTCCACCCTCCAACCCAGCCATTCCCTGATGGGGAACCATTGTTGCCAATCTCCAGGTGGGGGCTGGAGATCACTCAAAATTACAACTGCTCTCTAGGAGGGAGGGGGAGGAGATGTAAAACTAAAGGTAGGTTGATGGTTGGCTGGGAGGGAGATAGGGTTCTCAACTCCAGGTTGGGAAATTCCTGGAGATTTGAGGGGTCGAACCTGGAGAGGGTGAGTGTTGAGGAGGGGTGGGACCTCAGACAGGTACAATGCCATAAACTCCACCCTCCAAACCAGCCACTCCCTCTTGGGGAACCACTGTTACCAATCTTGGGGGTGGCTGGAGATCACTCAAAATTACTACTGCTCTTCAGGTAGCAAAGATCAGTTCCTCTGGAGAAAATGGTGGACTCTGTCATTATACCCTGCTGAGATTGTCACAGCAAATTGTCACTGAGTGCCCAAAGCCGGGGCACTCTCCCAGAGCCTCTTTCTAGAGTTCGTTGTATTTATTTCCACAACGGGCCTTATTCCTAGTATATAATAAGCAAAAACCTCTCACTGATAATAACGAAACTCAAAAATTAAGCTTCAACATCACTCTCTTGTATGTTTCAAAAGCCTGTATATATTTCAAAATTTTATCTTGGCAACCTCTGTACCTTGAATCCTCATGTTTATATATTCCCTGCCTGTTTAATAAAACCTTTATTCTGTTTTTGAAAGTTAATCTGCCTCAAGTGCCATTTCACAAGGGTTTATAAAATAGGACAGCTCCTGTCTTTCCCTTAAGTTCCTCTACTAGTTCTAAAGCCTAAACAAATATCTGTGACAGGGTGGGACAATTCCAGCTTCTCAAACAAAGAAGAAATACACGCTACTGGAGGGCAACTCAGTTACTGCGGGGAACTAAAATATTTTTGGTGGCACAATTCTGCCTGGGTGCTGGGAAAGAGACAGGGGTCTGTCACAGCATCACAGTTAGTGGACATTGAGTGCTACAAATTAACTCTGTGTTGGGTAAAGAAATATTTCATTTTTTTCCTGACCTGAACTCTCTACCCATCAAATTCACAGTGTTCCCCAATCGCACCCAGGCATGACAAATCCTTACCACAGGAGAGGGCATCTTGGGTACCCTCCTGGGCCTGCGCCCTCTGCCCTTTCTCCAAAGAAGCTCCTTCTGCCTCAGGGAATGTAGCTTCTCTCTTCACTGATGGTGCCCACATCTGAAACAGTGGCAAGGGAGAGGGGGTAAGAGATGGAAGGGAAAAGAGACCAAGGAATGGATCCTGCCCCACTCTCAGACTCTGCACCCTTCCATCAGCAGACCTGGGGAGTTATCTGGAGGGAAAAGGAATTTTCTAGAAGAAGAGGCCGCTTAAGAAGGTTGTTAAATCTCCCATTTGGATGATTAATACTTGAACAGATGTCTGGCAGGGAACCTTTAGGATAAGGCTAGATAAAGTTGCTTGAATTGGACATATCTGGAAGGAATCCCCTCACCTGTTCTGCCTGCCTCTTCTCCTCTGCCTGACTCAGGAGGAAACCTTCAGCCAGGGCCACCGCCTGGGAACTGGTCTCCGGCCCACATCGTCTGACCCAGCACTTCATTTCATCTGGCAAGATAGCCAGAAACTGCTCCAGCATCACCAGGTCTAGAATCTGCTTCTTGGTGTGCCTCTCCGGCTTTAGCCAATCACTGCAAAGTCTATGGAGTTGACTGCAAACCTCTCGGGGCTCAATGGCCTCATGGTAGCGGAACTGCCGGAAACGCTGGCAATGTATATCTGAGATTGCACTGAGTTGATAATGGATATCCGGCACCAGGCTTTCCCAGAATTCACCAGACTCAGCTTGGGTGGGATGGGGGACTTTCCTCGCTGTCTCGCCAGTTTCACGTCTGTTTAGGTTCTGCTCTTCCATCTCTTTCCCCTTCTCTTGGGTCACTCTGTGTAAAGATGCCATTAGTCCCTTGGCTAAGAAAAGAGGCTTCTCTCTGGAAGGAGGGAGAGGCAGACAGTCACAAGAAAATAAAAGAGTATGGAGATATATCACTGAACATCACAAACTTTCATATACTCAGGAGACACACGAGAATTGCCCTGGTGGATAGGAACAAAAGGGCTTCTTGTGGTTTGTAGACCAGGTTTAATGTTATTTTTCTACATTACAAAATAAGCTATTTGAGATATGCCTCCATGGTTTAATGTTATTTTTCTATATTACAAAACAATTTTTTTGAGATATGCCTACACAGTTCTTTGGGACAGTTAAGTATCTCTGTTTGGCTCTTTAGGGAGGTTAACAAGCTTAGCCTCTCATTACATTGGCTCAGTCTGTCTTAGGGGCTAAATCTTAAGGTAAACCGAAAAAGAACATGAGGGACTGGTGTCCCCTTTACCACTGTACGCATCTCTTTGACAGGCCTGAAGTCTTAGGCAAGAACTCCGTCTGAGCACCCAGCAGAGGGGAAGGAGTGGGAATGTGACTGTGTGAAGAACAAGCAGCTGAGATTGGTAAGAGAAATGAGGACAGGATGAAATTTGGCTCAAGAATGCTGAGGTGCAGAAACATTCTCTCCGGGCATCTGCTGTGTGGGGGTAGTAGATCTACTACCCTGTGTGAATTCCTGTGGCTTCCACCCTTACTCAGCTCTGCCAGAATATCTGTCATTAATACTAGTAGCACTAAGGCATAAGAAGGCTGGTGGGCTTTCTTCTTCTGAGGGGAACCAACCCAAGTAAACAGGATCCCTTGGAACTTCTTTCCCCTTGAAGAAGCAGGACGGAGGTAACAAAGTCTTTCATCCAGAGAAGAACCAGTCTTCTCCTTGCCCCATATTCTAATTCACCCTGACAGAAGGACCATTTTCCAGAGTCCAGTCTCTTTTGGGAACAAGCCAAAGCCCAGTCATAAGAACATAAGAGAAGCCAATTTTCGATCAGCCCAATGGCCCATCCAGTCCAACAATATGTCACACAATAGCCAAAAATACCAGGTACCTTCAGGAGGTCCATCAGTGGGGCCAAGACACTAGAAGCCCTCCCAAGAATACAGAGCATCACTATCTGTGATGACCAGAACTGTACATAGTATTCCAAATGAGGTCGCACCATGGATTTATACAGGGGCATTATGATACTGGCAGATTTGTTTTCAATCCCCTTCCTAATAATCCCCAGCATAGCATTTTTGGATTTCCCAATTATTTTCATCTAAGAAGTTTTTTAAAAAGTGCTGAGGGGAAAAACCCAAACAACCCCAGTTTTTTCATGAGTCACATCTGAAGAAGTGAGCCGGGACTCGGGAAAGCTCCTACCCTGCCACAAATCTTCTCAGTTTTTAAGGTGTAACTGGACTCTTGCTCTTTTCTCCCGAAAAGTCGTGTGCCACATGGTGCTACTGGACTCTTGCTCTTTTCTGCTGCTACAGACAGACTAACACGGCTGCCCACCTCGCTATTCCGAGACAGTCCAAGCTCCCTTCCTCAGATAAGGCAGTACAAGTTCCAAGTTAGGGCACCAGGGTGTCCTCCCTACCCTGATAACTGCGAGGCAGGGATGATGTGCCTGAGAAAGCTTTTCTAAAGGTAAAGGTAAAGATTCCCTTGCTCGAAAGCCAGTCGAATCCCACTCTAGGGTTGCAGTGCTCATCTCCGTTTCAAAGCCGAAGAGCCAGCGCTGTCCGAAGACGTTTCTGTGGTCATGTGGCTGGCATGACTAAACACCAAGGTGCACGGAATGCTGTTACCTTCCCACCGAAGTGGTACCTGTTTATCTACTTGCAATTTCTTGCTTTCGAACTGCTAGGTTGGCAGGAGCTGGAACTAGAGACGGGACTCACCAAAAGCCGCCTTCCTTTCGAGGGAGGGAGAAAGGGAGTCTCCTGGCATGCCCCTCACCCTGGAAAGGAGCCCCGTTTCAGTGCGTCGCCTCCACATGCACGGGGAAGGCGTCCAAGCCCTCCGCCCCGAGGAGGCTGCTGCAGGGACTCTCCTGGCTTTGGAGCGAGAGACGGAGACACCACCCTCCGGGATCGTGGATGCGGCGGTTGCAAGGACCGTGAAGCAGAGGGCGGGGGGGGGGGGGCTTTCCCATTGCAAGGAGGCTCCCCTCCGAGGCTCGGGGCTCCTCTTCCTCCGGCCAAACCCTCCCGCTCGCCCCCCCCTTTAACTGACTTACTCAGCCCGCCCCTCCTCGGACGGATTTCGACCTCTCCTTGCCTTTTGCACCGAGAATCAGAGTCCAGCTTCGGCAAACTGGGAATCTGCAGAGCTGGGGGTGGATGGAGGGCCGGCGGGGGAGGGTGGTCAGCCCGGGAGCTGCAGAATCGCCCCTGAATGCCCCCGCCCCGCCCCTCCGCTTGGCTGCTCCTGGCAGAGGAGGGCTAAAGGGGGGCGACGAGCCTGCGCTCCTCGAGAGAGAAGGGGTGTGTGTGGCTTCGCGTCACTTCCGCCCAGAGCCTCCCCCCAATCCCCCCAAAGTGGGGAAGGGCGCCTCCTTGGTGTCTGCGTCAGCCTCAAACCCCAGGATCTGGTGAGATGAACGTGCATTGCGGGGGGGGGGGGGTCCCTAGGGCCAAGGGCGGGTGAAGGCTCCCTGGTGCCCTAAGCACTGACCAATCTTGGTGCCCCCCCCTCCTTTCCACACTGACCCAGTCCGTTTTAATTGCTGACCTGTCTGACCAGATATACAATGCAGGTTGCAGCAATACAAAAATCTATTGGTATGATGACACCATCTACTGTACCAACTAAGCTAAGCTTTGGCTACATAAAGTTCTAGTTTTATCATTTTATTTTATTTTTTTACAAATCTTCATTTGTGTGTTTTTTTCCTTTTCACCTTTTCCCCAACTTTGTGGTTGTCAGGGCCAGCCCCAGGTGTCTGGGCGCCCTAGGCAGGACAGCCTGGGGCGCCCACCCCACCAGGGATGCCAACCTCTCGGTGGGGCCTGGAGATGCCCCAGTGCTGTTGTCCTGGGCGCCTCGCAGCTGCGAGCCGGGGAACGCCCGCCCCTTCCCTCCCAGCAGCGGCGCCAGCTTTTCTGGGCGCCTCGCAGCTGTGAGGTGCCTAGGAAAGCTGGGACCGCTGGCGCCGGGCGGTAAGGGGGGCATTTTGGCGCCCCTGCAGGGCCGGCGCCGTAGGCAAGCGCTTAGCTCGCCTAGTGGGCAAGCCGGCCCTGGTGGTTGTTATGTCTTACTGTAAACCATGCCTATTCTTTCCTATGTTAAGCTTGATTCTAGATAAGGATCCTGAGCTGATACATTCCTATTGGTGGTTTCAATGAAACTGTAAATAGACCAATCAAAAGTGTATATATGTTTGTGGAGGGAAAAGACATCATTGACCTTTACCTCTGTTATTCTATTGGTTCTTAACTTATATGTGGGCGTGGCTTTGACAGCCGGGGCTGTTTAAAAGAAGGAGCTGTGCTCCACTTGTTGTTGTGCCTGGTTGTGTTGGCTGATCAACTTGTTTGCTGTTCCGAATAAAGCTGAATTACTTTTGCTGAAATCACTGCCTCTTGTTGAGTTGCCTACTTAACAGTGGTGCCCCCTTTGGCCCTGATGCCCTAAACACCTGCTTAGACTGCTTAACGGTTAATCTGCCACTGCCTAGGGCTCCAGTGGAGGAAGGAAGGGAGGGGAGGGGGAGAGGGAATGTGGCAGGTTGCAAAATAAGAGATCAGAAGACGGGGTGGGGTGGGGTGGGGCAGAGGGTAAGCCACACTTTTGGGAGGCCGACTTTGCTTTGAGTCCAGTGCGACCAAATTCTGGATTGTGTCTGAGCCTCTTTTCTGCTTTCTAAGATGACGTTGCATAGTAATGAGATGTAAATAGGAACGTGTGGGGCTGCATTGTGATATATGCAGTACAGGAGGAGGCCACGCAAGTCCTTTTCCTGAGATGGCTGGACAGCACTGGACAGCTCCTCTGGGAGCACAGCCCCCTGCAGAATCACTCCAGAGTAGGCCCATTGAGGTGCAAAGAGCGTTGCTGAGGCTGAAGGTCCTCCTGGAGAGGATGGGAAACATTTTCCCAGGCCCACCCAGCAAAGGAGTGGAAAATTGGGGAAAGTGCAGAGAGCCCAGCAGTGCTAGGGAAGACGATGGAAACAGCAGCAGTGCCCACCCATTGCAGCAGGAGGCAACTCCCCTCTGACTGGCAGAAAGTGGCAGAGCATGCCGATGTGGCCACACCCCCTGGTATCAGCCTCCCACGAATATGTTGGAAAATTTGGTTAAAATAGTTAAATATTCAGAGCTTGCAATGAATCTTTAATTACTGGAGAGGAGGCATATTCTTTGTTATGTTCTGGGTTTAATCTATGCTGTTTTGGTTATGAGTTGAACTACAGTGTCCTAGTTCTCTTCTTGTGATTGGCTGTCTAATAAAGACCTTCTAGTGGTCCGGAAGCCACTCGGAGTAACCTATCGGAAAGCTCTGCTCAGGTCCAATCAGACCTTTTGCTTATGGTTACATTGTATATAGTTCAGTATGGAATGGTATAAGTTTGGGTGCCGCTCTTTACAGAGTTGATCAGAGCTGAACAATGTTATGAATAAAAGCCCTGTTATGGTTCATCGTCTCCTGCCTATCAAAAAGTGCAGAGAAGGGCAACTAGAATGATAAAAGGGTTGGAACACCTTCCCTATGAAGAAAGGTTAAAACGCTTGGGGCTCTTTA
Organism: Gekko gecko; assembly: GCA_029375565.1. Classification (NCBI taxonomy): domain Eukaryota; kingdom Metazoa; phylum Chordata; class Lepidosauria; order Squamata; family Gekkonidae; genus Gekko; species Gekko gecko. The sequence goes on from JAPDNY010000002.1 coordinate 10,540,368, forward strand.
GCTTGGAGAAACGACGGCTGAGGGGTGACATGATCGAGGTTTATAAGATTATGAATGGGATTGAGCAGGTTGAGAAAGAAGTACTTTTCTCCCTTTCTCACAATACAAGAACTCGTGGGCACTCCATGAAATTGCTGAGCAGTCGGGTTAGAACAGATAAAAGGAAGTACTTCTTCACCCAAAGAGTGATTAACTCATGGAATTCACTGCCACAGGAGGTGGTGGCAGCTAGAAGCATGGACAGTTTCAAGAGGGAATGAGATAAACATATGGAGCAGAAGTCCATCAGTGGCTATTAGCCACAAGGTATAGATAGGAACTCTCAGTCTGGGGCAGGTGATGCACTCTATACTTGGTGCTGGGGGGGGGCAGCAATGGGAGGGCTTCTGGTGTCCTGGCCCCACTGCTGGACCTCCTGATGCCAACCTGGTATTTTTGGCCACTGTGTGACAGAGTGTTGGACGAGATGGGCCATTGGCTTGATTCAACATTGGCTTCTCTTATATTCTTATGTTCTTAATTCTTAAAGTTCTTTGTATGTAAAAATCTTTATTTCTAAGGGGAAAGGTACATGGGAAATCTACAAAACAAACATTTAAAACTACATCCTTACTCTTACAAGCACAACAACAGACTGACTGACCACACGGTTGGTATCAAGTTCACAAAACAAGTCCGGATGTTTGCAAATGTGTGTACAGGATCCAGAGTCTACTGAAAACACTTTCTTATTTTCATCCTCCTTATCATTACAGATTCTAAAACCATAACCACTATTTCCATTCCTCTGAGCATTTGTATTCACCTTCCCGGCTGCATTGGCACCTCAGCGGTTCCAAAACTGTATTCTGCCATAACCAGGAAGGGCAGAAGGTCTTAAGTCCCAAACCCGACATCCTATATAGTTTACACATTAAAGAGTCTCTAATTGGTCCCAAGCAGTTAATGTCATACAAGCATCATTTGACTCAGTGCATCTATCAGTGGTGTCAGTAGTTACACTTGTTTATCTTGCCTTCAGAACACTGAGAACGTTAGAGAACACTGGGTCCGTTCCTGGGCTCGCAGGTGGAGAGCTAGCTGATAAGGGCTGTGAATCACATTAAACTTCTCTCTCGGCAGCCTTGCAACTTCTAAATAGCATTCCCTTCTTGTTGTTGTTCAGTCACACAGTCGAGTCCGACTCTTCGTGACCCCATGGACCAGATTACGCCAGGCCCTCCTGTCTTCCACTGTCCGCTGAAGTTTGCTCAATTTCATGTTCGTTGCATCGATGACAATGTCTAACCATCTCATCCTTTGCCGTCCCCTTCTTCTTTGACCTGCAATCTTTCCCAGCATCAGGGTCTTCTCCAGTGAATGCTCCCTTCTCATTTGGTGGCCAAAGTATTTGAGCTTCAGCTTCAGGATCTGGCCTTCCAGGGAACAGTCAGGGTTGATTTCTTTTAGGATTGACTGATTTGATCTCCTTGCATTCCCTTCTTAAAGGTAAAGGTAAAGGTTCCCTTGCTCAAAAGCCAGTTGAGTCCGACTCTAGGGTTGCGGTGCCCATCTCCGTTTCAAAGCCGAAGAGCCAGCGCTGTCCAAAGACGGTTCCGTGGTCATGTGGCCGGCATGACTAAACACCAAGGCGCACGGAACGCTGTTACCTTCCCACCGAAGTGGTACCTATTTATCTACTTGCAATTTCTTGCTTTCGAACTGCTAGGTTGGCAGGAGCTGGAACCAGAGACGGGAGCTCACTCCGTCTTGCGGCACCCGGGTCTTGAACTCCCGGGTCTTGAACTGCTGAACTACTGACCTTCCACAGCCTGCAGTTCAGTGTCTTAACCACTTGAGCCACCATTGCATTCCTTTCTTATTGCATCCTAATTCCTTCTACGGAGGCTTCTTATAAACAGAAATGCAGATATAAAATATATGTTCTGCTATAAAGTTTCTCTAACCAAAAGGTTCCAGGTTACATACCAAAACCTGGATCTATTATGATTAAACTTTTTTAAAGGCACAGCGACAGCTGTCAATATATATATTCTAAGGAGAGAGGTGTCAGAAATCACATTCAGAAACCACATTCTTCCCCCCTTTTCCTACATCTCCACCAGCCGTTCCTTCTTTCCGCTGGCTCCCCCAAGCCGCAGGGAGGACCTCTTCTGCAAGCTCAAAGCCCTTTTTGCAGAAAGAACGGATGGAAAGAGAAAGGCGAGCGCAGGGGCGGCGGGGGGGGGGGGGAGGCTCTCTCTGTGCATCGCATGATCCTGGAGCGGGAGGGGGGGGGTCACTTCGGAGAACAGCTCCCTCTCCCGGCTGTCCCGGCCCCAAGTGAAGGCCAGCGAGCGAGGCCAAACTCCTAGAGTAGTCGCCAGGGAAGCGGAGGGGGGTCCCACTTCCTTCCTGGCTGGAGGCGAGGGTGGGGGTCGGCCTCTGTTGTATTCCTGCGTGCAAAGTGGCATCAGCGCCTTCCTCCCGGGTGAGCCGAGGGGGATCCCAGGACGGCGGATGGAGGGAGGCCAGGCTGGGACATCTGGGGGTGGGAGGGAAAGGGAGGGAGATCAGAGGCAGGCCCCCATTCCGAGAGGGACAGACGCCCCAATGCAGAGCCTCGGGGGTAGTAGGGATGGTCTTGTCCTTTTTAGGCGCTCCTCCCCTTTGCACCTGGCTGGGGAGGGGTGTGTATGTGTGTGAGATCCAGCCCCTTCTCTGCATTGCGGGAGGCCTGGCCAGCAGTGTTCCCTCTAAGCTGAGTTAGTGTGAGCTAGCTCAGAGTTGTTTAGCCTCCAGCTGACACATTTTTGTCTCGGCTCAGGAAGGATGGCTCCAGTGAGCCAGCTAATTTAGGCAGGAGCCAAATCGCTGGCTCATCACCACTTTCATGCCAGTCGCTCACAGAGCAGAATTTTTGCTCACAAGACTCCACAGCTTGAGGGAGCCTTGCTTGCCGGTGAGGGAGGAGGGAGCGGTGAGTCTGGACGGGTCGGGGGAAGGGGGGGCGGTTGTGTGTCAAGGAAAGGCAGGGAGATGAGGGGGCTGAGGTTTTTTGGTGGGAGGAGTTAGGAACAGACACCGCCCCCCCCCCCGCAGAGTGCTGGACGAGTGGCTGGTTCAAGAGAGGGAATGGGGTGGGTGGGGATATATGCCCATCTCCATCCTTCCAGGCAATATATGCCCATCTCCATCCTTCCAGTTCCCTCCAAGCTGTGGAGTTTTATAAGCAAAAATTCTACTTTGTGAGCTACTGGCGTTAAAGTTGTCAGCGAGCGCTTTGGCTGCTGCATAAATCAGTTTGGAGCCACATTTCCTGAGCCGAGACAAAAATGTGTCAGCTGGAGGCTAACAAACTCTGAGCTAGCTCACACTAACTCAGCTTAGAGGGAATACTGCTTCCAGGGAGAGGAGTAAGGGGGAGGCAGTCCTGAGGTCTGGGCATTCAATTGTCTGGAACTGATGTGGACTCTGATGGCTGACTTTGCAGAGGACATCAGATCCCCCAGGAGGGCGAAGCCTCGAGCAGAGAGCAAAGAGCTCGAAGGGGAGAAAGGGGGCTCTCCAGAGGAGGGAAATGGTGGCTCTGGGACCAAAAGCCCAAATTCATCCCTGCACGAGAGATGTTCATGTTCTTGACCCCACTGGAATAAAATAAAATCCTGTTTCTTTCCTCGCTTGGGGGGGGGTAGCCCAGAATAGTTAAAGGGTGAGAGCCCACAATCCTAGAGAAGCACGGTGGGGGGATATTTCCTGATTCCCCCCCCCTGCAGATGCAATGTTTGATTTTCCAGATTGTTATTCCGGCTGCTAGGAGGGATTTGGTGAACTCCAAGGGGCATCAGGGGTGGAGAAATGGAAGGGTAGGGTCTCCTATGCAGGATCCAAAGCCTAGAGAAAGGAAGGGGGAGCAGTTCACTCCACTTAACACCGCCCCTTTCTGCCTCAGAAGGGATTGCTTTGTGCAAAAGAAAGTCGCCAAAGAAGAGCCCGGGAATTAAGACCAGCAGGAGACATGGACAGAAAAGGAACCTTCTGACTGCCTTAAACTGGGGAGGGGGCTGATGGGTCAAGGCTGGGTGCAAAGAAACATTTGTAGTTCCCGAGTTCAGGGCTGCAATCTCCCACTTGCCCCCTTGAGCCAGGCAGTTCAGTTTCGAGTTCCTCAGGGCCTTCCCACCCCATGACCTCTCTTCAATGTGTGGGGCAGGCCGGAGAGCTTTGGCATCCCTCAGAGGGGAGGAGGGAGTGCCGTGGCTTCTGGCAGGCCCAGGAATGGGTTTGGCAAGGCTGGGAGGATACATGGCCAGAATGGGAGGAGGCTGGATCCGGAGACAGAATCACTTCAGAAGTCTGGCGTAGAAAATGTGTGTGTAGCAAAAGGGGTTTCCCTCCCATCTTTCTTTCTCTCGCTCCCAGGCAGCGGTGGGAAGACACCTCTGATGCCTCCTCCCCTGTCTCCTCTCTGTGGTGAAGGGAAAACAGCTGCCATGAAGCCTTTTCAGGTAAGGGGAGGGGGTCTCACTTTTCAGGTAATGGGGGACAGTAATCCGGCTTCTTTTCCCTTGGTCCAGGTCACACCCTGTCTTGGGCTGTGATCACACACACTAAATAATTCACTTTCAATGCACTTTCCAGCTGGATTTTTCCTGTGTGAACTGGTTCAATCCAATTCAAAAGTGCATTGAAAATGGATTATTTAGTGTGTGTGATCACAGCCTAGGAGATGGGAAAATAAATTTATTTATTTATTCATTTGGATTTATATCCCCCCCCGCCCCCCCCCCATGGGCTCAGGGCAGGTTCCAACAGTATAAAATACATGCGATTAAAGCCAAATTCAAACACAGTATAAAATCACATTGCTCCTAAGCACCATACAACTCTAATAAAGGCCAGATACCTCAATGGTTGATGGTATTAAAGATTTTAAAGTTTTTAAAAGATACATTGTCGAAGGCTTTCATGGCCGGAGTTCATTAGTTGCTGTAGATTTTCCGGGTTGTGTGGCCGTGGTGTTGGCATTGTATGACCTGATGTTTTGCCAGTAGCTGTGACTGGCATCCTCAGAGGTTTACCACAGAAAGATGGAGTACTCTCTGTGTCAAGGTCCATCTTTCTGTGTTATACCATCTTTCTGTGTTATACCTCTCAGGATGCCAGTCACAGCTACTGGAGAAACGTCAGGTCCTAAAATGCCAAGACCACGGCCACACAACCTGGAAAATCTACAGTAACTAATTTTAAAAAGATCTTTAAGATTTCAAGATCTCAGGATCCAGGCTACAGATGGAGGCCAGCTGGAGGAAGGGGACACCCGCTGCCTCCACCAAAAGCCCGGCGGAAGAGCTCCGTCTTGCAGGCCCTGCGGAATTGTAATAAATCACGCAGGGCCCTGATCTCACACGGGAGCTCATTCCACCAAGCAGGGGCCAGGGCCGAGGCAAGTCGGACATCCCCGGGGCCGGGGACCACCAAAAGATGTTGGTTGGTGGACCTTAATGCTCTACGGGGCTCATATGGGGAAAGGCGGTCTCGAAGGTATCCTGGCCTCTGGCCCTATAAGGCTTTAAAGGTAAATACCAGCACCTTGCAATGGATCTGGAATTCAATAGGCAGCCAGTGCAGTTCACGCAGCACTGGGCAGATTTGTGCCCACACAGGCGTTGCCATCAGCACCTGTGCTGCCACGTTCTGCACTAGCTGCAACTTCTGAAAGGCAGCCCCACGTAGAGAGAGAGTTACAATAATCCAGTCTGGAAGTCCTGGTTACCAATCTGCAGGTGGGGCCGGAAATTCTCCTAGAATCACAGTCCCGAATTCAGAGATGAGCGCCTGCTTTGTGACATGGCATCCCTGCTGAGTTTCCTCCCCTAACTACGCCCTCCCCAAATCTCTCCAAATCTCTGGGATTTTTCCAAGCTGCAACAGGCAAACCTTGTGGAGGGCTAGTTTTGACTTTTCAGATAATTCTTTGGCCAAACCAAAAAAGACGTTTGTGCAGGGAGAGGAGCTGATGTTCCTTCTTAGAAGGTCTGGCAAACTCCCAGTTTGTAGGACAGAACAGTTGGGAGATGGCCCCTCTCCCCCAGAAAATGGAAAGGGCAGAAGATCCAGAACTGGCTGTGGGATGAAATGTTTTTCAGGTGGATCAAATGACGTTTCTGTTATCCTCTAAAACCCTAGTTCTTCGTGGGAGAGGTAAGTGGTTGGAAATTCAGGTTCTAGGGGAAATCTAGGAACCAATATTGGGCTATGATCTTTCTTGACTATTTCCTCTCCAGGAATTGGAATCCAGGTGTTGCCCAGCCCAGAAATGCTTCTTGGGGTGAGGAGTCAAAGTGGTCAAGGACATTTGTTCAGTACCCAGGATGTAACTCTGTTTCCAGTGCTCCTGGATGTTCATATAGCTACTGTTTGTAAGACTTATCAGTTGTTTTCTGGTCTGTACTGCTGATCTAAACATTGGTTGAGGTGGTATATGCAAACCAAGAAAGGAGGGAAAAAGTCAGGCGCATCAGTGCAGGAATCCAGGGAGCAGAGGATCTGCCAAGTCCCAGTGGAAGGCTGTCCCTCAAAGATTTGGTTATCTGAAGGAATCACACGAGACACAGTCTGAGGGGTGAAAGCACCGGCCTGCCTTTTCAGGGGCAGCAGGCAGCTTTTATTATACACTCAGCTCCCAGCCTAAGAAGGGGCTGTGCTTACATCACACAAAGGGAGACCACATGCTTAAGCAGAATGCCTGGGATGTTTGCACAGCATAATTAACAGTGATAACGCTACTCCTGGCATCAAAGAGACCTGCATAAGACGAGCAAAGGTCAGGATCAGTGTACCAAGTCACTGATTTCCCGACAGAGGCAGAATGTAAAGAGATTAAGATTGGTGTGCAATGATCATTAATCTCCTACAGTTATCTATTTCTCAGAAAGCTAAATGCCATCTGGATGGTTGGGCAAAAAGAAGAGTTTGAGGGCCTGCGGCCCCTAGACATCCACAGTTTTCATGTTCATGGAGTACTTGGGACCAATGCTCCCTCTGTGGAGTCTTGTAAGCAAAAATTCTACTGGCATTAAAGTTGTGAGCGAGCAATTTGGCTACTGCATAAACTAGTTTGCTCTGGACGCACTTCCTGAGCGAAGACAAAAAAAAAGTGTGAGCCAGAGGCTAACAATCTCTGAGCTAGGTCACACTAACTCAGCTTAGAGGGAACACTGCTTGTGATCAGTGTTCCCTCTAAGCTGAATTAGTGTGAACAGTTTTTTAGCCTCCGGCTCACACATTTTTGTCTCAGCTCAGGAAGGATGGCTGCAAAGCAAACTGATTTTTGCAGTAGCCAAATTGCTCACTTGCAAATTTAATGCCAGTAGCTCACATAGTAGAATTTTTGCTCACAAGACTCCACAGCTTAGAGGGAGCATTGCTTGGGACTTCTGTTTTTCAGGGAAAAGAGTTGTCCCTCCTCTCCAGGTGGGCACACTTGGTATTTTCTATTAAATGCTGTTTTGGGGAAATATAGGGCCTCTTCGGAGAACCATAGAATCATAGAGTTGGAAGGGTCCTCCAGGGTCATCTAGTCCAACCCTCTGCACAATGCAGGAAATTCACAACTACCTCCCCCCACACCACCAGTGACCCCTGCTCCATGCCCAGAACCACCATAAAGGAGGCCCTGCTGGGACTGGCTCTCCTCAAGAGAAAGTAGATACATCTCAAGAACATCTGCCCCAAACCCTCAGCAATTAGATCTGGTTATCAATACCAAGTTACTTTGAACGATTGGCTTGATCAGTCCACCGTCCCTTCCGAAAACTTGATCAGTCCACCATCTCTTCCAGAAACTTGCTCAGGAATGAGTCTGGCTCTTGGATGATTGTTGTCTTCTTGGAGACCAAGCTGGCATTCACTAGACCTGAGTCCTGGGTGAGTGGGAGACACCCATGGACCTGCAGGCTGGAAGAGATTCTGGAAGAAGCAAATGTCATTTCCCTTTTCTTCCCTCACCGGGCCTGTCTTCTGCCTCACACTATGTTTTCCTCTCTTGGTGACACCCACAACGGTCAGCCCTCCCTCATCCTCTCATGGCTCATGTGCTCCTGGCTTTTAAGCACAGGGCAGAAAAGAAGCCTCCAACTCTTGTCACTCCTTTGGTGAATATCTCCACCGATCTGCTCCTCTCTCTGCTTGGAAGCAGCTCCTCAAATTAACTCCTGCCCTCACCAGGAGGGCATTGACCAGTCTTGCCTACTGACTGGTTGTCCAGGTGGGGAGGGCGTTAAAAACCTGTGTCTCCTTCAGCACCTGAGAGAGCAAACCCTGGCCTCCCTACCAACCCCATATCAGCCACTTTTGCATAGCCAAATGTTCCTCTCTCTGGAAGGGCCTTCTGTGTTGGGTGGGAAGGAGGAGGAAGCCAGAGCAGAGGTTAGGCTGGCAGTGCCCTGTGAGTGTTGGGCACCCTTCTGTCCCCAGGATGAGCCCAAGGAGAGCTGGGGAGGGAAAGCCTCAGGGCTCTGATCTCCTCCTGACTGCTGCAGTTCAGAAATTGTTTTAATACCCGTGTTTTTCCCCCTCATGGGTCAGTTTTCCAATGCTGGAAAGAACTGCATTCTTCTTCTTCTCCTCCTCCCAGGGCCCAGTGTCCTTTGAAGAGGTGGCCGTGTATTTCACCAAGGAGGAGTGGGTCCTGCTGAGCCCAGCTCAAAGAGTTTTCTACAAGGAAGTCATGCTGGAGAATTTTGGGAACGTGGCCTCTCTGGGTAAGGTCATGGTTAAGCCCTTTTAGTAAGCTCTGCCACCCCGGCTACATCTCTGGCCAGGGTCCAGGATTCTCCTTACACAGAGGGGAGGCCCCGCCACGCATTCCTTCAACCTCAGGAGCGGGCATCAGAAGAGGTGCCAAGATATACCTTGGAGCTAGCTGGCCTGAAGAGGGCCAGGTGACGTCTCCTTAGTTACTGAAATTATTTATAGTCCACCTTTTTCACAGGGACTCAAGGTGGATGACACAGAATGAGTCAATGCAATTAATGAAATGGGAAATTCAGTAAAAAATGCCATAGGTTTAAGCAGGGCTCTTTTTGCAGCAGGAACTCCTTTGCATATTAGGCGACACATCCCTAATGTAGCCAATCCTCCAAGAGCTTACAGAGCTCTTCTTACAGGGGCTACTGTAACCTCTTGGAAGATTGGCTACATTAGGGGTGTGTTGCCTAAGATGCAAAGGAGTTCCTGCTACAAAAAGAGCCCTGGGTTTAAGATTGTAGAAGTCTAGAACCAGGCAGAAGTCTAAAAGGCACAACTGGAGCATTGACAGCATAAGTAGTAAGTTGACATGTTAAGCACTGCAAAAATTGCATAGTAGGATCCTGCTTAGAGTAAGCTGTACACAGCCTGACTGTTTGTCCAATCTGGCCCTCATAACAAATGAGTCCGGCACCCCTGCCATAGTATTTTTCAAATGCCTGTAGATGCTTTTGTGATGAATAATATGCCCATCCGTTTAAAAGCTGTCCTGAATTCCTAGTAGCTTTTTGTCGTTGTGTATTTCCTCAGTCGACTGATACTAATAGTCCAAGTGCTACTGTGTGTTTTTGGGGGAGTTCCCCACAAGATTTGTTAACATTAGAAAGGGGTCTTTATAATAAAAGAAGAAGAAGAAGAAGAAGAAGAAGAAGAAGAAGAAGAAGAAGAAGAAGAAGAAGAAGAAGAAGAAGAAGAAGAAGAAGAGGAGATTGGATTTATACCCCGCCCTTCAATGCCCAAAGGCGTCTCAGAGCAGCTTACAAACTCCTTTCCCTTCCCCTCACCACAACAGACACCCTGTGAGGTAGGTGGGGCTGAGAGAGCTCTGACAGAAACTGCTCTTTTTCAAGGACAGCTGTGCCAGAACTATGGCTTGCCCAAGGTCATCCAGCAGCTGCAAGTGGAGGAGTGGGGAATCAAACCCGGCTCTCCCAGATTAGAGTCCGCGCACTGAACCGCTACACCAAACTGGCTCTCAAAAATGTTTTGGGGCAGTGCTTTAGAGTTCTTGATCTGCTGCCTGATTAAATGGCTGAGAGAGAACACACTGAACGTGAAATCGGATCAAGTAAACCCAAGGGGGGGTATGACAGTGGGGCAAGGCAGTATCAGTCAATCATACCTTTTATTGGCATACTCAAACATAGTACAGAAGTAAGAACAAGCAAAATACACAATTGTAAATACAATTAAAACATACAATTAAAGATTAAGAACAATAGGATATATATATACACAGGGGTCTTTTGGGGGGGGAGCGCACCGGAGCGCAGCTCCGGGAGCTCAGGAGCCAAGCCCCGCCCCCAGCCGCATCCCGGGGAGTCTTTCAGGCAGCCGAATGTCAATTTCAGCTCCATTATATCCTATGGGCCATTGAAGTCAATGGTGAAAACATAGGGTATATTCTGGGGGCTGGAGGGGAGGGGGTTTGAGGGAGAGGCTCCAAACTCACAGGGTAGCTGATGGAGCCTCTCCCCAAGATACCCACCAAGTTTCAAGAACACTGGATCAGGGGGTCCAATTCTATGGGCCCAAAACAGGTTGCCCCTATTCCCTCCACTGTTCTCTATAGTGGGAAAAAACATGCCCCTCATAAATTTTAATAGACTTCTCCAGGAATTTACTAACAGCCCTTGTGATTTCTCTTTCATTATCTTTTAATAAGCGGTGAAAGTCAGTCCCATTGACCAGATTACAGGGAGGGCAAGAGAGATTACCAAACAGTTCCCTTCGGGGATTAGAATATAGCTGGCAGTCCAGCAATATATGTTGGATGGAATCTGGAACGTTTGCCCCACAAGGACAGCCTTTTATGTCTGGAGGGATAGAGTCCGGCTAGCTTGGAATTGCTGAATGGATGTGCATAGAGAAGAACTGCAAAATCTTGTCCTTTTTTCCCCCTTCCTGATAAAAGGACCTGTGACTGCCAAACCTGACCTCATATCATGGCTGGAAGGAGAAGACGAAATCTATGGTGAGAAGTGATTTTTAACTACCCACACACTGATTGGGTCGATATGTGTTCAAGTCAGGAGACAGAGATTGGGTTTCTAGATACTTTCAGTGACTGTGGGTCACAGAACCTACCAGGAGGGAGGCGATCTTGGACTTGGTCCTAAGTACTGCTCAAGACCTGGAGAAGAGATGGGAACGTGATAGCACCAGTTGGGAACAGTGACCATAATGCTAATAACTTTAGCATTTATGTAAATAGGGAGTTGCCCAAAAAGACCAACACGACAACATTTAACTTTAGAAAGGGTAACTTCTCTCATGTAAGCGGGGTTGTGAAGAAGAAACTGAAAGGAAAGGTAAGGAGGCTCCAGTCTTTTCAGGAAGCTTGGAGACAATTTAAAAAAGAGCAGAAAAAGGCAACTAAAATGATTAAGGGGATGGAACATCTTATCTGTGAAGACAGGTTAATGAGGTTATGGCTCTTTAGCTTGGAGAAATGATATTTGAGGGGTGTCTCGAGGTTTATAAATATTCATAGGATAGAGAAAGTAGAGAAGTACTTTCCTCCCTTTCTCACAATGCAAGAACTCCTGGGAACGCAATGAAATTAATAGGTAGTAGGTTAAGAACAGATGAAAAGTTGTCCTTCTTCACTTGAAGAGTAATTTAACACATGGTATTCACTGCCACAGGAAGTGGTGGCAGCGGCTACAAGCGTAGACATAGAGGCCCACCAATGGTATTAGCCACAAGGTATAGAGGGAAAACTATGTCTGAGGCAGTGATGCCCTGTATTCTTGGTGCTTGGGGGGGCAACAGTGGGAGAGCTTCTGAAGTTCTGGCCCCGCTGATGGACCTCCTGACGGCATTTGGGTTTTGGCTATTGTGTTGAACTAGGTGGGCCATTGGCCTGACCCAACATGGCGCTCTTATGCTCTTATGACGAGATGCTTACCCTGTTCTCCAGGAAGAGGAGGGACTGGCAGGTCTGTGGTTTGACTGTGTCTTGCTAGTGCTTCTTCCAAGGACTTGTGGGTTTCTACAGCCTTGAAGATATGAAAATGGGAAACTTCCTTCTTCCAAGTCCAGGTCCAATCCTAGCTGAGTATTATCCCCTGGAGTGTCAGGGGTCTCTGGGAAGGATGGTTCCAACCCCTGTATTCTTTATGGTTTCTTGAACCAGCGCTGCCAGCATTGAACTCTGTATCTAGTCCATGCAAAGAATGTGCTTTGCCGCAGAAATATGTCACCAAGCAATTTCAGACAGCTCTCAGATGAACACATTTGATCTCCCCGTCCCCATTACAGAGCAATGTTGTATGTGATTCAGAAGGGCCTGCCGCATAGACATATGCCAGAGATGGACAGTACTTATACACAGTTCAGCACCTCAAAGAGGATAGCCTTGCTTTCCTGGTGTATTTTAAATGAGGGTTCGTGTCCTCCAGCTGACAGTCAGTTTCACATTGCTTAGAGCAGCCAATAGAGAAGGTGATTTAATTCCCCATGGACCATTCAGAAGTAGTGTAAGTAGTGGAAGGGGGCCTGCACAGAAGATACCCTGCATACGGGGCGTGTGTGTGTGTGACAGGGCCACCGGGGAATTGCCAGTCAAGTTGGAGGGGCATCTGGGCTGGCCTAGACCTGAGGAGATGTGGCACAGACTCTGAGTGACCACCTGGCCCCTGTGGGAGGCAGGAGCACTTCTCTGTACAGTGGTGGTACAGGCAAGGCCGGCCTGAGGTATTTTGCGCCCGAGGCGGGGCTACCTTCTGGTGCCCCCCCCCTGTACATGTGCCCCCGTTATGGGCTTGCCAACCTCCAGGCATGGCCTGGAGAGAAGGAAGTTGCCCAGGCTCCATCCCCTCATGCCAGCCCACCCTGGCGACAAATCACTCACTCCCAACTTTAATACCAGTACCTCACAAAGTAGATTTTTTGCTCAAAAGACTCCACAGCTTAGAGGGAGTATTGGAGCTGCCTCGTCCTAATGCGCAGGGAGGTAGCGAGGCGAGCCCCTCGGCAGGCAGCAGACAAGCGGGGCAGCAGCGGCCCGGGTGACCGAAGCGCCCGCAAGAGGGGAAGGAGGGCCGAAGAACACGTGTGGGGGGGGGGCGGAGGATGGTGGCCACCTCGGGGGCCTCGCTGGGCTCGGGATTTCCAGGTGTGCGCAGTCTCCACAGAGGCACTCCGGCCGGCGGGAGACAGACATGATCGCCAACACAGGAGGACCTTCCTGCCTCCCTCCCGTCCTCGAGGCTCGGAGCGCCGGCTTTCCTGGGCGCTCTGCAGCTGCGGGGCGCCCCGGAAAGCCAGGGAAGAGGTGGGGGTTCTAACCCCCACCCCTTCCCTCCCAGCGCCGGCTTTCCTGGGCGCTCCGCAGCTGTGTGGCACCCAGGAAAGCCAGGGAAGAGGTGGGGGTTCTAACCCCCGCCCCTTCCCTCCCAGCGCTGGCTTTCCTGGGCGCTCCACAGCTGTGGGGCACCCAGGAAAGCCAAGGAAGAGGTGGGGGTTCTAACCCTTCCCTCCCAGCACCGACTTCACTGGCGGCAGCGGGGAGGCAGCAGAGAGGGGGGCTTTTCACAGGGGGAGGGTGCAGTTTGGCGCCCCTGCGGCCGGCGCGCTCTAGGCAAGCGCCTAGCTCGTCTAGTGGGCGAGCCGGCCATGGGTACAGGATTGACAGCCATCACTCTTTCTGCCAGAGGTACATCTCGCAGTGAATTGAGGGTGAATTTATTTTCAAGGCTGGCTACTCTTTTTGAACGTAAACGTGACCCTTGTTTTTTTAGGTGTCAGAGCGGAATCCTTTGGGTGGACCCCTCTACTTTTATTGTACTGCAAGGTACAATTGATCTGTCAGTACAGTGTAGGATGTCACAGGACCACATTCCCAAGGAAGACATGAAACTGTGTCTAGATGACAAGCCTTTAAACTCATGCACTCTCTATATAAGAGTTAACATTTCGTTCTCTAATGTTTCTGCTCCATTTTTTGCACAGTGTTCATGCTCGGTTTCTCTTTCTCTCAGCAGAAGGTGCGCAAAGAATGCAAAGAGGGGAGAAAAAATATAAATGCCTGGAGTGTGGAAAAAACTTCCGTCACAATTTAAGCCTTCCTCGCCATCAAACAATTCACGCAGGGGAGAAACCATATGAATGCCTGGTGTGTAGAAAAAGCTTCAAGAGTAGTCCAAATCTTCCTTCTTTTCAAAGAATTCACACAGGGGAGAAACCATATAAATGCCTGGAGTGTGGGAAAAGCTTCAGTCGGAGGGACAAACTTACTTCCCATCAAAGAATTCACACAGGGGAGAAACCATATAAATGCTTGGAGTGTGGGAAAAGCTTTAGTCAGAGTAACCACCTTACTTACCACCAAAGAATTCACACAGGGGAGAAACCATATAAATGCCTGGAGTGTGGGAAAAGCTTTAGTCAGAGTAACCACCTTACTACCCATCAAAGAATTCACACAGGGGAGGAGCCGTATAAATGCCTGGAGTGTGGGAAAAGCTTCCGTCGGAATGAAAGCCTTACTTCACATGAAAGAATTCACACAGGGGAGAAACCATATAAATGCCTGGAGTGTGGGAAAAGCTTCCGTCAGAGCAACGGCCTTAATTCCCATCAAAGAATTCACATAGAGGAGAAACTATATAAATGCCTGGAGTGTGGGAAAAGCTTCCGTCAGAGGAACAGCCTTTATTACCATCAAAGAATTCACACAGGGGAGAAACCATATAAGTGCTTGGATTGTGGGAAAACCTTTAGTCAAAGTAACCACCTGACTACCCATCAAAGAATTCACACAGGGGAGGAACCATATAAATGCCTGGAGTGTGGGAAAAGCTTCCGTCGGAATGACAGCCTTACTACCCATCAAAGAATTCACACAGGGGAGAAACCATATAAATGCCTGGAGTGTGGACTAAGCTTCCGTCAGAGTCACCACCTTACTACCCATCAAAGAATTCACACAGGGGAGAAACCATATAAATGTATGGTCTGTGGAAAAAGCTTCAAGAGTAGCACACATCTTACCTCTCATCAAAGAACTCACACAAGGGAGAAATCATATAATGTCTGGAGTGTGGGAAAAGCTTCAAGAGTCATACACATTTTATTTCCCATCAAAGAATTCACACAGGGGAGAAATCACATAATGCCTGGAGTGTGGGAAAAGCTTCAGTCGGAATGACAGACTTACTTCCCATGAAAGAATTCACACAGGGATTCAAGAACAGTACACATTTTATTAGTTGTTGTAGATTTTCTGGGCTGTATGGCCATGGTCTTGGCATTGTAGGACCTGACGTTTCGCTAGCAGCTTTGACTGGCATCCTCAGAGGTATAACACAGAAAGATGGAGTACTTTCTGTGTCAAGGTGAGAAGAAAAATGGTAGGCAGGTAATTTGTATCTACTCAGGAAGGTAGGGTAGGGGTGAGTCATTATCTTGCAGGAGTTTTACACATTTTACTTCCCATCAAAGAATTCACGAAGGGGAGAAACCATAGAAATGCCTCATGTGGGGAAAGGCAAAGTAGATTTGATTTGGAAATTAGAAAGCAGTGCAATAAAACTGTGTAATACAGTACATAATACAGTAAAACTGCTTCAAATTGTCTATGCTTAAATCCACGATCTTAATTCCATCTTGGAAATGTCCTCATAAACTACATCAGGAGGTCCACCAGTGGGGCCAGGACACTAGAAGCCCTTCTACTGTTTGGTGTAGTGGTTAAGTGCGCGGACTCTTATCTGGGAGAACTGGGTTTGATTCCCCACTCCTCCACTTGGACCCGCTGGATGACCTTGGGCAAGCCATAGTTCTGGCACAGTTATTCTTGAAAAAGAGCAGTCTCTGTCAAGAGCTCTCTCAGCCCCACCTACTTCACAAGTCTGTTGTGGGGAGGGGGAGGGAAAGGAGTTTGTAAGCTGCTCTGAGACTCCCTTGGGTAGTGAAGGGCGGAGTATGAATCCAGTCTCTTCTTCTTCTACTGTTGCGCCCCTCCCCAGCTATTCTCTTTCATGCTTTCTGTGGAATGCTAAAATTGGGGGAGCCTTCCTGACTTCATCAAGCAGGCCATTCCTTCAAGTGGCAGCTGCGAGAACGAATTCTTTCCTCTGTGTCATTGTCCGTCTCACCATTATCTTTGCTAAGATGAGCAGCAGATCAAAGCAGGAGCTTTGGTCTCATCGATGTAGGTCCTGAAAGACTTTATAGGTAGCAAGGACTATGAAATGAACAGGAAACCTAAACCGTCTCCAAAGGAGCAACTCAGCTGTGTCTCATCTATGTTCTGTTCCTGACCCTGAATAGTAATTGAGTAGCGGCATTCTGTACCAGCTGGGGATTCTGACTTCAACGGAAGACATATGGAATTCACTGCCACAGGAGGTGGTGGCAGCTACAAGCATGGACAGTTTCAAGAGGGAATTAGATAAACATCTGGAGCAGAAGTCCATCCATGGCTATTAGCCACAGGGTATAGATGGGAACTCTCAGTCTGGGGCAGGTGATGCACTCTATTCTTGGTGCTGGAGGGGGCAGCAGTGGGAGGGCTTCTAGTGTCCTGGCCCCACTGCTGGACCTCCTGATGGCACCTGGTATATTTTGGCCGCTGTGTGACAGAGTGTTGGACTAGATGGGCCATTGGCCTGATTCAACATTGGCTTCTCTTATGTTCTCTTATGTTCTTAGAGTTCAATGCTGGCAGCTCTGGTTCAAGAAACCATAAAGAATACAGGGGTTGGAACCATCCTTCCCAGAGACCCCTGACACTCCAGGGGATAATACTCAGCTAGGATTGGACCTGGACTTGGAAGAAGGAAGTAAAGGTAAAGGTAAAGGTTCCCTTGCTCGAAAGCCAGTCAAATCCAACTCTAGGGTTGCGGTGCTCATCTCCGTTTCAAAGCCGAAGAGCCAGCGCTGTCCGAAGACATTTCCGTGGTCATGTGGCCGGCATGACTAAACACCAAGGCGCACAGAACGCTGTTACCTCCCCACCGAAGTGGTACCTATTTCTCTACTTGCAATTTCTTGCTTTCGAACTGCTAGGTTGGCAAGAGCTGGAACTAGAGACGGGAGCTCACCCTGTCATGCGGCACTCACGGGTCTCGAACTGCTGAACTACTGACTGTCAGGTTTAAAATCAAGTAGATCCAGTCATTCTTGCACAAAGAAAGGTTTATTGGATTATCTTGCTAAAACCCACAGTAGGAGGTCATTGTCAGGAATGGGGGCGAAGCAAAGCAAGCTAACTTATAGTGTGATGCAATGAAGCGCCTAGCAAATAAAACTTGAGCACTCGCGCGGGAACTCCCGGCGGGAGAAATACTTCATGAGCGGGAGACTACTCCCCCCTCCCCTTGCCTTCCCAGGACTGGAAAATTCTCAGCGAAACAAGAATAGTCCAAAGCCTACATTCAAGGCCACCGTGATAAGGAAAAGTGGCAGGGAAGAAGCTCCCACGTTTCTGCCTGCATAACTACGCAAGCGCAAAGCAGGGTAGAAAACATAAAACAATGGATTCAGTGAGAAACATCAAATGCATTTTTCTGACATTCTGCCCTTCCCAAAACACCACCCACCCACCACTCAGGAAGGAAAGAATGAGGGCCCCCCAGGTTTATTAGGGTATCGAGTGTGAAAGTCTTTAAGGTGGTCAGGTGCATTGATATCAGATACTTTCACCCACTCCCTGTGTTGGGGCCCAAAGTGTACCCATTGAATAAGGTACAGGAGTTGTCCACGAAGAATCTTAGAGTCCAGAATATCAGCAATTTCATAGTGCTCCTCATCGCCAACCATCAGAGGGGGGGAGGTGCCGGCATCTCAGCTTGCCATTTAGTCGGGGGTAACGCAGGTTTGAGGAGGCTGTAATGGAAAATTGGATGTATTGCTTTAAGAGATTTAGGCAAATCCAGCTGTACAATTACTTGATTTATACATCTCAACACCTTAAAAGGACCAATATATTTCCAAGCAAGTTTCCTGGACTGCTGCGCTAGCCTTAGGTTCTTTGTTGACAGATAGACAGAGTCTCCCGGTTGCAGTTTCCATCCCCCCGCCCTTCTTTTATCTGCCTGTTTTTTGTACTGAGCCTTGGCTTCATTCAACGTCTCAACAATTAGGGGCCAAGAATCACGGAAAGTTTTACACCACGCTGAGGCTTTTCCAACATTCTCACCGGGCTTCAAGAAAGGTAGAGGGGGCTGTCATAACCCATGGCAGCTTTGAATGGTGACATTTTTGTTGAAGCGTGCCATGAATTGTTGTATGCAAACTCCGCCAATGGCAATAAATCAACCCAATTGTCTTGTTGATAGTTAGAAAAACATCTCAGGTATTGTTCTAAAGTCTGGTTTACTCTCTCCGTTTGCCCATCGGTTTCCGGGTGATAGGCAGTACTGAGAGCACGTTCAATACCCATTAGGGTCATTAGCTCCGACCACAACTTGGAAACGAATTGAACCCCCTGTCGGAGATTATCTTGAGCGGCAATGTATGTAGCCTGGCAATGTGTTGGAGGAATGCTTTGGCCAAAACTTTGGCTGTTGGCAAACTGGGGAATGGTATAAAGTGAGCTTGCTTAGAGAATAAATCCACTACTACCCAAATGACCGTCATATGTCTAGAGGGGGAAGATCAGTGATAAAGTCCATAGAGATTACTTCCCAGGGTCGGCTCGGGGTGGGTAGAGGCTGTAAGAGACCTGGAGGTTTTCCCGGTCTGGCTTTGCAACGATTGCACGTTGGACAGGATTGTATATAGAGAGATAAATCCTGTTTCATTCGGGGCCACCAAAAGCCACGTTGCAGGAGTCGTAAGGATTTCACATATCCAAAATGCCCTGCAGATTTTGAATCATGGACTATCTGCAACATTTGGGATCGGGTAGCTTCAGGGACAAACATTTTAGTTCCCTTGTACCAGCAGCCGTTTGGACCACATTTCACATCGTCCCTGACTTGTAATTCATTTGTTTCCTGTGGGGTGATGTCAGTGAGAAATTGTTTTTCCCAGGTTAATGTTTGGATGGGATTCTTTGGTGTTTGTTTGGCTTTACGGGTTACAACTGCACCAACCAATTGTTCTGGGGTAAACATAGATTCCCGTACTTCGACCCTTTTACAGAAATGTTGGGGAAGGCGGGAGAGTGCGTCCGCTAGATGATTGGCTTTCCGGGGAAATGGTGAAGGGTGAATTGAAATTTGGAGAAAAACTCAGCCCACCTGAATTGTTTAGCATTCAGGTTTCGGGGTTTTCGCAGTACCTCAAGATTTTTGTGATCAGTCCAGATTTCAAAAGGTACCTGGGACCCCTCTAACCAGTGTCTCCATGTGATCAATGCTAAACGTATAGACGCAGCTTCTTTATCCCAAATGGGCCAGAATCTCTCTGTATCATTGAATTTTCTTGATACATAAGCCAGGGGTTGTAGTTGTCCCTGAGCGTTCTCTTGCAAAATCACCCCACCCATAGCGGTATCCGATGCGTCTACTTGGACCACAAATTTCTTTGTCTCATCGGGGTGTGCTAGTATGGGTTCAGACGTGAACAATCGTTTTAGCTGTTCAAACACTTCCTGACACTGCGGGGTCCAGTTCAAAGAGGCCCCCGGCACCGAAGCCTTAGATCCCTTCCCCTTAGTCTTTAGCAGTTCCGTGAGGGGAAGGGCTACTTGGGCAAAGTGTGGCAGGAATTGACGGTAAAAGTTGGCGAAACCGAGGAAACTTTGGAGTTGTCTCCTGGTCTTGGGGGGCTCCCACATTAATACATCCTGGACCTTCTTTGGGTCCATTTCCAACCCCGCGGAAGATATGCGGTACCCCAAAAAGTCAATGCACTCCTGGTGAAATTCACATTTTGACAGCTTGACAAACAGTTTGTGTTCTAATAACTTTTCCAATACTTTTCGCATAAGGATAGTGTGGGATTTCTGATCCGGGGTATAGACCAAGATATCATCCAAGTAAACAACCACCCCCTTGAATAAATAGGGGTGTAACACTTCATTGATTAAGTTCATGAAGACCCCTGGTGCCCCCTGTAAACCGAAGGGCATAACCCGATATTCAAATTGCCCCAGCGGGGTATTAAATGCAGTTTTGTATTCATCCCCCTCTCTGATACGAACCCGAAAATAGGCATCTCTTAAATCCAGCTTAGAAAACACTTTCCCTTTAGCCACCTCTGCTAGTAAGTCTTTGATGAGGGGCATTGGGTAGGCATTGGTGGCAGACACTGCGTTAAGTCCCCGGTAATCCGTGCGGAGTCTGAGCCCCCCATCTTTCTTTTTACAAAACAATACAGGTGCTGCAAAAGGGGATGATGCTGGTCTAATAAATCCACGGGCCAGATTTTTATCAATAAAACGGCGCAGTTCTTCCTTCTCATTTGGACTCATGGCATAAATTTTCCCTTTTGGCAATTTCTGGCCCGGAAGAATTTCAATAGCACAGTCGGAGTTACGGTGGGGGGTAGTTCATCAGCTTCCTCCTCCTCAAAAACCTTGGTTATATACTGGTAATCCTCAGGAATGCGGTTAAGGTCCTCCGTGGCTAAACAAGCTCGTGGAGGTTCATTGCATGGGGGATTTCCCCACCCTGGGTCCCATTTGTGTTCTGTACATTTCGGGGAGATAAATTGTACATTCCCTTCCTCCCATAGAATGTAAGGGTTATGTCCATGTAGCCAAGGGCTACCCAACACTAAGGGAAACTGGGCTTGAGGAGCTATCACGAACGAGCGTAGCTCCCAGTGGTCACCAATGCCTATTCTTAAAGGAACAGTCTCAAATCGGCATGGTTCTTTCATTGGGGACCCATCCATTTGCGTGAAAGTTATTGGGTCTTTCAAGTGGACCACGGCTGCCTCCAACCCCATAACCATAGACGGGTTTATGAGATCCCTCCCGCACCCTGAGTCAATGAGGGCTCGAACCCGAATGTGGGTCATCATTGCTGGGTTCATTACCAGAAGAGTCACAAAGAAGAGAGAGGGGTAATTGCTCACCAGTTTAGGCGCCTCAGGTGCCGGGTCCTGCTGTGTAGCGCCATTCACAAACAGGACCATTTCGTTTCCCTGCATTTCACTCTCCTCCTCCAGCAACATGGCATCCACTTGGTCGGGACTAGCAAAAAGAGCCCGTGTATTGCGTGGTTTTGCTGTACCTTTCCTTGGGGTAGGGGTTGTCCACCTTCTGGGCTCTTCTTGTGGTAGAGCTCTATTGGGATCCCCTTTCGGGCAGGCTGCGGCGAAGTGCCCTTTCTCCCCACACCGCAAGCAGAGGCCCTGTCGCATACGCTGATCTCTCATTCCACTTGGGGTGGACGTTGGTTTGGGTCTAGCTTGGCCTGCCGCAAGACTTGGACGGTTGTTACCCAAAGCTAGATCCAGTTTCATCATACGTAAGCGACTTTCGGCCTTCTCGGCTTCCTCCATCCAACCCTGGAGGGTGCGGGGTTGCTGAGAGCTGAGGACATTATTGCGGATATCTACAGCTAGTCCCATTCGATATTGTTGGGCCAAGACCGCAACGGTCCAGTCCCGAATTTTCACGGCATGCCTTTGAAACTCCCTTGAGTACTCCCGCACTGAGAGTTTGCCTTGTCTAAAAGTGCGAAGGAAGGCTTCAGCTTTTTGGGCCGCCCCGGATCCTCGAAACGGTTTCTCAAAGCCCACATGAAGTCATCTACATTCCCCAACTCCGCTGCCTCCAGATCATGAAGGGCTACATACCAGCTTGTAGCACTCCCCCGGAACCTGGATGCGATAAACTCCACCTGTTGTTCTTCATCTGGGAATACATAGCCCCATCTTTGCACAAATTTTCCGACTTGCAATATAAAAAAGGACACAGTCTCTGGATCTCCATCAAATGTGATCTCAAGCATGTCCTTGGGGCGGATTATCGGGGGGCGGCGCCATGAGCGGTACTGGGACCAGCTGCATGAGGGGTGCTGGAGCAGGGAGTTGAGGCGGAGGCAAAACTGGCGGCGGGATAGGTCCTGGTTGCCCTGGCCCAGGTCCTGGCGCTGGGACGACCAGGGGAGGTTGGACTGGTGCTGGCTGGCCCGGCCCTGGACCCGCAGGAGCTGGTTGGCCCGGCCCTGGACCCGGTGGCGCTGGTTGGCCCGGGCCCGGAGGAGCAGGAGGTGGCCGTCCTGGTATCAACGGTGGCGCCGGGGCTGGTACTGGTCTAGGTTGCGTCAGCGGATGAGCTCGAATTGCTTGGTCCATCATCTGGGGTAGGGACTGCATTAGTTTGCTCATGTCCCTTACCAGCCTTCGGGTATCCTCTTGAATAGAATCCATGCGGGCATCAGTATCCTGGCTGGATCCCGTCCTGGGAGATCCTCGAGACACCCTCCCTTGGGGAAGTCCAAAACTACCTCTGGGATCCAAAAGGCTGTCCCGGCTCTGGCTTCCCGGCATAGTCCAGGTAGTCTGGGTAGTGTCCAACAAGTTTTTAGTCCAATCGCGTGATCTGCGATAGGTCACCCCTTTATCCCATGGTGTTGGGGCTCCTGGCACATAGGTTCGTGGGACCGCACCTCCCTGACTCTGTATAGGCCCGGCCGGGCTGTAGATCGGGAGAGTGTACGGAGCACCCATTGTGCCGATCGATGGCGGGGTAACCAACCCGGCTGCTGAGTGGGGTGTCGGTGCCGCCAAAACTGTAGATGTAGTCACAGGAACAATGGTGGTGGTCGGGACAGTGACCACTGGAGCTGCCACAGTAGTGACTGGAACCGTGGCTCCTGCAGTAGTAGTCACTGGTACGGCACTCGTGGCTCCCGCAGGAGTGGTCGCTGGAACTGCGCCCGAGGCTCCCGAAGTAATAGTCACCGGGACTGTGCCCGTGGCTCCCTTCCCCGCTCCGCTCATCGTGGTAGACGGCGGAAACGGACGGTGAGGGAATGATGTTGGATTCCTGACAATTCCTGTCAGGTTTAAAATCAAGTAGATCCAGTCATTCTTGCACAAAGAAAGGTTTATTGGATTATCTTGCTAAAACCCACAGTAGGAGGTCATTGTCAGGAATGGGGGGCGAAGCAAAGCAAGCTAACTTATAGTGTGATGCAATGAAGCGCCTAGCAAATAAAACTTGAGCACTCGTGCGGGAACTCCCGGCGGGAGAAATACTTCATGAGCGGGAGACTACTCCCCCCTCCCCTTGCCTTCCCAGGACTGGAAAATTCTCAGCGAAACAAGAATAGTCCAAAGCCTACATTCAAGGCCACCATGATAAGGAAAAGCGGCAGGGAAGAAGCTCCCACGTTTCTGCCTGCATAGCTACGCAAGCGCAAAGCAGGGTAGAAAACATAAAACAATGGATTCAGTGAGAAACATCAAATGCATTTTTCTGACACTGACCTTCCACAGCTTGCAGTTCAGCGTCTTAACCACTTGAGCCACCGCAGCTCCAAAGCCCTCTAAAGGTAAAGGTAAAGGTTCCCTTGCTCGAAAGCCAGTCGAATCCGACTCTAGGGTTGCGGTGCTCATCTCCGTTTCAAAGCCGAAGAGCCAGCGCTGTCCGAAGACGTTTCCGTGGTCATGTGGCCAGCATGACTAAACACCAAGGCGCACGGAACGCTGTTACCTTCCCACCAAAGTGGTACCTATTTATCTACTTGCAATTTCTTGCTTTCGAACTGCTAGGTTGGCAGGAGCTGGAACTAGAGACAGGAGCTCACCCTGTCATGCGGCACCCGGGTCTCGAACTGCTGAACTACTGACCTTCCACAGCCTGCAGTTCAGTGTCTTAACCACTGGAGCCACCGCAGCTCCACAAAAAAAGCCCTCTAAACGAAGCCCCTAAAAACATCCTAAGGCTCAAGAGTGCCAGCTAGAGTACCTGGGAATCTTGGACCCCTGGGCTTCCATTATGTATTATAACAAATTAAGAGTCCAGGGGCACCTTTAAGACCAACAAAGTTTTATTCAAGGTATGAGCTTTCATGTGCACACACATGTTGAAAAAAATGTGCATGCACACAAAAGCTCATACCTTGAACAAGACTTTTATTGGTCTTAAAGGCACCACTGGACTCTAAATTCGTTCTGCTGCTTCAGACCAACACGGCTGACCACCCGGATCTATCATTATGCATTATTTATTTATTTTACTTACAGTCCACCTTTTTCACTGAGACTCAAGGCAGATTATACAGCGTGAAATCACTACAATCAACGGGATGGGACCTTTGGTAAACAATGAAATAGTCCTTGGGTTGTAGAGCCAACCAGAAATCTGAAAAACAGAAATGAAGCAAAGCGTGATTGTTAACATGGCACATTAAATGATGCAAAATTACATAGACCTCACAGCAAACAATACAAAAGGGTATAGACCACAATCCCTAGTCATTTATCATCTAAATAACTTTGTAAAGCCTTTTGTAGAAGAAGAAGAAGAAGAAGAAGAAGAAGAAGAAGAAGAAGAAGAAGAAGAAGAAGAAGAAGAAGAAGAAGAAGAAGAAGAAGAAGAAGAAGAAGAAGAAGAGGAGATAGGATTTATACCCTGCCTTTCCCTTGGAGTCTCAGAGTGGCTTACAAACTCCTTTCCCTTCCCCTCCCCACAACAGACATCCTGTGAGGTAGGTGGGGCTGAGAGAGCTCTCTCCAGAACTGTCCTTGAGAGAACAGCTCTTGTCAGAACTATGGCTTGCCCAAGGTCATCCAGCAGCTGCAAGTGGAGGAGTGGGGGAATCAAACCCGGTTCTCCCAGATTAGAGTCCACACACTCAACCACTACACCAAACTGGCCACCCTATTCCCTGCACAGAAAGCCCTCTTGAATGATTCAGTTTTGAATAGTGTACGGAAAGCCAGGAGAGTGGGAGCCTTCCTGACCTCAGTCAGACCATTCCACAAGGTGGGGGGCCACAACAGAGAAGGCACGTGTACAGCTGATTGTTGATTTTGCCCATTTGCCGGCTGGCACCTACAGAAGGCCCTGCTCAGATGGAAGAAGCTGTCATGGCAGAGCATAGGGGGAGAGGTAAAGGTTAAAGTTTCCCTTGCTCGAAAGCCAGTCGAACCCGACTCTAGGGAGTGGTGCTCATCTCCATTTCCAAGCCGAAGAGCCAGCACTGTCTGAAGACATTTCCATGGTCATGTGGCCGGCATGACTAAAATGCCAAGGTGCATGGAACACTGTTACCTTCCCACCAAAGTGGTACCTATTTATCTACTTGCAATTTCTTGCTTTCAAACTGCTAGGTTGGCAGGAGCTGGGACCAGAGACAAGAGCTCACTCCGTCATGCGGCACTCGGGTCTCGAACTGCCGAACTACAGACCTTCTGGTCTGAAGTTCAGTGTCTTAACCACTAAGCCACCACAGCCCCTTTAGGGGGAGAGACAGTCTAGCAAATCTGTGGGTACAAGGCCATGAAGGACTTTGTATGGGATAGCCAATAGTTTAAATTCAGCCTGGTAACTGATGGGCAGCCCGTGGAGTGGCTGTAGAATTAGAGTAATATGAATGCCCATCTCGTTCCCAATTATAATCCAGCAGCTGCATTCAGCACCAGCTGGAGCCATTCACTTCCATTGGACCATCCTGGCATACGTAATCCATTTTGGATAAAGGACAATCCAGTTTGGACTAGGCCACTTAGAGGTGGGGCTATATTTTATACAGCTCTGATTGGCAACAGTAGCCTCTGACATCAGAGATGGGGATTTGCGGGGGATTGGAGAAATCCGCTTGTCATTCTTAGAAAGGAGGACGGCTTAGGTCCAATTCTCTTTACTATAGATATCTGGAGCTTTGAGATGTTCTCTTGTCTTCAGTTCCCAGTCTTCATTGCATTCTGGGTTCACAGCAGTTTAGGGAGGAGTTAACAAGCCCTTCAACCTCTTCTGACTGGAAGGAACTCTGCACATGCTCTGAGGATCCTGCTCCAGCATAAGTAATGAGTGTTTTAGCATAGCTAGTTCAGCATTTTTGTTTTTCATTTGAACCTCTCTGTGGCTGTTGTTGCTGTGTACCTTTCCATCTATTGTTTGTTGTCTTTTTCCATCCCTTTTTGGATTCCAGCCACATTTTCCCCTTATTTTTCTCTATTTTATAATAAAAAAAATTGATAGACAAAATTTTTTGGCTTCAGTTTGTACAATTTATTTCTGTGGGATGCGTCTCTTAATCTCTTCACCTACGTGCTAAACTCCGCGGGTACTACTGGGTTGGTTCTGAGATATTTTCTACCCTGTCACTTTGTTATTGCTCTAGTACTGTGCTGGAAGAATACCTCCACAGTAGATTATGGTCAGGGCTATTTTTGGGCAGGAACGCACAGGAACAGAGTTCCAGCTGGCTCCCGAGCTGGCCACGCCCTGCAGGGACTCATTAGCATAACAGGCCACACCCAACAGCAGGAACTCATTAGGATTGGCTACATGAGGGGTGTGTGGCCTAACGTGCAAAGGAGTTCCTGCTACCAAAAAAAAAGCCCTGGGGTTTTGACAACAAGCAAGGTAAATAGTATAAGAAGCAAAAGGTGGGTGTGGCTGGGTGACCACACTTCTGGGAACATGGGGGTGTGGCCTAATAGGCTAATGAGCTGTGCTGTTGGGGGTGTGGCCTAATATGCTAATGAGTCCCTGCTGGGCTTTTTCTACAAAAAAAGCCCTGGTTATGGTAGATGTTCTTGGTAGGTCCTGAATGGTGGCAGCTGGTCACGAGGATGTTTTCCAGGGAACTCTTGGTCTCGGGGAGTTTCCCAGCAAGGAAAGACACTATTTCCCCTTCCTAGCATAACAGACACCATCCTGTAAACAGGTAAGATTGGCAGCTGCCCATTCACACCCATTCTCTTTCATGGATCCCACCTTGTGGAATGTACTGCCTGAAGAGGTCAGGAAGCCCCCCACACACACATTTCTACCTTTTCGCAAAATGTGTAAAACAGAAAACGTTCATGGGGGCATTTTTTATAAAGGCATCAGAACTGTAGTATAAAGGAACACCTCGGAAGATCCTTTTCTGTTTGGGAACAGAACTGGAACCTGGTCCAAACCTAAAGCCTGGTCCAAATCTTCCGAATGGTCACTGTCGGAAAATAGGTTTTCTTAAAGACAAGCTTTAGTGATAGTTAACTCCCTTATTCACACCCAGCTCCCCAAACGCATCTTTCAGGCTCCTTTGACTGATAACATAGATGATTGAACAAATGGATATACTTACTAGACATGTGTCCCTATAATGTGACCCCATTCCAGGTTATATTTGGCTTTCCAGGTTATATTTAGGGAATCACGTTAATCCACGCAGCTTGTAACAGCTCCATTTGACTATTTAAAACACTAGGTACCAAATGCCTCGCCAGTCTTTTGTCTCTTAGCTCCCTGCCTCCCCCTCTTGACCAGAGTCATAAGAACATAAGAGAAGCCAATGTTGAATCAGGCCAATGGCCCATCTAGTCCAACACTCTGTCACACAGCGGCCAAAAATACCAGGTGCCATCAGGAGGTCCAGCAGTGGGGCCAGGACACTAGAATTGTCCTTTCATCATTAAAGCTTTAGAGCCAATACCTGCTTTTAGAAGGTAGTCATACTTCATTTTTCTCTTTAAAAACATAACCAAATATTTTGTGTTTCATTTCATCCATGCTTTGCCTCCCTCTCCTATACCTTGTCTTGGTTGGCTGCTCTGATCTCCCAACTTCTTCAGCATCCACAATGTTCCTAGCAGGACCCCTGCCCAGTTACCAGAACCGGCCTTGGCCAGGTCAGGTACAGGATACTGTCAAGCTTCAGTTTCATTTCTCTTTGATTCACTTCACTGCTTGCCATAATATTGGGGGGAGGGAATTCCTGAGGGGAGTGCATGGGTTGTTTGGAGTGGATGCTTGTAGAAGCCATAACCATTTCTTAAGCGGTGCCCCAGCGCCGGTTCCCAAGGGAGTTGGCCTTGAGGTCTTCTCTCTGCCAGGCTAGGATGTAGACAAGGCCCTGTATCTCTGTCAGGGTTGCCATAGTGACCTAGGGCCTGGATGATGGAAGTTGTATGCATGAGATGTGGGGTGCTGTTTATCTTACCTAT
The DNA here is from genome assembly GCA_029375565.1 of Gekko gecko. NCBI lineage: Eukaryota > Metazoa > Chordata > Lepidosauria > Squamata > Gekkonidae > Gekko > Gekko gecko. The sequence goes on from JAPDNY010000002.1 coordinate 10,568,391, forward strand.
AACTGGGGATTTTTCGTGCCTTTCTTCAGTTCTGATACAGAGCATGTTTCCAAAAGAAAGCATATCTCAATAGAATCATAGATTTGGAAGTGACCTTGCAGGTCATCTAGTCCAGCCCCCTGCACTCTGCAGGAGCATAGCCGAAAGATAGCCCTACATACCTACAACATAGGCAAAAGATAGCCCTACATACCTACAATATACCCAAAAGATGGTCGTCCAGCCTCCGCTTGAAAACGTCCAGGGAAGGAGCATCCACCACCTCCAGAGGCAGACTGTTCCACTGCTCAACCACTCTTACAGTTAGGAACTTTCTCTTGATATCCAGCTGGTAACGACTCCCTTGTAATTTCCACCCATTAGATCTAGTCTTGCAATCCGGAGCAAGAGAGAATAGATCTGCTCCGTCTTCTACATGACAGCCCTTCAAATACTTGAAGACTGCAATCATGTCCCCTCTAAGTCTTCTCTTTCCCAGGCTAAACACACCCAGCTCTTTCAGCCTTTCCTCATAAGACTTGGATTCAAACCCTCTCACCATCCTGGTAAACTACCACTGCTTAAGTGTGTTGTGGAGAGTGTCTTAACCGGGAGACCTGACAGATACAGAGCAAACATTGAACTCTGAAAACCCCAAAATGGATAAAAATGATGACAGCATTTTTCAAATGAACATAAAGATTTATTTTGCAGGCTGGAGACCTGGATCTTAGTTCTATCAGCCTACAGGCCCCTAGATTTATCACCCACATCAGGCTTGCTGCAACCCATACATCTAACACCAGCATCTTCAGGATTATCGTAACACAGCAGAACTGCCGTTGTGGCTTGCTGAATGGGCTTCAGGATGTAGTAAGACTCATTCAACTATGTGATTGACCAACACGGGACTACTGCAGATGCCTGATAAGATTGCCAACTCTGGCTTGGGAGATTCCTGGAGATTTGTGGGATGTTCAGTTCAGTTAGAGCCAGTTTGGTGTAGTGGTTAAGTGTGCGGACTCTAATCTGGGAGAACCGGAGTTGATTCCCCACTCCTCCACTCGCAGCTGCTAGTGTGACCTTGGGTCAGTCACAAGCTCTGGCACAGCTGTTCTCTCCAGGCCAGTTCCAGAAAGAGCTCTCTCAGCCCCACCTACCTCAGAGGGTGTCTGTTGTGGGGAGGGGAAGGGAAAGGAGTTTGTAAGCCACTCTGAGACTCCTTCAGGTAGTAAAGGGCAGGATCTAAATCCAATCTCCTCTTCTTCTCTTCTTCTGCCTTTATTGGCATAGATTAGAAGCACCCCAAGAACCACAATTTTAATATATACAAATTTGTGGGACGGTGCCTTAGAAGGGTAGAGTCTGGAGAACGGAGGGAGTTCAGCCGGGAGGTTACTGCAGTACGAGAAACTGAATGCCTACAGTGTTCACCCGCTTGTACCGCTCTAGGACTCCCATATCTTCTACACTTGAAGAAGAACATCCTATCGAGTGGGAATTATCTCATGGCAACCCCATCCATGGGGCCTTCCAGGCAAAGAGACAAACAACAGTGGCTTGCTGTTATTGTTTGCTGCCCAGGAACCCCAGTCTTCTTTGGTGAACTTCCTCCAAGTACCAACCGTGGCCAACCTTGCTTAGCTACCAAGCTCTGACAGGTCTAGGCTAAGCTGGTCTATTCAGGCTATTTATACCATAGAGAAGAGGTGTCGAACTCACTCATTACAAGGGCCAGATCTAACATAAATGTCACTTTATCGGGCCAGACCATTTGTACCCTAAAACATAATGCTAGGCACTGGAGATATAAACTGCATAAAGGACAGGAGCTGGTAAGCTATGAGGTGGTGTGTCCTCTCTGCAAGGCCCTGTGGACCGGGGGTGTGTGTGTGTGTAAAGGAAAAACCATATGGGTGGACTGGAAAGCCAGCGGTGCAGCACTGGGCAGATGCTCCCATGCTCCTTGACAGCTACAGATGAGCCAGAAAGCTACAGCTACAGATGAGCCAGTTTGGTGTAGTGGTTAAGTGCATGGACTCTAATCTGGGAGAACCGGGTTTGATTCCCCACTCCTCCACTTGCACCTGCTGATGTGACCTTGGGTCAGTCACAAGCTCTGGCATGGCTGTCCTTGAAAAAGAGCAGTTTCTGCCAGAGCTCTCTCAGCCTCACCTACCTCACAGGGTGTCTGTTGTGGGGAGGGGAAGGGAAAGGAGTTTGTAAGCCACTCTGAGACTCCTTTTGGTAGTGAAGGGTGGGGTATAAATCCAATCTTCTCGTCCGACTCTTCTCTGTTTTGCCATACTGAAGCCACAATCGGAGTGGCTCCGCCCACTCCCCCCAAACAGTCTCCTGTTCACTCCCTTGTAGTAGTTGCTTGCGGGCCTCATAAGAGCCCTGGATGGGCCAGTTGCAGCCCCCGGGCCTTATGTTTGACACCCCTGCCATAGAGGGCCTAGTTTGTAATTAGATGGGTCGGAAGGGTAATGAATGAGGCAGGTGGAATGTTATTGAGGGCTCATCCAGACTCTCCACTCCTTCCTCCTGCCCACCGTGCACATCTGCATCACTCGCAAGCCACCCCTCCCTCAATGCAGGGAAGGGGTTGGATCTCCCCCCCCATCTCCAGCCATGTGCAAACAAGAGAAGAAGAAGAAGGAGGAGGAGGAGGAGGAGGAGGAGGAGATTGGATTTATACCTCGCCCTTCACTTGGAGTCTCAGAGCGCCTTACAGACTCCTTTCCCTTCCCCTCCCCACAACAGACACCCTGTGAGGTAGGTGGGGCTGAGGGAGCTCTGACACAAACTGCTCTTTTTCAAGAACACCTGTGCCAGAGCTTGTGACTGACCCAAGGTCACATCAGCAGGTGCAAGTAGAGGAGTGGGGAATCAAACCCGGTTCTCCCAGAAGAGGGGGAAAGGAGAGGCGCCAGAAGGAGCAGCCCCCAAAGCTTTGCATTAGGGTGGTTCTCGGTCTCTCTCCTGGATTGGGGCCTGCCTCTGACTTCCTTTCCATGTCCCTTCTACCCGCCTCACATTTCCCGCCCTCGCCTCCCCCACAACCAGCCCAGGGATCTCTCTCAACTTACTTGGGAGGAAGGAGCTGCTGCATGCACAGGAAAAGCAAAGGCTGCATTCCCACCTGTGAACTCAGGGCAGGAAGGAAGTGGCCTCCCCGCCCCCTTCCCCGGTGGCTACTATAGGCAGCAGGAAAAGAGGAAGGCCCAGCATGAGACAGATACAGGCCATCAAGGAAGTCACGGCCTTCGGGTTGCAAGTGTTTTCACCTGAATAATCCACTCCCAATGCACTTCAGTGATCTTCTGCTAAGTGAATGTTTCCATTTCACACTGAAAAATGAAGTCCATAAATATAACCGTAAATACAACAGCGTTTTAAAGTGCTAGTATTTCATTCCTCGGCAGACAGACAGCTTCTTAATGTTCTTCAGATGTCCAAGGTGATCGGTCGGGCTGGAATTGGGGGACCCCGGGGTTCGGAGTCGCTCTTTGTAAACTGTCAGATGTCAGTGGTGGTGGTGGCAGCGCCAAAGGCCTGGCGGAAGAGCTCCGTTTTACAGGCCCGGTGGAACTGTAACAGGTCCTGCAGGGCCCTGGTCTCCTCCGGGGGCTCATTCCACCAGAATGGAGATGCCACCAAGAAAGCCCTCGCCCTTGTTGTCACTAGCTAGCCCTAGTCTCCTTGATATTCGGGAGGATCAGCTGATTCTGGGTCCCGGACCGCAGTGCTCTCTGGGGGACATATGGGGAAAGGCGGTCCCTCTGATATGCAGGTCATTGGCCATAAAGGGCTTTAAAGGTAATGACCAGCATCTTGGACCAAATCCGGTATGCTATAGGCAGCCAGTGCAGTGCTTTTAAGTTGGGCTGGATGTGTTCCCACACAGGAAGATGCAAGAACAGCCTCCCTGCTGCATTCTGCACTAGCTGCAGCTTCTGGATTTGGGAGAAGGGCAGCCCCCATGTAGAGGGCATTACAGTAATCCAGTCTCGAGGTGACCATGGCATGGATCACTGTTGCCAAGTCATTGTGTTCGAGGAAGGGAACCATGTGCCTAATCAGCCTGAGATGATAAAAGGCTGATTTGGCAGTGGCTGCTACCTGGGCCTTCATTGTTAAGGAGAAATCTAGGAGCACTCCCAGACGCCTAACCTCCGGCACTGGTGCCAATGGCGCCCCATCAAAGGTTAGGAGTGGGGTCCCTACCCCCGGACCACTCCGGCTCAGGCACAGGACCTCCGTCTTCATCAGATTCAATTTCAGCCGGCTCAGACTAAGCCAAACAGCCACAGCTTGCAACGCCCGGTCTAGGTCTTCCGGTTTGGAGTCAGACTGACCGGCCAACAACAGATAGAGCTGGGTGTCATCCACACACTGCTGACAACCCAGCCCATGCCTCCGGGCAATCTGGGCAAGAGGGCGCATATAGATGTTAAATAGCATCGGGGACAGCACTGCCCCTTGAGGCACTTCACATTCCATTGGGTGCCTTCGGGACAGCGGATCCCCTAACGCCACTCTTTGTCCCCGACCTTGGAGAAAGGAAACTAGCCATTGCAAGGCCAGTCCCTGGACTCCGATGTTGGTGAGGCGGCGGATGAGTAGCTGATGGTCGACTGTGTCGAACGCAGCCGACAGGTCTAACAACAACAGCATTGCCATTCCACCTCGATCATCCAGGTGCCTTCGGAGGTCGTCCGTGATGGATGACACTGGATCCATCAGTGTTACTGGAGAGAGTACATTATGTCCCTTACACTATGCTCAAAATGTAATTTGAATTTTTTTTTAAAGAACTAACTGCTTGTAAATTTATTTTAAATCATTCTTGACATGACCATAATATTCGTGCTTAGCAATAAACACTAGATATGTGGCTCCAGAGTAGCATGTAAAAAACTATTTACATCATTAACGAGATTTTACTTCACTGTGCTGACACCAAACATTACATACTAAGTGAGAAATCGGTTAGAGGCAAGGCTGTTTTTGTAGCAGGCACTCCTTTGCATATTAGGCGACACACCCCTAATGTCGCCAATCCTCCAAGAGCTTACAGAGCTCTTCTTACAGGGGCTATTGTAAGCTCATGGAGGACTGGCTACATTAGGGGGGTGTCACCTAATATGCAAAGGAGTTCCTGCTACAAAAAGAGCCCTGGTTAGAGGTATGCACATATCACAAAATTATATTCAGGTGGGTCGATGTCTTGATCTGAAGCCGTGTCAGTTCAAACAATTGCACAGTCAAGTCAGCAGTTTAAAAATCCAACTCGGCAGTAATTAATTGAGAAATGTTACTAAGTGTGTGGCTCCAGAGTAGCACATAAAAAACCCCATTTACATCATTATAGAGATTTATTTCACATCTCTGACACCAAACATTACATAGTAAGTGAGAAATCAGTTAGAGGTATTCACATATCACAAAGTGTCAGTTCAATGTGCTGAGATCTGAAAGGTCAAATAAACCACTGTCCCTTACACTGTTTCCACTTTTTTCCTCTGACCTGGTGACTAGCCTACTCTAGAACGTGTAAAAATAAAGGGACATTTTATCATCTTTGGTGGACTTGTAATAAAGCCAAAAAAAATTGGATACAAATTCATTTGCTAATACAGAAAATCTTGAAGATTAATGTAGAATTTGGTGTAGTGGTTAAGTGCGCGGACTCTAATCTGGGAGAACCAGGTTTGATTCCCCCACTCCTCCACTTGCACCTGCTGGATGACCTTGGGCAAACTTAATTCTGATAGGAGCTGTCCTTGAAAAAGACAGTTTCTGTCAGAGCTCTCTCAGCTCCACCTACCTCACAGGTTGTCTGTTGTGGGGAGGGGAAGGGAAAGAAGTTTGTAAGCCGCTCTGAGACTCTGAGTGAAGGGCAGGGTATAAAGCCAATCTCTTCTTATCCTAAAACCAGAGGCTTCTTTGTTGCAAATTATGGACAGACAGGAAAAAAATCACGGTACTTTGTATTTATATATGACAATGGCGGCGAGGCTTTTATACGCTCAAAAATGGAAGAGTCAGATATTACCTACAATAGAGGATTTTGAAGAAGATGGAGCTAGCTAAACTTACAGCTTTGATTAGAGAGACGGCATTATCCACATTTACAGCAAACCGGAAAGCTTTTATTGAAATTTTGGGCGAAACCGAATTAAATGAATTAATGATTTGTGTTTTTGAGGACTAAGGGGGGGGGAATGATTATAGAAAAATGAGAAGTTTTATTTCGATAACACTAGAAAAATTGTGAATTCTGTAATTATGCAAATATCTGTTCTGGAGAAAATCGAAAACTTTACATTTCTTTTTTTTCTTTTTCTTTCCCTTATGTCTTTCTTTTTCCTTTTTTTAATTCTTCAAATCCTTCAATAAAATTTCTTTAAAAAGAAAAAGAGAGGCATTAAGCCTCCTGAATCCCAGAGCCAGGAGGAAACCTCAGAAGAAGAAGGAGTCTCAGAGAGGCTTACGATCACCTTCCCTTCCTCTCCCCACAACAGACACCCTGTGAGGTAGATGGGGCTGAGAGAGCTCTGAGAGAACTGTGACTGACCCAAGGTCACCCAGCTAGCTTCCTGTGAAGGAATGGAGGATCAAACCCGGTTCTCCGGATTAGAGTTTGCCAGTCAATCAAACCTGGTTCTCCAGATTAGAATTCACCACTCTTAACTACTATACCACATTAGCTACAATACACATACAGGGCTCTATGCCCTGTTGTTGGTCCTCCAGAGGAACTAGAATCATAGAGTTGAAAGGGACCTTCAAGGTCATCTGGAGCCAGTTTGGTGTAGTGATTAGGAGCACGGACTCTAATCTGGGAGAACCGGGTTCGATTCCCCAGTCCTCCACATGAAGCTAGCTGGGTGACCTTGAGTCAGTTATAGTTCTCTCAGAACTCTCTCAGCCCAAAGAACAAGTCTACCTCACCACCTAGTGGTGCATAACACTAAAAGAGCTAGAACTTTCAGCTGCCAGACAATCTTAGGATTTCCTGGCTATACCACACACAATGCCATACGATCATCATCACCATCACCATCATCATAGGGGAAAATATGGCCAAACACAACTTCGAGGGTTAAGTTGTACAGAGTGCTGGGATACAGCCTCCCCAAAAATATTGAGGTTGGTGTGTAAAGGGTGCCTACTTCATGTTTATCTCATGGGGGCAAGGCTTTTTTGGTAGAAAAAGCCCAGCAGGAACTCATTAGCATAATAGGCCACACCCAACAGCAGAAACGCATTCGCATATTATGCCACTTCCAGAAAGCTTTTGATAAAGTTCCTCATCATCTTGGTGCTTGGGGGATCGGGTCAACAGTGGGAGGGCTTCTGGTGTCCTGGCCCCACTGGTGGACCTCCTGATGGCACCTGGTATTTTTGGCCACTGTGTGGCAGAGTGTTGGACTGGATGGGCCATTGGCCTGATCCAACATTGGCTTCTCTTATGTTCTTACCCCTGACAGCACAGCTCATTCGCATATTAGGCTATACCCCCACGTCACCGGAAGTGTGATCATCCAGCCACACCCACCCTTTGCTTCATATTCTGTTTACCTTGTTTGCTGTCAAAACTCAGGGCTTTTTTTGTAGCAGGAACTCCTTTGCATGTTAGGCCACACACCCCCTAATGTAGCCGATCCTAATGCATTTCTGCTGTTGGGTGTGACCTGTTATGCTAATGAGTTCCTGCTGGGCGTGGCCAACTTGGGAGCCAGCCAGAACAAAAATAGCCCTGCATGGGGGCTTTCCGCATATGTGTGTGTGAAGTGCTTCAGACTTACGGCAACCCTATGAATCAACGCTCTCCAAAACATCTTACTGCCCTCAGCCATTCTCAGGTATTGGAAAATGAGGGCCTTTGTGACTTCTTTGATTGGGTCAATCTATATAATGTCGGGTCTTCCGCTTTTCCTGCTGCCTTCAACTCTTCCTGGCATTACTGTCTTCTCCAGGGAATCTTGTCTTCTCATAATGTGGCCAAAGTAGGACAGCCTCAGTTTAGCCATTTTAGCTTTGAGGGAGAGTTCAGGCTTGATCTCCTGCCACAGGAGGTGGTGGCAGCTACAAGCATGGACGGCTTGAAGAGGGAATTAGATAAACATCTGGAGCAGAGGTCCATCAGTGGCTATTAGCCACAAGGTATAGATAGAGACTCTGGGGCAAGTGATGGTCTCTGTATTCTTGGTGCTTGGAGGGGGCAACAGTGGGAGGGCTTCTAGTGTCCTGGCCCCACTGGTGGACCTCCTGATGGCACCTGGTATTTTTGGCCACTGTGTGACAGAGTGTTGGACAGGATGGGCCATTGGCCTGATCCAACACTGGCTTCTCTTATGTTCTTATGATCAGGTCTAGAACCCACTTATTTGTCTTTTTGGAGGTTTACTGTATCTATAAAACTCCCCTCCAATGCCACATTGCTTTTCAAAGAAGAGATTTGGAAACCAAAGGGCAGATGTTTGAACACAGGACCACTGGTCTCAGCAGCTTTGCTCACGGGGACAAAGCTAATAGATAAGATCAGCAGCTGCCGGTATAGAAGCGTTCTCTCCTGTGCCTCTTACTTCATGGAACAGCCTGCCCGCAGAGGTCAGGAAGGCTTCCACAACGTTATCTTTTCACAGACTGTGTAAAAAGGAAAGTGTAAAATGGAAACACTAATCTCTTTATGAAACTACCCTCTTGATGAGAACAAAGCTGTAGCCTTAAGCTCCAAAATAGTCTTACAGCTTTCCTGCATTATATATTGTATATATTATGCTACATTATTGCATTGCCTTCTAATTTTTGAATCCAATTTGCTTTAATATAATGTGTTTCCAGACACCAAGAATTTTTGTGTTTTCTCTCTTGAATGAGTTCTTTAATGGGCAATGATCTTTCCACTATGATTGAATCTCTTTCTACGCTCCAAGCATTTCCCCCTATGTGAACTCTTTGGGGGGAACTACAGCTTCCCCTCTGGGTGAAGTTTTCTCCACCATCAAGGCATTTGTATTTTTTCTCCCTTGTGACTTCTTTGATGGGAAGTGCGGTTTTCACTTAAACAGAAGCCTTTCCCACACACCAGTCATCTATACTTGTTCTCAATATGTGAATTCTTTGATGGGAACTTAGTCGATCCTTCCTTCTAAAGCACTTCCCACACACCAGGCATTCATATGGTTTCTCCCCTCTATGAATTTTTTGATGTGAAGAAAGATTTCCACTCTGACTGAAGCTTTTCCCACATTCCATGCATTTATATCTTTTCTCTCCTGTGTGAGTTCTTTGATGGGAAGAAAAATTTGAACTCTGACTAAAGCTCTGTCCACACAACAAGCATTTATATGGTTTCTCCCCTGTGTGAATTCTCTGATGGGAAGTAAGTGTTCCACGCTCACTGAAGCTTTTTCCACATTCAGAGCATTTATATGGTTTCTCCCCTGTGTGAATCCTTTGATGGGAAGTTAGGGTTCCACGCTCAGTGAAGCTTTTTCCACACTCTAGGCATCTATATGGTTTCTCTCCTGTGTGAATCCTTTGATGGGATGTCAGGCTTCCACTCTCGGTGAAGGTTTTCCCACACTCAGGGCATTTATATGGTTTCTCCCCTGTGTGAATGCTTTGATGGGAAGCAAGGCTTCTACTCTGTCTGAAGCTTTTCCCACACACCAGGCATTTATATGGTTTCTCCCCTGTGTGAACCCTTTGATGGGAAGCAAGGCTTCCACTGTGATTGAAGCATTTCCCACATTCCAGGCATTGATATTTTTTCTCCCCTGTGTGAATTCTTTGATGGGAAACAAGATTGTCACTCCGACTGAAGCTCTGTCCACACTCCAAGCATTTATATGGTTTCTCCCCTCTGTGAACTGTTTGATGGGAATCAAGGTTTGACCTCTGACGGAAGCTCTGGCCACACTCCATGCATTTGTAGGGTTTCTCCCCTGTGTGAATTCTTCGATGGGTAGTAAGATGTGTACTCTGATTGAAACTTTTTCCACATTCCAGGCATTTGTAAGGTTTCTCCCCTGTGTGAATTCTTTGATGGGAAATAAGGTACGAACTGTGACTGAAGCTTTTCCCACATTCCGAGCATTTGTAAGGTTTCTCTCTCGTGTGAATTCCTGGATGGAAGGTGAGGTGACCGTTGCGACTGAAACTCTTTCTACATTCCAGGCATTTGCATTTTGGTCCCCCTCTATGAATTTTTTGCACACCTCCTGTAGAGGAAAAGAGAAAGCCAGCATCAACATGGTGGAAAAAAAGGAGCACGAACATCAGGGATGGAACTAATTAATTGTGCAATCCTAATGGGGTGTGTGACAAATTGTCTCAGGGAGCCAACCAACCCATGCGCCGACAGATGGACATCATGGCCAGCTCATATTACTTCAATTCTACGACTGCTGCACTGGCTACCAATTAGTCTCTGGATCCAATTCAAGGTCTTGGTGTTAACCTTTAAAGCCTTGCACGGTCTGAGACCCTCATACGTATGGGGACCGCCTCTCCCGTTACAACCCCCACACTCCCTCTGGTCACCCTCTAGGGGCCTCTTCAGGTGCCTGGCCCCAGGATGGCTCGGTTAGCTGTCATCAGGAGAAAAGCCTTCTCAATTGGAGCCTCTACCCTGTGCAATGCACTCTCAGATGACGCCCATCCCCTGCTGGACCTGTTTAGTTTCTGCAGGGCACGTACAGTTGAATTGCTTAGGCATTGTTTAGGTTGGCCTTTGGAGGGTTCTGAATGAACACCTGGCCCACGCGGGAGACCACAGTGATTCTCCCTTCATTTGCAGTACAAGATTAACAGCTGCCACTCTTTCCACTGGTGGCGCATCTCGGGGTGAATCGGGGGTGAAGTTATGTCCGATGCTGGCTCCTCTTTTTGAACATAAACTCAGCTCTAGGCCAGCCTGGCTAAGCCTCCAACCGGAGCAGCGACTGCTTGGTCCCCCCACTCCCTTGGTATGCTGGGGTACCTGCTGCGGAGCCCCCCCCCACATACACCACTTATGAATGCCTCTTGGTTTACTGAATCACTTTCCTGCATGGCTGCTCCAGAAAATGTGAAATCAGCTGTCAATGGGAGACATGGATCCCGATAATGGTTTAAAATGCATCGAGGAAGCAAGACTAGCCTTGAGAGGTATTGTGTACTTGGTATTGTGTACTGTCGGGAAATGTTTATGTGGCAGGCCCTTCAGAATTACTGACAACCTGGAAGAAGATCTATTGTGGTGGCAAAGAGCGCAGATAGGATCGAGATACGCTAAGGATAAGAAGATTGGGTTCAATAAGAACCTTACAGGGACGGAAAAGATTTTGAGTGCACCAGAGGAGAAATTTATAAAGAAAATGTATATAATACTTTTAAAAGAGATGATGGCAGATGAAATTGTTAAAAATAGCATGATTCAATGGGCCCGGAATTTAGGCTATCGTATTGAACTTGAGCAATGGGAACAAATACGGAGTAAAAATGTTAAAATAACTAAAGCTGTTTCTTAGAGAGAAAACATGTATAAAATGTTTTACAGATGGTCTGTAACACCAGAGAGAATTGCGAAATGTGATGATAAATGTGCTAACAAGTGCTGGAAGTGTGAAAATAAGAAGGGGTCATTCTATCATATGTGGTGGACTTGTGAAGTTACCAAAAATATTGGATATGGGTACATAGGCTGAAACAGAAAATTACAGGTGGGGCAATTCCATTTAAACCGGAGTTATTGCTTCTAGGTATACTACCTAAGGAGGTGAACAGAGATGATCGATAATAATATATTTGATGACGGCAGCCAGGATTTTATTTGCAAAATATTGGAGGACTACCCAAACACCATCAAAACAAGAATATATCATTAAGATAGAGGCGGCAGAGATGGATAAGTTGACTTTGACTATGAAAGGACATACAGAATCCACCTTCCAGAACACTTGGTCACGATTTTATGAGTGGTATAATTCAAACGAGTAGAAGGGGTGAGAATCAAAAGTACTTGTATTGTGTTTAGAAAAATATGAATGGAAGTAGATGGAGTGATAAAAAATACTCACATAAAGGGAAAAAGGTTTTTAGAGTCAATAATAGATATGGCATATTGAAGACGATGTTTGAGCGTTAAAGATTACCCCCGTATATGTTTTGTGTGGTGTTGTGTCATGTATGTATTGCGTTGCATTGTTTTGTTGTATTGTTGTGTGACTGTTTTGTTGGAAAATTTAATAAAAGTCTGTCTCTTAAAGGTAAAGGTAAAGGTTCCCTTGCTCGAAAGCCAGTAGAATCCAACTTTAGGGTTGCGGTGCTCATCTCCGTTTCCTAGCCAAAGAGCCAGCGCTGTCCGAAGACGTTTCCGTGGTCATGTGGCCGGCATGACTAAACACCAAGGCGCACGGAACGCTGTCACCTTCCCACTGAAGTGGTACCTATTTATCTACTTGCAATTTCTTGCTTTCGAACTGCTAGGTTGGCAGGAGCTGGAACTAGAGACGGGAGATCACTCCATCATGCGGCACTCTCGGGTCTCGAACTGCTGAACTACTGACCTTCCGCAGCCTGCAGTTCAGCGTCTTAACCACTTGAGCACAGGGGACAGTTAAAAAAAAAAGAATCACTGACAACCCTGCTCTGTGTTGAGGGCAGGGAGACCAGATGTATTCATTTGACAGCTGTCT
>JAPDNY010000002.1:11326565-11615348 GCA_029375565.1 Gekko gecko
CCTTTGTCCATGTGGGCTGGACCGATGGGTACTGAGGGTCTAAACTGGTGAAGACTTCTTTGCTCTGGGCTGGTCTTCAATCAGCTCTCTGTGAGCTCTTGTTGACTAGACGGGGGCACTCTGTATTTTGCACTAGTGTACTAGGTTTGTGTTGAAGTATTCTGTGCTGAATTTGGCAATGTTATGTTTTTATCCTAAAAGATTTGTAAGTGCTAAACGATGCTCCCTCTAAGCTGTGGAGTCTGGTGAGCAAAACTTCTACTTTGTGAGCTACTGGCATTAAAGTTGTGAGTGAGCGATTTGGCTACTGCACAAATTAGCTTGCTCTGGAGTCATCCTTCCTGAGCTAAGACAAAAACATGTGAGCCGGGGGCTGAAAAACTGTGAACTAGCTCATACTAACTCAGCTTAGTGGGAACGCTGGTGCTAAAGTGCTTTCTGGCCTTAGGAAGCTTATCTTGTAAATAACCTGGGAGGGTTTTTTAGAACTATGGTCTCTCCTCTATGGATTCCGTCACTCCTTGCCAGTCTCCACCCAGCCGATAAAAGAGTGAAAGGGGAACGGGAGGGTCCCAGGGAAACAGGCCGGGGGTCCCAGAATACCGCAACACTCACCTCTCCTACCTGGACTGGAGGTACGGCAGCCGTTTCCACACCTCTGACAAGATGTCGGCTCAACAGCATCTCTTCGCTGCCTGTTCCTGAGACAAAGAAGGAAGGGAAGGGCGTTTGCTTGCTTGTTCCCGGCTTCACACACACCCTGACCGGGGTTGTGAAACTTTGCCCTGCGTACACTCAACGCATTTTTATGTATTCTTTACCAAATTCTGGGAGAGGCAAAAGAGAAGTCCACAGTACCCATGAGCCTCAGGGATTAGAAATGCGGCTAACATATTTCAGGCTCCTGTGAGACCTGTGTTTGCTCTGCAGGGAGGGAAAGACGTCGCATGACACGTCACAGTCCCATTTGGACCAGACGTGACTTCAAGCGCATCTGGAGACTTGAGGGGAGTATGAGTGAGTTTCCAGAGTGTCTCTGGGCAGGCTCACTTCCCCAACCAGGTTTTCAGCCAGATGCAACATCAACAGGACACCACATCTGTCCCAAAGCCCCTCCCCAAAGCTCCCGGGGGGGGCAGTCCACCGCCTGCCATCCGTCCCCCCAGCACACTGTTGCCCACTGCAGACAGCCAGAGGCCCCTCGAAGCACAGGCACAGAAGCCAAATTTCCCCAATATTACTGGCCCCCGGAGGAACTGGTTTCCAGAGCTCTGCTGCCCCAGAAGGTGGAGGCTCCCTTTAGCCCCCAGGCTGAATAGATCTGACCAGGTTTATCTAGCTCTCCCCCTCCATCCCAGGCAACTTGATTTCTTTTTATGGAAGGAAGGTGAGATATGAACTTTTTAATTAAAGGGAGGAATTGCCCTCCAGGAATTGGTCTCATCTCCTTTTGGAGGCATCAGAGTTACTGGACATTGGAGTGCCGCAAATTAACTCTGTCTTGTGTGCAGAACTATTTATTTTTATCCTGACCTGAACTCTCTACCCATCACATTCTACAGGGGTACCCCAACTGCACCCAGGAACACTGGGTCCTTACCCAAGGAGAGGGGATCTTGGGCACGCAGCACGGCCTGCGCCCTCTGCCCTTGCTCCAAGGAAGCTCCTTCCGCCTCAGGGGTTGCAGCTTCCATCTCCAGGGATGGTCCCCACACCTGAAACAGCAGCGAGGGAGAGGGGAAAGAGGTGGAATGGAAAAGAGACCAAGGAACGGATCCTGCCCCCCTCCGAGACTCGGCACCCTCCCTTCAGCAGACCTGGTTTGTTATCTGGAGGAATCAGAAATTCTCTCGTAAAAGAGGCTGCTGAAGGAGGCCATGAAATCTCCCACTGGGATGGTTGGAACTTGGGCAATGATCTGGTAGGAAAGCTTTAGGATAAGGCCTGATAAGACAGCGTGCGACTGCAGTAAAAGGCCAGTGCTATGCTGGGGATTATTAGGAAGGGTTTTGAAAACAGATCAGCCAGTATCATCATGCCCCTGTATAAATCAATGGTGCGACCTCAATTGGAGTACTGTGTACAGTTTTGATCACCACACTTTAAAAAGGAGATTATAGCTTTGGAAAAAGTGCAGAAGGGGGCAACTAGAATGATCAAAGGGTTGGAGAACTTTCCCCATGAAGGAAGGGTTGAGGCGCTTGGGGCTCTTTAGCTTGGAGAAACGACAGCTGAGGGGACAACATGATTGAAGTTTATAAGATTATGCGTGGGATAGAGCAGGTCGAGAAAGAAGTACTTTTCTCCCTTTCCCACAATGCGAGAACTCCTTGGGCACTCCATGAAATTGCTGAGCAGTCGGGTTAGAACAGATAAAAGGAAGTCCTTCTTTACCAAAAGAGTGATTAACATATGGAATTTACTGACACAGGAGGTGGTGGCGGCTACAAGCATGGATGGCTTCAAGAGGGAATTAGATAAGCAGACGTCTATCGGTGGCTATTAGCCACAAGGTATAGAGAGGACTCTGGGGCAAGTGAGGCTCTGTATTCTTGGTGCTGGGGAGGGGCAACAGTGGGAGGGCTTCTGGTGTCCCGGCCCCACTGCTGGACCTCCTGAGGGCACCTGGTATTTGTGGCCACCGTGTGACACAGAGAGTGTTGGACTGGAGGGCCCATTGGCCTGATCGAACATGGGCTTCTCTTATCCCTCCGACTGCAGTCTCAAGGAAGCTGCCTGGAATCCACGTGTCGACAAATCCACGTGTGGACAACCACAGCAAATTAAAATAATACAAACAAACACCAAAGCAAGACTGACTCACACGCCCCAGACCGGGGGAAGGGGAAACAGCTGCCACTGGGGTCGGTGTTCCCTCCCAGCTGAGGTAGTGTGAGCTAGGCTCACGGTGTCTTAGCCTCCGGCTCACACACTTTCCTTGTCTCAGCTCAGGAAGGAAGCCTCCAGAGCAAAGTGATTCATGCAGGGGCCAAATCGCCCACTCACAACTTTTAATGCCGGGAGCTCAGAAGGTAGAATCTTGGCTCACGAGACTCGCAGCTTAGAGGGAGCGTTGACTCGGGTGGGGGGGGGATTCGATCTGGCAGCCCCTCCCGCCTTCCTGGGGACACCCAACCTCACCCCAAAGCAGCTTCAGGCAAGAAGGCCTCAGAGAGGGGGGGGGAGTCGGGCAGGGGCCCAAGCGCTGCAGCAGGGGCTGGGAAAGGGCAGGGAGGGGGCCTCCCCCGCCCACAAAACATCGAACCGGAGCAAATCACAGAAGAACAAAGAGGAGCCAATGTTGGCCAGAAATACCAGGTGCCCCAGGAGGTCCAGCAGTAGGGCCAGGACACCAGAAGCCCCTCCAAGCACCAAGAATACAGAGCATCCCTTGCTCCAGATAAGAACACAAGAGGAGCCAATGCTGGATCAGGCCAAGGGCCCCTCCAGTCCAGCCACTCTCTGTGTCCCACAGTGGCCAAAGAGACCAGGGGCCCTCAGGAGGTCCAGCAGTGGGGATGGGGCTGCCAGGCTCCAGGTGGGCGCTCCTGCCCCCCCAACCTCCCCTCTGCCAGCCCCCTCCAGGATCTCCTCCTTCTTCTCTCCCCCCCATATCTCACTCTCAGCCGCCGCTCCCCCCCACTCCCTCCGAAATGTGCCCCTGGAACGGGAAGCCACTCGAACTTCCCCCAGTCCCAAGGGCGCCGGATGCGGATCCTGCGCCAAAGTCCGTCGCAGGAACCTCGATGTGCCTCTGCTCGAAGGGGACAAGCGGCTCTCCGTGGGGCGGGGGGTGGGAAGGAAGGGCAAAGGGGGCGGGGGAGGGACTGGGGGGGCGGGTGCCACTGCGCGCCTGAGCGCCGGAGTCTTGCGAGCCAAAAGGACACTCGGGGGTCTCCTGGCCTCGGAGCTGCGAGCGGCGATTCGGCTGCTGCGGGAATCAGTTTGCTCTTCCGGAACCTGAGCGGAGACGGAGCTGTGTGAGCTGGAGGCTGAACCACTGCGAGCTGGCTCACACTCACTCGGCTTAGAGGGAACCCTGGCGGGCGCGCCTCCTCGCCCCCTCGCTCCCTCCTCCTCCTCCCGCATTGCAGCCCCACATTGCCCCCATCTGCCCCCCCAGCCCCGTGGAGCTCACCAGGGTCCCTCCGGCCCCCCGAGCAGAAGCGCCTCCTTGCAAAAGCGGAGGGGAGGAGGAGGAGGAGGAGGAGGAAATGCGCCCCCCCTCGTGCAATCCCACCTCCCCCCCCCCCCATGTGCCTCTCTGGGACTGCGGATCTCGCTCTCTTTAACCCTTCGAGGCGGTGCTCGTTTTGCAAAGTGGAAAAGAGGGAGGGCGGCGGGACTCGTGCAGGAGGCGGCACTCGGCGTCCCTTGCTGGAAAGCCCGTCGAATCCGACTCTGGGGGCGCGGCGCTCATCTCCCGTTTCCCAGCCGAAGAGCCAGCGCTGTCCGAAGACGTTCCCGAGGTCATGTGGCCATGGGCATGACTCGAGGCCGAGGCGCAGGGGAGGCTCTTCCTTCCCTTCCCAGCAGCGTTCCCTCTCAGCTGAGTTCGTGTGAGCCAGCGCACCGTTTTTTAGCCTCCGGCTCACACATTTTTTGTCTTCGCTCGGGAAGGGAGGGCTCCAGAGCGAACTCATTTATGCAGCAGCCAAATCGCTCGCTCGCAACTCGAATGCCCAGGAGCTCCCAGAGTAGAATTCTTGCTCGGAAGACTCCGCAGCTGAGAGGGAGCGCCGCTTCCTTCCCCCGAAGTGGGGGTCCCGATTCCTCTGCCTGCCATTTCTCGCTTTCAGACTTCCAGGCTGGCAGGAGCCGGGGCCGGAGAGGGGAGCTCCCTCCTTCAGGCGGCAGGCGGGTCTGAAAACAGATTTTGATTTTTAGGGATGCCAGTCTCCAGGTGGGGCCTGGGGATCCCCCGGAATGACAGCGCGTCTCCAGACGGCAGAGATCAATCCCCCCTGGAAGAAATGGATGCTTTGGAAGGAGTCATCTGTGGCATTTTGCCCCACTGAGGTTCCCTCTCCACCCCCAAATCTCCAGGAGTTCCCCAACCCGGAGTTGGCAACCTGACCCCATCCCCTCCTGCGACCAAGGTGAACCGGGAAGCCCGTTTTCGGAGCCTGTGACTGAAGAACTTCCAAGATTTCACACTGAAAAACCTTCCACTTACGGATTGCAGCACAGACTGGGTCCCCTTTGGAAGGCAGCCCTGTTCGAAATCCCCTCCCGTTTCTGGGATTTCAGGAGGCACTTTGAAGTGCAGTTTTATAACCCTGATGAGGACTAGAGACTTAAAAGCTTTGCATTTCTTGCCCTGGCGAATACAGTGAGATATCAAGTAGGTCTGTCCAGGATGGGAACAACTTCTTCTTCTTCTTCTTCTTCTTCTTCTTCTTCTTCTTCTTCCTCCTCTTCCTCCTCCTCCTTTACCCTGGCTAACCAGGGTCAAGGGGGAAGGGAACCAAAGGGGATAAAATCTTTGGGCAATAGGAAATAGCTCTCTTTCCCTTGGGATGCAGCTGGCAGGAGGACTCTGAGCTGGGGTCAGCAAGCAGGCAGCCATTTATTTATTTTTTACCATGTGATCGGCCTGGATACCTGGATATCCTGCCCCTACCTTTTTACTGACAGAACCAAGCTTGGTTGCCTGGCATCAGCCACAGTGGGGAAAGTCAGCCTCACAGCCAGAGGAGAAGAGAATTGTTTGATGGCAGATGTCTCAAGTAGCCTACTGCGGAGGAACCAAGCAGGAGACGTGGAGGAGCGAAACAGCAGCAGTAGAAGCATCTTCATCAGGACAGACAGCCATTTTGGTAGTTTATTCAGATAAGGAAGAGTGGCCAAGCCGACAGTGGCCGGGGGAGAGGAGCCAATGGCACACAAGGACTCTTGAGTGGCGGTTGACTGGTGTCAGGTAGTCCTGTCATGGGTATGGTGTGCAGAGGGAGTTTTCTGGTCTTCCATCCTTTGAACTTTCATTCACTGTCTCTTATCAGGTCTCCGACCTTCCCTCTCCAGCTGCTGGTGTTTCGGCTGGGAACCAAACGGTTTCTAGATTGTTTTGCTTGCTTGCCTGCTGCTTTTGCCCCTGCTCGCGAATACTGTTCATTGGCTTCTGCTGTAGGGGGGGATGCTTGAATTTAGTATATCTTAGCAGGCCCTATTGTATGTGGCCATTACAGACACAAGCTGTACATGTGTCTTTAGTTCTGTTTCACCATTCTGAAGAAGCCCTGTGTTGCGTGAGCTGACTGAGGAGTGCACAGCACAGCCAATGGGAGAGCCGGAAAGTGCCAGTACACTAGGGTTTATATATATATATAATTCCCTGTATGCTCGTGGTTCAAGATGTTTCAACCAGCCTCTGAGAGCTTAAAGATGTTCCACTGAAAAATCAAGAGTACATCCTTTCTCTGGCTGGGTAACAAATATGAGGAACATGCATACTGGATGGGGGATACGCTTCTGAGCAGCAGTGCATGTGAACAAGATCTTGGGGGCAAGGGTGGACCAAAAGTTAAATATGAGCAGCCAGTGTGATGCAGCGACAAAAAAGGCTAATGCAGTCTTGGGGTGTTATCAACAGAGGCCTAACATCCAGATCGCAAGGTCATAGTCCCTGTCATGACACCAGCAGATTGTCACCTTCTGCTGCCACCACTCTGGACTTAGGGTCCCCTTGGGAAGGCCCAGAGTACCCTCCCAAGCAAGAACAAAATGCCCCTTTTAAGCCGAGAAACATAGGCGTGATGACCAGGCAGAGAACATTAAACAAATGGTTTATTAATCCAGTACTGGGGCAAGGGAAACAAGTCAAGGAGCTTTAAAATATATAACAGTCTTCAAAGGCAAAATAAACACAAATCTAACGCGACTACCTATTTCTTCTAAACTGGTTACTCCTTCAAGGCCCACAGCCCTCTTATACCAGGCCTCCTGCCTCTACTCACTCTTTCCCAAGTGAGGGATCTTTCTATCAGACCAGACTCTGGGTGGCAAGACCACAGTAGAGAAAGAATTCAGTTTCACTTCACCAAGCTGAAGTCCCAATTTCCTCACATAATCCCTGTACACCGATTGGTTACAACCATCACTAAGCATTATGGGAATTATAGGCTGTCTGCTTTCCACTCCCACACAGGTCAGTCCTGGGCGTAGGCCTCTAGGCATTGTCTCCCAGTCCTACACAGATTATAACAATCCCACTGCACACTGCATTGGTCAGGCCACACCTGGAGTCTTGTGTGCAGATCTGGAGGCCTCACTTCAAAAAGGATGTGGACGGAACGGAGCAGGTGCAGAGGAGAGCGATGAGGATGATCGGGGGGCCTGGAGACCAAGAGGCCCTGCGAGGAAGGCCGAGGGACTTAGTGGGAATGTTCAGTCTGGAGAAGAGGGGGCTGAGGGGGGACAGGATGGCTCTCTTGGGAGTAGCTGAAGGGCTGTGTCACTTGGAGGAGGGCAGGGAGATGTTCCTCTTGGCAGCAGAGGAGAGGACTCGCAATCATGGGTTTAAATTAAGGGCTGGAAGGTTCCGGCTGGATCTCAGGGAAAACTGTTTGACAGTCAGACTTGTGCGACCGTGGAGTCAGGTTGATGTAGTGGTTACGCCCGTTTGGTGTAGTGGTTAAGTGCGCGGACTCTAATCTGGGAGAACCGGGTTTGATTCCCCACTCCTCCACTTGCACCTGGCTGGATGACCTTGGGCAAGCCACAGTTCTGATAAGAGCTGTTCTTGAAAAAAGACCAGTTTCTGCCAAGAGCTCTCTCCGCCCCACCTACCTCACAGGGGGTGTCTGTTGTGGGGAGGGGAAAGGAAAGGAGTTTGTAAGCCACTCTGAGACTCCTTTGGGGAGTGAAGGGAGGGGTATAAATCCAGTCCTCCTCCTCCTCCTCCTCCTCCTCCTCCTCCCTGGCAGCCTTCAAGCAGGATCTGGACAAACCCTGGTTAGGGATACCGTAGGCCGATCCTGCACTGAGCAGGGAGGGTTGGGCTAGACGGCCTCTGCAGGGCCCCTTCCAGCTCTGTGATTCTGTGAGTCTATAAGTGAAGTTTCTGAATTGATTTTAATAAGCTCCTGGAAACAGCGGAAATGGACAAGTCAACCTTACAATTGCAGGACTCCGTCCTGGAGGTCTCTGATGGACACACAACCCGTGTCCCTGGCAGTGTTCTTCCCAGCCCAGTTTTGAGAAACACGCTCAGCAGTTCTGTAGAGAGGAAAGCACTAAAATATTTATTTATTAATAAAGGAAGGGTCCAGATCTCAAGGCTTTGGAACCCCTGAATACCCAACAGACTCCTCAAGTGTTACGAAGGGTGCCGGGGGATCTTCTACTCGGGAGGACGCACAGAAATGAAACAAGAATATTTGGTTCCATCGGACATCAGCACTCTGACCTTGCAGGTCTCTGTCTGGCAGAAAACCTCTTGGGCTGGGCTTTCCCAAGGACACTTTTTCCCTTTTCGCTAAACAATAAGCGCTTCTTGTCTTAGACTGTGAAATTCTAAAAGTATCTCTATAGCCAATGTGGTTTGCAGGGTGCCCTTCTTCTTCGCTTGGCCAGAGACATGCCCAGTTGTAACTGGCATCTTTCTTCTCCCATCATACCTTTAAACAGCAGTCACAAATGAACCAAAGCGAATATCTGAATATCTTTTCATGGCTGGTTTCTGTTTCTGCGCTTAGAATCATCAATGGCCCTTAGCATGTGTGTAGGTCTGTCTATGTCAGGGAAGTGCTAAGTATACCGACTAAGGTTAACCTCTTAGTCAGTGGCAGAATGCAAAGTGTACAGCCGTGTTTCCTAAACTGTGCATACAACAACTCCCTACCGTGCAGGCTGGCCTGCCCCACCAGCCAACGTCACACTAACCTTTGACACATTTAATGAACTCCAACTCATTAAAACCACCACAAAGCACGTTATTATAACTATTTATCATACAACGGAGTCACACGCAGGAAGCATATCATACTGTAGGATACGTAATCAAGTTGATGCAACGGGCGTGCAGACCAACTGGGCCATCCCCTCAAATTCAGAATTTTCAATAAATCACAGCTGGGGAGAATTTAAAGAGCCCACAAAGCACAGAAAACACAAAGTCCAATTTGCCCAACAGAAACAGGAATATCTTTAATGAGCTGTGGCTCAGCTGTGGGAAATCAGGCCTAAAGTTCAAAGGACTCCCCCACAGCAAAGAAGAATAAAAACCAGCAAGAAGGGGAAACTGCAGACATGGTAAGTCACATTAAACACAGTTTCACAATGTTTAACAAATAAGGCTGCCCCGGATGTTGATTCCAATTCCAAACCAACTGCAAGAGATCACAGCAAAACCTGATCTGGCAGCCAGCAACGCAGGTCGGAAGCTACAGAACAGAGTTAGAGTCCCGATGGCACCTCTAAGACCAACCAAGGTTTATTCAAGGTGTGAGCTTTAAAAGCTTGTTGGGAAAAAATTCTGTCTCAGATTAAATGTATGACCAGATATTCTGTACCCAAACATCCTGCAGTTATTCTTTTAAAACTACGGTTTAAAAGAGCCAGTTTGGTGTAGTGATTAAGTGCGCGGACTCTAACCTGGGAGAACTGGGTTTGATTCCCCACTCCTCCACTTGCACCTGCTGGATGACCTTGGACAAGCCATACTTCTGGCACAGCTGTTCTTGAAAAAGAGCCATTTCTGTCAAGAGCTCTCTCAGCCCCACCAACCTCACAGGATGTCTGTTGTGGGGAGGGGACGGGAAAGGAGTTTGTAAGCTGCTCTGAGACTCCAAGTGAGGGGCGGGGTATAAATCCAATCTCTTCTCCTTTTCTTCTTCTTCTTCTACAGGAAGACGCAGAAATTCCAAGTGATCAATCTGCATTCCTAGAACTGTGGCTTCCTTTTTTGGACTACGTTACCAGCAACACTGATCCAGAAACTGTAATCCCAACTTCTTATAGTTTTCTCGCATTATTTTAAATACATCTCATTTTTGCCATCAACAAACAATATCTAAACTATCTGATGTCAGAAAACGTCTGTTGTTTTTACACTACATCGAGGGCCGACCCACTTCCCCCCCTACAGTTTGATATTGTTAGCCTTTAGATTTATAGACTGTTTGCATTATATTTCTTGGTTTATTGTGTTGTTACGGATTTATTACATTGTCCGTTTTATATTTATGAAAAATTTAAAAATACAAAAAGGTAAAAAGGATTCTCATTTGAACTGTCCTGTTTTGCAGAACTTGAACAAACAATGAATACAACTCACTTCAATGGATTGATCAACAAAACTTGGAGACAGGAAATACTGGGAATCAAGGCGGATGTCTGGGTCACCCATGTTCCAGGGCTGAACAACTACTAGGCACAGAGCTGCTCAGTTTGGTGTAGTGGTTACGTGTGCAGACTCTAATCTGGGAGAACCGGGTTTGATTCCCCACTCCTCCACTTGCACCTGCTGGATGACCTTGGGCAAGCCACAGGATGAGATGGTCAGACAGTGTTATCAATGCAACGAACATGAAACTGAGCAAACACTGGAGCATGATGGAAGACAGGAGGGCCTGGCGTGATGTGGTCCACGGGGTCGCAAAGGGTTGGACTCGACTGTGCCGCTGAACAACAACAACAAAACTCATTTCACACTTTCTGAGTATTTATAAGAACAGAAGAACAGAAGAGAAGCCAATGTTGAATCAGGCCAATGGCCCATCCAGTCCAACACTCTGTCTCACACAGCGGCCAAAATATACCAGGTGCCATCAGGAGGTCCAGCAGTGGGGCCAGGGACACCAGAAGCCCTCCCACTGCTGCCCCCTCCAGCACCAAGAATAGAGTGCATCACCTGCCCCAGACTGAGAGTTCCCATCTATACCCTGTGGCTAATAGCCACTGATGGACTTCTGCTTCATATGTTTATCTAATTCCCTCTTGAAACTGTCCATGCTTGTAGCTGCCACCACCTCCTGTGGCAGTGAATTCCATATGTTAATCACTCTTTGGGTGAAGAAGTATTTCCTTTTATCTGTTCTAACCCGACTGCTCAGCAATTTCATGGAGTGCCCACCAGTTCTTGTATTGTGAGAAAGGGAGAAAAGTACTTCTTTCTCAACCTGCTCAATCCCATTCATAATCTTATAAACCTCTATCATGTCACCCCTCAGCTGTCGTTTCTCCAAGCTAAAGAGCCCCAAGTGTTTTAAGCTTTCTTCATAGGGAAGGTGTTCCAACCCTTTTATCATTCTAGTGGCCCTTCTCTGCACTTTTTCCAATGCTATAACATCCTTTTTGAGATGTGGTGACCAGAACTGTACACAGTATTCCAAATGAGGTCGCACCAATTATTTATATAGGGGCATTATGATACTGGCTGATTTGTTTTCAATTCCTTTCCTAATAATCCCCAGCATAGCGCTGGCCTGCTTTATTGCAGCTACACACTGTCTAGACATTTTCATTGAGTTATCTACTATGACTCCAAGACTCTTGGTCAGTCTCTGCCAGTTCAGACCCCAACAACATGTATTTATATTTAGGATTTTTGGCTCCAATGTGCATCACTTTGCACTTGGCCACATTGAATCCCATTTGCCACGTTGACGCCCACTCACCCATCCTTGACAGATCCCTTTGGAGTGCCTCACAATCCTCCCTGGTTTTCACCACCCTGAACAACTTTGTGTCATCTGCAAATTTAGCCACTTCACTGCTTACTCCCAATTCCAAATCGTTAATAAACAAGTTAAAAAGCATTGGACCAAGTACCGATCCCTGTGGTACCACCCTCCACTGAGAAAGTTTCCCATTTATAGTCACTCTCTGTTTCCTATTTATAAGCCAGTTTTTGATCCACAAGAGGACTTGTCCTTTTATCCCATGACTATAGAGCTTACTTAGGAGCCTTTGATAAGGAACTGTATCAAAAGCTTTCTGGAAGTCAAGGAAAATAATATCTATTGGGTCCCCCTTGTCCACGTGTTTGTTCACTCCCTCAAAAAACACTAACAGGTTACTGAGACAAGATCTTCCCTTACAGAACCCATGCTGAGTCTGCCTCAATATCTCATAACATCTTATAACATCTTATAACATCTTATAACATCTTATAACATCAATATCATAAAATCTTATAACATTTCTTCCCTGTTAGCATAATGTTTCTGTGTAGATTCAAGCTTCTTCAGGGCTCTTTTTGTAGAAGGAACTCCTTTGCATATTAGGCCACACATCCCTGATGTAGCCAATCCTCCAAGAGCTTACAATAGCCCCTGTAAGAAGAGCTCAGTAAGCTCTTGGAAGATTGGCTACATTAGGGGTGTGTGGCCTAATAAGCAAAGGAGTTCCTGGTACCAAAAGAGCCGTGAGCTTCTTACACCAGTTTATAACATTTCAATGCTTTCTATAGTCTGTGGTTGACTTTTAGGCATAAAATAGGAGAAGTGCTCTTTTCTGGCTAAGCAGTTACATTGTTTACTCCTTGTGTGTGTTCCTCATTGCAGTAGAAAAGTGTCACTCTGACTGAATCTCTTTCCACGCTTTGAGCATTACAAAAGGTTTCTATCCTGTGTGGGTTCTCTGATGCTGTTGAAGATTGCCATTCTGACTGAATCTCTTTCCACACTCTGGGCATTCAAAAGGTTTCTCCCCTGTGTGGGTTCTATGATGCTTCTGAAGATGGCCACTGTGACTGAATCTCTTTCCACACTCTGAGCATTCAAAAGGTTTGTCCCCTGTGTGAGTTCTCTGATGCTCTTTAAGATGGCCACTCTGACTGAATCTCTTTCCACACTCTGAGCATTCAAAAGGTTTCTTCCCTGTGTGGGTTCTCTGATGCAGCTGAAGATTGCTACTAACACTGAATCTCTTTGCACACTCTGAGCATTCAAAAGGTTTCTCCCCTGTGTGGGTTCTCTGATGCACGTGAAGATTGCCACTCTTACTGAATCTCTTTCCACACTCTGAACATTCAAAAGGTTTCTCCCCTGGGTGGGTTCTTTGATGCTTTTGAAGAGTGCCACTATCACTGAATCTCTTTCCACACTCTGAGCATTCAAAAGGTTTCTCTCCTGTGTGGGTTCTCTGATGCAGCTGAAGAGTGCCACTTTGACTGAATCTCTTTCCACACTCTGAGCATTCAAAAGGTTTCTCCCCTGTGTGGGTTCTCTGATGCAGCTGAAGATTGCCACTCTGACTGAATCTCTTTCCACACATTGAACATTCAAAAGGTTTCTCCCCTGTGTGAGATCTTTGATGCTTCTGAAGAGTGCCACTCACACTGAATCTCTTTCCACACTCTGAGCATTCAAAAGGTTTCTCTCCTGTGTGGGTTCTCTGATGCTTTTGATGAGTGCCACTCTCACTGAATCTCTTTCCACACTCTAAGCATTCAAAAGGTTTCTCACCTGTGTGAGTTCTCTGATGCTTTTGAAGATGGCCACTGTGACTGAATCTCTTTCCACACACTGAACATTCAAAAGGTTTCTCCCCTGTATGGGTTCTTTGATGCTGGTGAAGATTGCCACTCTGACTGAATCCCTTTCCACACTCTAAGCATTCAAAAGGTTTCTCCCCTGTATGGGTTCCCTGATGCTTTTGAAAATGGCCACTCTGACTGAATCTCTTTCCACACACTGAACATTCAAAAGGTTTCTCCCCTGTGTGGGTTCTTTGATGCTTCTGAAGAGTGCCACTCACACTGAATCTCTTTCCACACTCTGAGCATTCAAAAGGTTTCTCCCCTGTATGGGTTCTCTGATGTTGTTGAAGATTGGAACTCTGACTGAATCTCTTTCCACACTCTGAGCATTCAAAAGGTTTCTCCCCTGTGTGGGTTCTCTGATGCTGTTGAAGATTGAAGCTCTGACTGAATCTCTTTCCACACTCTGAGCATTCAAACGGTTTCTCCCCTGTGTGGGTTCTCTGATGCAGCTGAAGATTGTAACACACACTGAATCTCTTTCCACACTCTAAGCATTCAAAAGGTTTCTCCCCTGTGTGGGTTCTCTGATGCAGCTGAAGACTGCCACTCTGACTGAACTTCTTTCCACACTCTGAGCATTCAAAAGGTTTCTCCCCTGTGTGGGTTCTCTGATGCACGTGAAGATGGCTGCTATTGCTGAATCTCTTTCCGCACTCTAAGCATTCAAAAGGTTTCTCCCCTGTGTGGGTTCTCTGATGCAGTTGAAGAGTGTCACTCTGACGGAATCTCTTTCCACACTCTGAGCATTCAAAAGGTTTCTCCCCTGTGTGGGTTCTTTGATGCTTCTGACGTGTGCCACTCTCACTGAATCTCTTTCCACACTCTAAGCATTCAAAAGGTTTCTCCCCTGTGTGGGTTCTTTGGTGCTTCCGAAGGGAGCCACTTTCACTAAATCTCTTTCCACACTCTGAGCATTCAAAAGGTTTCTCCCCTGTGTGGGTTCTTTGGTGGTTCTTAAGAGAGCCACTTGCACTGAATCTCTTTCCACACTCTGAGCATTCAAAAGGTTTCTCCCCTGTGTGGGTTCCTTGGTGCTTCTTAAGAGAGCCACTCTGACTGAATCTCTTTCCACACTCTGAGCATTCAAAAGCTTTCTCCCCTCTGTGGGTTCTTTGATGTTGTTGAAGATTGCCACTGTTACTGAATCTCTTTCCACAGTCTGCACATTCAAAAGGTTTCTCCCCTGTGTGGGTTCTCGGATGCATGTGAAGATGGCTATTGTGACTGAATCTCTTTCCACACACTGAACATTCAAAAATTTTCTCCCCTCTGTGGGTTCTTTGATGATATTGATGACTGCCTCTGTGACTGAATCGCTTTCCACACTCTGAGCATTGAAAAGGTTTCTCCCCCGTGTGGGTTCTCTGATGCTGTTGAAGATGGCCACTTCGACTGAATCTCTTTGCACAGACTGAACATTCAAAAGGTTTCTTGACTCTGTATAGTCTGTGGTGTACAAAGAGCTGTGAGCTATTTCTGAAGTACGTTTCACACCGATTGGATTTACTTGCCTTCATTATCCTGTGCTTTGGATTTTGTACCTTATGCTGTCTTCTGTCTCTCTTCTTAACCACATGACTGCCTTTCTTTCTCATCGGTCTGCCTCGATTCCTGATGCTTTCTTTCAATTCTTCACTTTTAACTTTATCTGGCATTTGTTGATGAACTTCCTCATCCTCTTCCTTTTTCTGATCGTCCTCTGCTGGAATAAAGACAGAGATCCTGTTGGCATCTGGAAAGGCTGCTAGGGTCCAAAGGCATCTATGTGACTGCGGTAGATAAGGATTGATGGCCCTTTAAGAACATAAGAGAAGCCCATGCTGGATCAGGCCAGTGGCCTATCTAGTCCAACACTCCGTCACACAGTGGCCAAAAATACCAGGTGCCATCAGGAGGTCCACCAGTGGGGCCAGGACACTAGAAGCGCCCCCACTGTTGACCCCCCCCAGCACCAAGAATACAGAGCATCCCTTGCCCCTGACCGAGAGCTCCTATTTATACCTTGTAGCTAATAGCCACTGGTGAACCCCTCCTCTATGTGTTTATCCTTTGGCCTTTTCCACCTTGGCTGATCTTAACCACCATACGAAATGCTGCTCAGAAGTCAATTAGAAATCCCCTTGGCCCTTCCTTGCCCTTTTCCCGTGACCTAACTGTGAAGGATACTCACTCTCTGGCAGCTCATTCGGGAAGGAAATATGTTCTTGGGATCCTCTTGAGCAAATCCTCAGCCTTTCTTTAGATGCAAGGCCATTGTTGATCTCCACCGTAGTCTCTCTTATACTCCTGCCTTCGTTTGGAGAGAGTCAGAGAGAAAGAGAGAGAAAGTGATCATTCTTATATGGGGAAGGGGAAAAATTCAAAAGTAAATAGGATGAAACCGTGGTCAAGATCAAGGCCCACAATCCCAACCAGTATAAGGGGGGAATAGATCTGTGTGGCAAAGCATCCTAGTTCCCCCAGGGGATTCTGTCATTATTAAGTGTCCAACTCTGAGCTGCAGGTGTTTGTGACTTGAGTCTTCCTGCGGCTAACAGCCTTCTCTTTTCAGGGCTGGCCTGAAGAATGCGGTCACTGGTCAACAGTAACTGGTTAACCATGAGAACCTGTTATCCGGTTGTGTAGCCAGGAGGGAGGGGGATTAGGAGGGTGCTGACTGCCTCTGGAAAATTCCATCAAGGAGGACCCTTGATTGGGTCATTAGGACCACCTGACCCTAGGAGGCAGAAAGTGTCATACCTGTTGATACAAGAGGGAAGCCGGGCTAAATTCACGCTCATGCCATATTGGTAGGTCTTGATATTTTCTGACTGAAACATGATGAATAGTTTTCTGTAGAGCAACTTAGGCTACGGCTGGAATACTTATGCTGTGGGAAGAGGTCCCAAGTACTGCACGTGTCAGAGAGGACAGTTTGCTGCTTTCCTTGCTTTTCTGTTGCTGAGCTGCGTGTTTTGTGATGTTTTGTTTTTAAATTCGTAATAAACCTTTATATATTTAAAAAGGGGACTGCTTTACTTCTGTGCTCTCTTCTCATGAACCCACTGAACTGGGAGCTGCTCAGGTCCAAACAGTGGAGGCCCAGGGGGGACCCAGTCTTCGGATCTTGACAGGATCGTCTGCAGATGATAGGCAAAGGGAAATGGCTGAGAAGCTGAATGCGTTTTTTGCCTCTGTCTTCACTGTGGAAGAGGAGAAGTGCTTGCCCACTCCAGAAGCACCGATTTCGGGAGGGGGTTTGAAAGACCTGAATCAGATTGCGGTGACAAGAGTGGAAGTCCTCCGACTGATGGACAATTTAAAAACTAATAAATCACCAGCCCCGGATGGCATTCATCCGAGAGTTCTGAAAGAACTCAAATGTGAACTTGTGGATCTCCTGACAAAAATATGTAATCTTTCTTTAAAATCTGCCTCCATTCCTGAGGACTGGAAGGTAGCTAATGTCACTCCCATCTTTAAAAAGGGCTCCAGGGGAGATCTGGGAAATTAAAGGCCAGTCAGTCTGACATCGATACCGGGTGAGTTGGTGGAAACTGTTATTAAGGAAAGAATTAGTAGGCACATTGATGAACAAAAACTATTGAGGCAGACTCAGCATGGGTTCTGTAAGGGAAGATCTTGTCTCACTAACCTGTTAGTGTTTTTTGAGGGAGTGAACAAACATGTGGACAAGGGGGACCCAATAGATATTATTTACCTTGACTTCCGGAAAGCTTTTGATACAGTTCCTCATCAAAGGCTCCTAAGTAAGCTCAATAGACATGGGATAAAAGGACAAGTCCTCTTGTGGATCAAAAACTGGCTTATCAATAGGAAACAGAGAGTGAGTATAAATGGGATGGTAAGCAGTGGGGTACCACAGGGATCGGTACTCGGTCCGATGCTTTTTAACTCATTTATTAATGATTTGGAATTGGGAGTAAGCAGTGACTGCTTGCCCTCCAGGAATTTGTCTCATCTCCTTTTGGAAGCATCAGAGTTACTGGACATTGGAGTGCCGCAAATTAATTCTGTCTTGTGTGTAGAACTATTTATTTTGATCCTGACCGGAACTCTCTACCCATCACATTCACGGGGTGCCCCAACTGCACCCAGGAACACTGGGTCCTTACCACAGGAGAGGGGATCTTGGGCACGCTCCACGGCCTGCGCCCCTGCCCTTGCTCCAAGGAAGCTCCTTCCGCCTCAGGGGTTGTAGCTTCCATCTTCAGGGATGGTCCCCACACCTGAAACAGCAGCGAGGGAGAGGGGTAAGAGGTGGAATGGAAAAGAGACCAAGGAACGGATCCTGCCCCCCTCCCTTCCTTCAGCAGACCTGGTTTGTTCTCTGGAGGAATCAGAAATTCTCTCGTAGAAGAGGCTGCTGAAGGAGGCCATGAGGCCCCCCAAAGGGATCTGTCGAGGACGGGCGAGTGGGCACCAACGTGGCAAATGGGGCTCAGTGTGGCCAAGTGCAAGGTGATGCACACTGGAGCCAAAAATCCTAAGTATAAATACACGTTGATGGGGCCCGAACTGGCAGAGACTGACCGAGAGAGAGATCTTGGAGTCCTAGCAGATAACTCCCTGAAAATGCCGAGACAGCGTGCGACTGCAAAAGCCAATGCTATGCTGGGGATTATTAGGAAGGGTTTTGAAAACAGATCAGCCAGTATCATCATGCCCCTATATAAATCAATGGTGCAACCTCAATTGGAGTACTGTGTACAGTTCTGGTCACCACACCTTAAAAAGGAGATTATAGCTTTGGAAAAAGTGCAGAAGGGGGCAACTAGAATGATCAAAAGGTTGGAGAACTTTCCCTATGAGGAAAGGTTGAGGCGCTTGGGGCTCTTTAGCTTGGAGAAACGACGGCTGAGGGGTGACATGATTGAGGTTTATAAGGTGATGCATGGGATAGAGCAGGTCGAGAAAGAGGGACTTTTCTCCCTTCCTCACAATACAAGAACTCGTGGGCACTCCATGAAGTTGCTGAGCGGTCGGGTTAGAACGGATAAAAGGAAGTACTACTTCACCCAAAGAGTGATTTACACATGGAATTCACTGCCACAGGAGGTGATGGCGGCTACAAGCATGGATGGCTTCAAGAGGGAATTAGATGAACATCTGGAGCAGACGTCCATCGGTGGCTCTTAGCCACAAGGTATAGAGAGGGACTCTGGAGCAAGTGGGGCTCTGTATTCTTGGTGCTTGGGGGGGGCAACAGTGGGAGGGCTTCTGGTGTCCTGGCCCCACTGCTGGACCTCCCGATGGTCCCTGGTATTTCTGGCCACCGTGTGACACAGAGAATGTTGGACTGGATGGGACATTGGCCTGATCCAGCGTTGGCTTCTCTGATGTTCTTATGGGAGGGAGGAGGGGAGGGGATGGCGTGCCTGACTCCAGGCAGCAGGTGAGAGACACCGGCTCGGAATGGATTTCTCCCCGCACACAGAAAGCTAGCCCTGCAGGGGAAAAAGGGTTTTGCACTCTCAGCCGTGATGCTTCTCTGTAGAGGGGGAGAATTCAGCAGAGGGAAGCCCCCAAAACCTGTCCCTCCGACTGCAGTCTCAAGGGAATCTGCCTAGAATCCACGTGTCGACAAATCCACGTGTGGACAACCACAGCAAATTAAAACAAAACAAACAAACACCAAAGCAAGACTGACTCACACGCCCCAGACCAGGGGAAGGGGAAACTGCTGCCACTGGGGTCGGTGTTCCCTCCCAGCTGAGTTAGTGTGAGCTAGGCTCATGGTGTCTTAGCCTCTGGCTCACACACTTTCCTTGTCTCAGCTCAGGAAGGAAGGCTCCAGAGCAAACTGATTCATGCAGGGGCCAAATCGCCCGCTCACAACTTTCAATGCCGGGAGCTCAGCTTAGAAGAAGCATTGAAATCGGTGTGGGGGGATTCGATCTGGCAGCCCCTCCCGCCTTCCTGGGGACATCCAACCTCACCCCAAAGCAGCTTCAGGCAAGAAGGTCTCGGAGAGGCGGGGGGGGGAGTCCGGCAGGGGCCCAAGCACTGCAGCAGGGGGGCTGGGAAAGGGCAGGGAGGAGGCCATCCCCCCCCGCCCCTGCAAAGCATCCAACCTGGAGCAAGTCACAGAAGAACACAAGAGGAGCCAATGCTGGATCAGGCCAAGGGCCCCTCCAGTCCAACCACTCTCTGTGTCGCACAGTGGCCAAAGAGACCAGGGGCCCTCAGGAGGTCCACCGGTGGGGATGGGGCTGCCAGGCTCCAGGTGGGCGCTCCTGCCCCCCCAACCTCCCCCTCCGTCCCCTCCAGGATCTCCTTCCTTCTCCTCCCCCTCCTTATCTCACTCTCAGCCGCCGCTCCCCCCCCACTCCCTCCGAAATGTGCCCCTGGAAGGAACGGGAAGCCACTCGAACTTCCCCCGGTCTCCAAAGGCGTCGGATGCGGATCCTGCGCCAAAGTCCGCCGCGGGAACCTCTGATGTGGCTCTGCACGAAGGGGACAAGCGGCTCTCCGTGGGGCGGGGGCGCGGGCGGGGGGGT
The DNA here is from genome assembly GCA_029375565.1 of Gekko gecko. Classification (NCBI taxonomy): domain Eukaryota; kingdom Metazoa; phylum Chordata; class Lepidosauria; order Squamata; family Gekkonidae; genus Gekko; species Gekko gecko. The sequence goes on from JAPDNY010000002.1 coordinate 11,346,552, forward strand.
GGGAAGGAAGGGCAAAGGGGGGCGAGGGAGGAACTGAGGGGTGGGGAGTCTTGCCAGCCAAAAGGACACTCGGGGGGCTCCAGGCCTTGGAGCTGCGAGCGGCGATTCGGCTGCTGCGTGAATCAAGTTTGCTCTCCTGGAGCCTGAGCGGAGACGGAGCTGTGTGAGCTGGAGGCTAAACCAGTGCAAGCTGGCTCACACTCACTCGGCTTAGAGGGACCCCTGGCGGGCGCGCTCCTTCCTCCCGCCCCCTCCCTCCCCCCTCCTGCATTGCAGCCCCCCTCCCCCCAGCCCCGTGGAGCTCACCAGGGTCCCTCCAGCCCCCCCAGCAGAAGCGCCTCCTTGCAAAAGCGGAGGTGGAGGAGGAGGAGGAGGAGGAGGAGGAAATGCGCCCCCCTGCAACCCCACCTTCCGCCCCCCCCCCACGGGCCTCTCTGGGACTGCGGATCTCGCTGTCTTTAACCCATCGAGGCGGTGCTCGTTTTGCAAAGAGGAAAAGAGGGAGGGCGGCGGGACTCGTGCAGGAGGCGGCACTCGGCGTCCCTTGCTGGAAAGCCCGTCGAATCCGACTCTAGGGACAGCGGCGCTCATCTCGTGTTTCCATGCCGAAGAGCCAGCGCTGTCCGGAGACGTTCCCGTGGCATGACTCGAGGCCGAGGCGCAGGGGACGCTCTTCCCTTCCCTTCCCAGCAGCGTTCCCTCTCAGCTGAGTTCGTGTGAGCCAGCGCAAAGTTTCTTTAGCCCCCTGCTCACACATCTTCGTCTTAGCTCGGGAAAGGAGGGCTCCAGAGCGAACTGATTTATGCAGCAGCCAAAACGCCGGCTCGCAACTCTAATGCCCAGGGGCTCCCGAAGCAGAAATCTTGCTCACAAGACTCCGCAGCTGAGAGGGAGCGCTGCTTCCTTCGCCCCGAAGTGGGGGTCCCGATTCCTCTGCCTGCCATTTCCTGCTTTCAGACTTCCAGGCTGGCAGGAGCCGGGGCCGGAGAGGGGAGCTCCCTCCTTCAGGCGGCAGGCGGGTCTCGAACTGCCCACCTAAGGACCTCCCGGTCTGCGGCTCAGCGTCTTAACACCTGGAGCCACCACGGCCTGGAGGTGACACCGCTGATCCCCAATTCCGCCTTCAGGAAAGGGGAGCGCCCCCCCCCCAACAAAGGCCCTGCCGGGGAGCAAAGCCGCCCCCCCACGCAAAAGGGCTCCCCCCTCCATCCCTGCTCGGAGAGCGTTTGGAGCCCTTCCAGGGACCCGGGAGGGGAAATGCCGGCAGGGCGGCGGGGAAAAGGGCAGATAAAACGGAACAGACCCCCGGGGATTCCTCGGCAAAGGGTCAGGCCTCTTCTAAGAGGAGGAAGATTTTTTTACAAATCTCTCTGATAATCATGGGTGTGTGTGTGTGTGGGGGGGGGGTTGCTTCTCTGAAAGCAGATTTTGATTCTTAGGGATGCCAGCCTCCAGGTGGGGCCTGGGGATCCCCCGGAATGACAGCTCGTCTCCAGACTGCAGAGATCAATCCCTCCCCCCGGGAGGAAACGGATGCTCTGGAAGGAGGAGACTGTGGCATTTTGCCCCACTGAGGTTCCCTCTCCACCCCGGGCTCCACCCCCAAATCTCCAGGAGTTCCCCAGCCGGGAGCTGGCAACCTGACCCCCTGGACCGGGCAAGCCACTTTTTGGAGCCTGTGATTGAAGAACCTCAAGTTTTCACACTGAAAAACTTTCCACTTGCAGGTTGCAGCCCAGAGTGGGTCCCCTGTTCAAAATCCCCTCCGGTTTCTGGGATTTCAGGAGGCCCCAGGAGGTGGTGGCAGCTCCAGGCATGGACAGTTTCAAGAGGGAATTAGATAAACATCTGGAGCAGAAGTCTATCGGTGGCTATTAGCCACAGGGTATAGATGGGAACTCTCAGTCTGGGGCAGGTGATGCACTCTATCCTTGGTGCTGTGGGGGCAGCAGTGGGAGGGCTTCTGGTGTCCTGGCCCCACTGCTGGACCTCCTGATGGCACCTGGTATATTTTGGCCACAGTGTGACAGAGTGTTGGACTGAATGGGCCATTGGCCTGATTCAACATGGGCTTCTCTTATGTTCTTATGTTCCTATGAGGCATTTTGAAGGGCAGTTTTACAACCCTGGTGAGGACTAGAATCTTAAAAGAAAAGCTTTGCATTTCTTGCCCTGGCGAATACAGTGAGATATCAAGTAGGGCTGTCCAAGTTGGGAACAACAACTTCTTCTTCTTCCTCTTCTTCCTCCTCCTCCTCTTCTCCTCCTCCTTTACCCTGGCTAACCAGGCTCAAGGGAGAAGGGAACTAAAGGGGATAAAATCTTTGGACAATAGGAAATAGCTCTCTTTTCCTTGGGATGCAGCTGGCAGGAAGACTCTGAGCTGGGGTCAGCAAGCAGGCAGCCATTTTTTTTTTTTTTTTACCATGTGGTCGGCCTGGATACCTGGATATCCTGCCCCTACCTTTTTACTGACAGAACCAAGCTTGGTTGCCTGGCATCAGCCACAGTGGGGAAAGTCAGCCTCACAGCCAGAGGAGAAGAGAATGGTTTGACAGCTGATGGCTCACCTCTAAGCTGTGGAGTCTTGTGAGCAAGAATTCTACTTTGTGAGCTACGGGCATTACAGGTGTGAGTGAGTGATCGGGCTGCTGCATAAATCAGTTTGCTCTGGAGCCGTCCTTCCTGAGCTAAGACAAAAAACGTGTGAGACCAGAGGCCAAAAAACTGTGAGCTAGCTCACACTAATTCAGCTTAGAGGGAACATTGTAGAAGCCTACTGCGGAGGAACCAAGCAGGAGACGTGGCGGAGCAGCAGCAGAAGCGTCTCCGTCAGGACAGACAGCCGTTTTGGTAGTTTATTCAGACAGGGAAGAGTGGCCAAGCCAACAGTGGGTGGGGGAGAGCCCCCAGCCCCAAGCGAATGGCACACAAGTATTCTTGAGTGGCGGTTGATGGGCCAATGGCTGATGGAGCACACATCACAGCCAGTGGGAAAGCCGGAAAGTGCCAATATGCTAGGGTTTATATAAACCCTCAAGCGCCAGTTCTCAAGGTTTTAAAAAGAACAACTGGACAGCTCCTGTATTTTCAGTAGAGTTCCTTTTTTTAATAATTTTTTTATTTATTATTATACACACAAAAGCATACACATAAAGAAAAGAGAAAAAAACAATACTATCAATTAACAGTTATAACAATATAAACAAAACAAATAACAAAAAATATCACCTTCACATTTCTTCATTATCTTTCATTTGTAGAGAATTTCCCTTTACCGATTTGATATTTCTTTTTCACTGACCTTAACTATTTGCTTAGATGCTTATATACCTTTATACCTCCATGCTACATTCCAAATTCCAACGAAAATTGCTAAGTTCTCCTTTCTAACCACCTATAAAAACTCAACCAATAATTTTCAAAACTTTCAGGATCTTTTTCTTGACGTAAGAAGGTTAATTTCTCTAACTCTGCTACCTCTAATATCTCATAAATCACCTCTTCCTTAGTAGGTATTTCCTCATCCTTCCATCTTTTTGCAAAGGTAATTCTAGCCGCCGTGAGAATCTGCATTACTATGTTTCATTTTTCTTAAAGTTTTCCGGAATGAAGTTCAATAAAAAACATTCCGGTATAAGTGTGATCGTCTTGTCCAATATCTCCTCCAAAATATCTTTTATCATTACCCAAAATCTTCTTGCTTTATTACATGACCACCATAAATGAAAGAATGATCCCTCGGTAAATTTACATTTCCAACAATTTTCCCCTATTTTATTGTCATATTTATGTAACCTCGTTGGGGAAATATGCCACCTGTAGAACATTTTAACAATGTTCTCTTTAAACGCAGTTGATCTCACATATTTAATGTTTATTTTCCAAACCTTTTCCCATTTCTGTAACTCTAGATTATGACCTATGTCCCTGGCCCATGCAATCATTGGAGGTTTTACCCATTCTTCTTGCATACTCCATTCAAGCCAGAAGCTATATGCCCTTTTAATAAATTTATCTTCAACCCCCAACCATATTTTATCCAATTCAGTCTGGTTTTCATAAAACCCTGTTCTTTTATCTGTTGTCCATCTTGATATTAGCTGACTTTTTTCCCACCAGGTCATATTTGTCCCTTCCTTATCCTCAGTCCTCATATTCCCACTTGGATCGAAGAAGTCCTGATATCTCCATTTTTTGTATTTGGTATAAAGAGAGGGCTTTACAAAAGCCTCTAAAGGTGAAATCCACCGAGGGTATTTTATATAATACTTCTTTTTTATCTCGTCCCACACTTTATATAATACCCCTCTAACGGTGTGCCACCTAAAGTAATTATGTACAGAGGCCTTGTTATACCACATGTAGGCGTGCCACCCCATTACTAGATCGTGCCCCTCCAGTTTCATCAGTCTTATGTCTTCCAAAGTCACCCAATCCCTTAACCATGACATAGCCGCTGCCCTATAGTATAAAGACCAATCTGCTAAGGCAAGCCCTCCTCTCTCTTTTATATCTTGTAAATATTTTAGTTTTATCCTCGGTCTTTTCTGCTGCCATATAAATTCTTTTGTAATTTTTTTCAGTTCCTTAAAAAGAAGTTGGTCCCTCAAAATAGGTATTGTTTGGAATAGGAATATAACACGTGGTAGGACATTCATTTTCACCGTCGCTATTCTGCCAAGCAGTGATAGTTGTACAGTTCTCCACTTATCTAGATCTTTCTTTATTTCTACCATTAATTTTTTGTAATTATCCTCGAGTAAGGAGCAGCATCTGTTCGTTAGATAGATTCCTAAGTATTTAACTTTTTTACAAATTTCAAATCCTGAAATTTCCTGCAGTTTTTTCTTCATTTTTTCATCACAATTTTTAACTATTATCTTTGTTTTATTTTGGTTCACCTTAAGCCCTGCCACTTCGCCATACTCATACAACACATCCCGTAGTTGTTTCAATGAGGATTGAGGTTCTTCCAATATAAAGGCCATATCATCAGCAAACGCCTGGACTTTGAATTGCTCCCCTCTTACTTGTAACCCTTTGATTCCTTTATTGCTTCTGACCAGATCTAATAAAGATTCTAGTACATATATAAATAATAACGGGGACTGAGCTAAGATAAAGACTAAACAAAATATCTAAACATAGGGGGGACAGTCACGTCTTTTACAACAAAGAATATATACAGGCTACTGTAGGAGAACTCAGGCACTGAGGGGAACTGACAATTTCGCAGGAAAAATCTGCCAGGCAGGTACAGGGGAGATAACAGGGGTTCGTTTGCTCCTTATTCTTCTTATAATTCTTCTGCCTGTGTATTTTGAGAGTTCTCAGGGAATATAATACCCATGAACGCTGGTGGAGATCCCCGAGTTACCCCCTCTTGCTAAGTCTCCAGTTTCGCTAATTCCCCCAATTAATTTGGAGACCCCCGTTGGGGTAACACCTTTGCCCATGCCCAGCTCTGCATCCTGCACTCCTTCATCAGAACACCCGAAGACAATGGCTGGCCGCTCTGTGAGACAGGAGGCTGGACTGGATGGACCCTCCCTGGTCTGACCCAGCAGGGCTCTTCTGACGTTCTTCTCAGTCCTCCGTGAGATGGAGCAGCTTCAGGGTTGCGTCAACTGCATGTGCTCCATGGTGTGGAAAAGGTGGCTGCAGGGCCTGTTTTCAGACATTTCCAAAAGATCATACTTTGAATAAAATTTGTTCAAACCTTTGTTGCTCTCGGCTGTTCTTAAACCTGGTCTCCAGACCCCCCTCGCCATCTTCGTTGCCCTCCTCTGGACACGTTCCATCTTTGTCTATATCTTTCTTAAATTGTGGTGCCCGTATCAACAGAGGCATAACATCCAGATCGCAAGATGTCATAGTCCCTGTCATGACACCAGCAGGTTGCCACCTTCTGCTGCCACCACTCTGGACTTAGGGTCCCCTCGGGAAGGTTCAGAGTTCCCTCCCAAGCGAAAACAAAGTGCCCCTTTTAAGCCGAGAAACATAGGTGTGATGACCAGGCAGAGAACATTCAACAAATGGTTTATTAATCCAGTACTGGGGCAAGGAAAACAAGACAAGGCCCACAGCCCTTTTATACCAGGCCTCCTGCCTGTACTCACGCTGTCCCAAGTGAGGGATCTTTCTCTCAGACCAGACTCTGTGTGGCAAGACCACAGTAAGGACAGAATTCAGTTTCACTTCACAAAGCTTCAGTCCCAATTTCCTCACATAATCCCTGTACACCAACTGGTTACAACCGTCGCTAAGCATTATGGGGATTGTAGGCTGTCTGCTTTCCACTCCCACACAGGTCTGTCCTGGGCCTAGGCCTCGAGGCACTGTCTCCCAGTCCTGCACAGATCATGACAGTCCCACTGTACACTGCACTGGTCAGGCCGCACCTGGAGTCTTCTGTGCAGTTCTGGAGGCCTCACTTCAAAAAGGAGGTGGGCAGAACGGATTATGCATGGGATTGAGCAGGTTGAGAAAGAAGCACTTTCCTCCCTTTCTCACAATACAAGAACTCGTGGGCACTCCATGAAATTGCAGAGCAGTCGGGTTAGAACAGATAAAAGGAAGTCCTTCTTCACCCAAAGAGTGATTAACACATGGAATTCACTGCCACAGGAGGTGGTGGCAGCTACAAGCATGGACAGTTTCTTTTTTTGAAAAACAATTTATTAGGATATAACAAAAGTTCAAACATACATCAAAACCTAAGTTATTATACCTCTTTTCACCCCCCTTTATGGCTTCCCACAGTGCTCCAACCTCCAGTCCAAAACTTGTATCTTCTTCCTCCCTCCTTTTCTCATTGATCATTTCTACAGGTAACTTATCTTCCAACCGTTATTCTTATATATTTATCTCCCTTTTCTACTTTCCTTAATTTTCAATAGTTATCAAAGCAAAGCAAATTGTCCTTTACATCCCAGTATTTCTCTAGATAGTCTTTAAAATCTTTCCAGTCTGCAAAAAATTCTTCTGCCTCCAAGTTCTTAAGCTTCCTTGTCATTTTGTCCATTTCAACCATAAAAAGTAATTTCTTTATCCATTCCCCAATTTCTTGTTTCCTTGTCTTGTTTCCAATATTGAGCATATATCATTCTGGCTGTTGTGAGCATGTACCACATCAGTGTTCTTTTTGCCATATTTACATCTTCCAGTTTGAGCCGCAAAAGTAGTATTTCCGGTTCTTTCTTAAAACTACATTTCAAAATTTTTTCCATTTCTGCATGTATCTCAGCCCAAAACATTTTTGCTTTGTCACATGTCCACCACATATGATAAAACGAGCCCTCCACTTTTTTACACTTCCAACATTTGTTTGACATGTTACTATTCATATTTGCAATCCTTTTTGGCGTCATATACCATCTATACATCATCTTATAGCAATTTTCTTTTAAATTATTACATGTTGATATTTTCACTGCATTTTTCCATAAAAATTCCCAAGAAGACATAGATATTTCTTTGTTCATATTAATCACCCGATTTCCCCCGTGTTGTCTTGATTCTCAAAATACAGGATCGAGACGATGCGGGGGAAATCGGGGAAAGCTGCAGGTCAAAATGTGGCCGCGCAGCAAATAGTGGGAAATTGACACATACAATCGGGGGAAAGGGAAGAGCGAGTGCAGAGCAGCAGCTTGTGGGAAATCGGTGAGTATTTATGAGGTTCCTCACCTGGGTGGATCCCTCAATGGTTAAGGAGATATGGACTAGTCTTCAATCTTCTCCCACTCTCAGAAGTCATCCTTTCTTCTTTGGGCTGTATCAACAGAAGTAGACTGTCCAGATCACGTGAACTGATGGTACCACTTTCCTCCACTCTGGTTAGACCTCATCTAGAGTGTTGTGTTCAGTTTTGGCACCACAATTTAAGAAAGATATAGACAAGCTGGAATGTGCCCAAAGGAGGGCAACGAAGATTGCGAGGGGTCTGGAGACCAAGTCCCATGAGGAAAGGTTGAAGGAGAGTTTAGCCTGGAGAGATGACTGAGAGGTGATATGATCACCATCTTCAAGTACTTGAAGGGTTGTCATCTAGAGGATGGTGCAGAGTTGTTTTCTGTAGCCCCAGAAGGTTGGACCAGAACCAACAGGTTGAAATTACATCAGAAAAGCTTTCGACTAAACATTAGGAAGAACTTTCTGACAGTCAGAGCGGTTCCTCAGTGGAACAGGCTTCCTCGGGAGGTGGTGGGCTCTCCCCCTTTGGAGTTTTTCAAACTGAGGCTAGCTGGCCACCTGAAAGCCATGCTGACTCTGTGACTTAGCCAGATCATGAGAGGGAGGGCAGAAAGGGCTGCATCAGTGCTGAGACCTTGTGGCCCTTTCTTACACGCCCAGGGAAATGCTGATTGCCACTTTGGGGGTCAGGAAGCCATTTTTCTCCAGACCAGTTTAGCCAGGGATCCTGGAGGTTTGTTGTCACCTTCTGGGCATGGAGCAGGGGGTCACTGCGAGTGTGGAGGGGGAGGTATTTGTGAATTCCCTGCCTTGTGCAGGGGGTTGGACTAGATGACCCTGGAGGTCCCTTCCAACTCTATGATTCTTCCCTATGAGATCTGTTTGAGCTCCTCAGTCCCAATATCTCTATCACTGACAGAGAGAGGTGGCGGAGGTGAGGGCGCATCATAAAACGTAGAGACATCACCCTACCCACAAAAGTCTGTATGGTCAAAGCAATGGTATTCCCAGTAGTACTGTATGGCTGTGAGAGTTGGACCATAAGGAAGGCCGAGCACCAAATAATAGATTCTTTTGAATCATGGTGCTGGAGAAGACTCTTGAGAGGGAGTCCCTTGGACTGCAAGGAGATCAAATCAGTCAGTCCTGAAAGAAATCAACCCTGGCTGTTCCCTAGAAGGCCGGATATTGAAGCTGAAGCACAAATACTTTGGCACCCCAATGAGAAGGGAGCCCTCCCTGGAGAAGACCCTGATGTTGGGAAAGACTGAAGGTCAAAGAAGAAGGGGACGGCCAAGGATGAGATGGTCAGACAGTGTCATCGATGCAACGAACATGAAACTGAGCAAACACCGGAGCACGACGGAAGACAGGAGGGCCTGGCGTGATGTGCTCCACGGAGTCGCAAAGAGTTGGACTCGACTGTGCCGCTGAACAAGAACAACAACAACAAAGCTCTTACCACACTTTCTGAGTATTTATAACATTTCTTCCCTGTTAGCATGTTTCTGTTTAGATTCAAGCTTCTTCAGGGCTCTTTTTGTAGCAGGAACTCCTTTGCATATTAGGCCACGTACCCCTGATGTAACCAATCCTCCAAGAGCTTACAATATCCCCTGTACGAACAGCTCAGTAAGCGCTTGGAAGATTGGCTACATTAGGGGTGTGTGGCCTAATAAGCAAAGGAGTTCCTGGTACAAAAAGAGCCCTGAGCTTCTTACACCAGTTTATATATTTTCAATGCTTTCTATAGTCTGTGGTTGTCTTTTAGGCATGAAATAGGACAAGCGCTCTTTTATGGCTAAGCAGTTATGTTGTTTCTCCTTGTGTGGGTTCTTTGATGCTGTTGAAGACTGCCACTCTGACTGAATCTCTTTCCACACTCTGAGCATTCAAAAGGTTTCTCCCCTGTATGGGTTCTCCGGTGCTGCTGAAGATTGCCACTCTGACTGAATCTCTTTCCACACTCTGAGCATTCAAAAAGTTTTTCCCGTGTGTGGGTTCTCTGATGCAGCTGAAGATTGCCACTCCGGCGGAATCTCTTTCCACACTCTGAACATTCAAAAGGTTTCTCCCCTGTGTGGGTTCTCTGATGATCTTGAAGATGGCCACTCCGGCGGAATCTCTTTCCACACTCTGAGCATTCAAAAGGTTTCTCCCCTGTGTGGGTTCTCTGATGCTCTTTAAGATGGCTGCTGAGACTGAATCTCTTTCCACACACTGAACATTCAAAAGGTTTCTCCCCTGTGTGGGTTCTTTGATGCAGCTGAAGAGTGCCACTCTGACTGAATCTCTTTCCACACTCTGAGCAGTCAAAAGGTTTCTCCCCTGTGTGAGTTTTCTGATGCTTTTTAAGATGACCACTCTGACTGAATCTCTTTCCACACTCTGAGCATTCAAAAGGTTTTTCCCGTGTGTGAGTTCTGTGATGCAGCTGAAGATTGCCACTCCGGCGGAATCTCTTTCCACACTCTGAGCATTCAAAAGGTTTCTCCCCTGTGTGGGTTCTCTGATGCAGCTGAAGATAGCCAGTCACACTGAATCCCTTTCCACACTCTGAGCATTCAAAAGGTTTCTCCCTTGTGTGGGTTCTCTGATGCTCTTGAAGATTGCCACTCCGACTGAATCTCTTTCCACATTCTGAGCATTCAAAAGGTTTCTCCCTTGTGTGGGTTCTCTGATGCTCTTGAAGATGGCCACTCTGGCCGAATCTCTTTCCACAATCTGAGCATTCAAAAGGTTTCTCCCCCATGTGGGTTCTCTGATGCGTTTGAAGATGGCTACTGCCATTGAATCTCTTTCCACACTCTAAGCATTCAAAAGGTTTCTCACCTGTGTGGGTTCTCCGATGCTCTTGAAGATGCCCACTCCGACTGAATCTCTTTCCACAATCTGAACATTCAAAAGGTTTCTCACCTGTGTGGGTTCTTTCATGCACCTGAAGATGGCCACTCCGACTGAATCTCTTTCCACAATCTGAACATTCAAAAGGTTTCTCCCCTGTGTGGGTTCTTTGATGCAGCTGAAGATGGCCACTCTGACTGAATCTCTTTCCACACTCTAAGCATTCAAAAGGTTTCTCCCCTGTGTGGGTTCTCTGATGCAGCTGAAGGTGGCCACTCTGACTGAAGCTCTTTCCACACACTGAACATTCAAAAGGTTTCTCCCCTGTGTGGGTTCTCTGATGCTCGTGAAGATAGCCACTCTGACTGAATCTCTTTCCACACTCTGAGCATTCAAAAGGTTTCTCCCCTGTGTGGGTTCTCTGATGCTTTAGAAGATTGAAACTCTGACTGAATGTCTTTCCACACTCTGAGCATTCAAAAGGTTTCTCCCCTGTGTGGGTTCTTTGGTGCTTCTGAAGAGAGCCACTCTCTCTGAATCTCTTTCCACACTCTAAGCATTCAAAAGGTTTCTCCCCCGTGTGGGTTCTCTGATGCTGTTGAAGATGGCCACTTCGACTGAATCTCTTTCCACACACTGAACATTCAAACCGTTTCTTGACTCTGTGTAGTCTCTGGTGTACAAAGAGCTGTGAGCTATTTCTGAAGTACTTTTCACACCGAATGCATTTACTTGTCTTCATTATCCTGTGCTTTGGAATATGTACGTTATGCTGTCTTCTATCTCTCTTCTCAACCACATGACTGCCTTTCTTTCTCATCGGTCTGCCTCGATTCCTGACATTGTCTTTCAAGACTTCACTTTTAACTTTATGTGGCGTTTGTTGATGAAGTTCCTCATCCTCTTCCTTCTTCTGATCATCCTCTGCTGGAATAAAGACAGAGAGCACCTGGGAAGGCTGCTAAGTTTCAAAGGCATCTATGTAAGTGCGGTAGATGAGAATTGAGGGCCCTTTAAGAACATAATAACATAAGAGAAGCCAATGCTGGATCAGGCCAGTGACCCATCCAGTCCAACAGTCTGTCACACAGTGGCCAAAAACACCAGGTGTCATCAGGAGGTCCACCAGTGGGGCCAGGACACTAGATGTCCTCCCACTTTTGATCCCCCCCCCAAGCACCAAGAATACAGAGCATCCCTTGCCCCAGACCGAGAACTCCTATTTATACCTTGTGGCTAATAGCCCCTGATGAACCCCTCCTCTATAGGTTTACTCTTTGGCCTTGTCCACCTTGGCTGATCTTAACCACCATACAAAACGTTGCTCAGAAGTGCATTAGAAATCCCCCATGGCACTTCCTTGACCTTCTACCGTGACCTAACTGTGAAGGATACTCACTCTCAGGCTGTTCACTCGGGAAGGAAATATGGCCTTGGGATCCCCTTGAGGAATTCTTCAGCCTTTCTTTAGATGCAAGGCCGTTGTCGATCTCCACCGTAGTCTCTCTTATACTCCTGCCTTCGTTGGGAGAGAGACAGAGAGAAAGAGAGAGAAAGTGATCACTCTTATATGGGTCAAGATCAAAGCCCACAATCCCGACCAGTATAAGGGGGGAATAGATCTGTGTGGCAAAGCATCCTAGTTCCCCCAGGGGATTTCTGTCATTATTAAGTGGCCAACTCTGAGTTGCAGGTGTTTGTGACTTGAGTCTTCCTGCGGCTAACATCCTTCTCTTTTTCAAGGTTGGCTGAAGAATGCGGTCAGTGGTCAACAGTAATTGGTTAACCGTGAGAACCTGTTATCCAGATGTGTAGCCAGGAGGGTGGGGGGATTAGGAGGGTGCTGACTGCCTCTGGAAAATTCCATCAAGGAGGACCCTTGATTGGGTCATTAGGACCACCTGACCCTAGGAGGCAGAAAGTGTCATACCTGTTGATACAAGAGGGAAGCCGGGCTACATTCATGTTCATGCCATATTAGTAGGTCTTGATATTTTCTTGCTGCAACATGATGAATAGTTTTCTGTAGAGCAACTTAGGCTAAGGCTGGAATATTCATGCTGCAACAAGAGGTGCTGTCGAATACAAAGTGCTGCACGTGTCAGAGAGGACAGTTTGCTGCTTTCCTTGTTTTCCTGTTGCTGAGCTGCGTGTTTAGTGAGGTTTTGTTTTTAAATCCGTAATAAACCTTTATATATTTAAAAAGGGGTCTGCTTTACTTCTGTGCTCTCTTCTCATGAACCCACTGAACTGGGAGCTGCCCAGGTCCAAAGAGTAGAGGCCCAGGGGGGACCCAGTCTTCGGATCTTGACAGGATCGTCTGCAGGTCACAGGCAGAGCGGATGTCTGTGATCCCATTCAGGGGGAAGGGTGTCTCGTAAAGGTTGGCACCAGTGAAATGAGGATCCGGCCCCTTCCAGAGCCTTCCTGAGGGCCTCTCATCCCCCCCGTTTTGCCTCAGGCCAGGACACCTTCTCTGGCTCGGGCGATGGCCACAACACTGGGCTCTGTTGCCCCTGGGCAAGAACACACCCAGGCACACAGGGACCTGCCTTCCACTGAATCAGACAACTGGGTCCATTGAAGTCAGTGTTGCCAGCTCAGTCCAGCAGCTGCTCTCCAGGGTCTCAGGCAGAGGTCTTTCACATCACCTCCTACCTGGTCCCTTTTCCTGGAAATGCTGGGGATTGAACCTGGGACCTTCTCCATGCCAAGCAGATGCTCTACAAGGGAGCCACAGACCCCCTCCCCAATAGCACGACAGGCCTCAAAACTGTGAATAGCTATTCCGTATTTTGATTCATGCCTCCTCATGATGGCAGGAATCTGCACCTTTGGCACCAAGGAAAGGTCCTTACCCAGAAAGGCCACATTCTCGTAGTTCTCCAGCATGACTTCCCTGTACAGAGCTCTTTGTCCCGGATCCAGCAGGGCCCATTCAGCCTCGGTGAAATCGATGGACACCTCCTCAAAGGAAAAGGGACCCTGAAAGGAAAAGCCGATTCCCTCCTCAGAGGTCACGCCAGACTGGAAGGAAGGAGGCTGGAAAGGTACGGGACGTGTGGCTTGGGATGGGTAAAGGGAACAGCGTAGAGGTGTGCAGAAAAACACTGATGCCGGTATTTTTCAGCTTCAGGTAGATCACACCCAAAAAATACCGGTAAATGCCGAATATCCCCAGTCCAATACCGGTAAAGTATTTGGATTGGGGAAGTAGTCGGTATTCCCGATTTTTTGGGGGTCTGATACACACTACCAGAGGGAAAGGAGGTATGTTACAATGTTGTCCTTCCCTCAGGCAGCCCCTAGATTTCCTTGTCAATTTCACGCCTTGCCGGTCAGCTGAGAGGGTAATTGACAAGGGAAGGCCTCTGCTGTGTGCAGAGACATGGGGTTAGCAGGAAGCTGAGGCATGTTGAAAATGCATTTCTTTGCCTTCCCCAGATTTAAACATGCCCCCCTCCACTTCCCTGAGTTTCTCCGCAAAGCGCTTAAGGAAGGAAGGGGGCATGTCTGCGAGCCGTTCCCATCCCCAGCTGACCTGGCGTGGTGGGCTGGCTGGGGAAGCAAAGGGCAGGCATGTTTAAAATGCATTTCTTTCCCTCCCCGATGTCGGTGTACGTTTTTCGGTATAGCAAAATGAACCTGAAAAAAAGGCCGCATAATTTTGGCCTTTTCGGGTTCTGCTATACTGGTAGCCGAGTACAGATCAAAACACACACCCGTAGAACAACGTTCGGAGGGTCTCTCGCCCAGACACCTTGTAGAAACTGCAGGGGCAACTGCTCCCCTGAGAATGGAGGAGGGACCCGGGCTGTCCCCTCCGCTCATCTCAATGTGCCCTGGGGCATTTCTGTGTAACAGCCTGGCTTACCGGAGGCCTCTCTGTTTGGTTCCTCTCCCATAAGACTTTGCATGCTTAGCTACTCTCATTTCTCAAGTCTCTCTATGGCCTCACAAGGCACTCTGCTCCAAAAATAATCGTTTACATTCTTCTAGGTCTATCATCTCACCCTCGTACTGTGTCAAGGACTCCTAGTGAGAAGGTTTTTAGCTTCTTACCTGGCCCCACTGCTGGACCTCCTGATGGCACCTGGTATTTTTGGCCGCTGTGTGACAGAGTGTTGGACTAGATGGGCCATTGGCCTGATTCAACATTGGCTTCTCTTCTGTTCTTATAGCTTCCTGACCTGCAACATCCTTGCTGAACCAGGCATCTCTGCTTCCAATAAAGTCTACACAGAACATCCTTGACTGTCTAACTGGGGTGGGTGTTCAAGGTGAAAACTGTTGTCTTTATTTTGATATTCTTCTGCTAAATGTTAACCTTCGTCCATGTGGGCTGGACCGATGGGTACTCAGGGTCTAAACTGGTGAAGACTCCTTTGCTCTGGGCTGGTCTTCAATCAGCTCTCTGTGAGCTCTTGTTGACTAGACCAGGGCACTCTGTATTTCGCACTAGTGCACTAGGTTTGTGTTGAAGTATTCTGTGCTGAATTTGGCAATGTTATGTTTTTATCCTAAAAGATTTGTAAGTGCTAAACAATGCTCCCTCTAAGCTGTGGAGTCTGGTGATCAAATCTTCTACTTTGTGAGCTCCTGGCATTAAAATTGTGAGTGAGCGATTTGGCCACTGCACAAATTAGCTTGCTCTGGAGTCATCCTTCCTGAGCTAAAACATGTGAGCCAGAGGCTAAAAAACTGTGAGCTAGCTCATACTAACTCTTCTTAGAGGGAACGCTGGTGCTAAAGTGCTTTCTGGCCTCAGGAAGCTTATCTTGTAAATAACCTGGGAGGGGTTTTTTGGAACTACGGTCTCTCTCTCTATGGACTCCCTTGCCAGTCTCCACCCAGCCGATAAAAGAGTGAAAGGGGAACGGGAGGGTCCCAGGGAAACAGGCCGGGGGTCCCAGAATATCGCAACACTCACCTCTCCTACCTGGACTGGAGGTACGGCAGCCATTTCCACACCTCTGACAAGATGTCGGCTCAACAGCATCTCTTCGCTGCCTGTTCCCGAGACAAAGAAGGACGGAAGGGCGTTTGCTTGCTTGTTCCCTGCTTCACACACACCCTGCCCGGGGTTGTGAAACTTTGCCCTGCCTACACTCAACACATTTTTATGTATTCTTTACCAAATTCTGGGAGAGGCAAAAGAGAAGTCCACAGTACCCATGAGCCTCAGGGATTAGAAATGCGGCTAACGTATTTCAGGCTCCTGTGAGACCTGTGTTTGCTCGGCGGGGAGGGAAAGACGTCGCTTGACATGTCACCATCCCTTTCGGACCAGACGTGACTCAAGCGCATCTGGAGACTTGAGGGGAGTATGAGTGAGTTCTCGGAGTGTCTCTTGGCAGGCTCACTTCCCCAACCAGGTTTTCAGTCAGATGCAACATCAACAGGACACCACATCTCTCCCAAAGCCCCTCCACAAAACTCCCGGGGGGGGGGCAGTCCACCGCCTGCCATCCGTCCCCCCAGCACACTGTTGCCCACTGCAGACAGCCAGAGGCCCCTTGAAGCACGGGCACAGAAGCCAAATTTCCCCAATATTAGTGGGCCCCCGGAGGAACTGGTTTCCAGAGCTCTGCTGCCCCAGAAGGTGGAGGCTCCCTTTAGCCCCCAGGCTGAATAGATCTGACCAGGTTTATCTAGCTCTCCCCCCCTCCATCCCAGGCAACTTGATTTCTTTTTATGGAAGGAAGGTGAGATATGAACTTTTTAATTAAAGGGAGGAATTGCCCTCCAGGAATTGGTCTCATCTCCTTTTGGAGGCATCAGAGTTACTGGACATTGGAGGGCCGCAAATTAACTCTGTCTTGTGTGCAGAACTATTTATTTTTATCCTGACCTGAACTCTCTGCCCATCACATTCACGGGGTGCCCCAACTGCACCCAGGAACACTGGGTCCTTACCAAAGGAGAGGGGATCTTGGGCACGCTCCACGGCCTGCGCCCCCTGCCCTTGCTCCAAGGAAGCTCCTTCCGCCTCAGGGGTTGTACCTTCCATCTCCAGGGATGGTGCCCACACCTGAAACAGCAGCGAGGGAGAGGGGAAAGAGATGGAATGGAAAAGAGACCAAGGAACGGATCCTGCCCCCCTCCCAGACTCGGCACCCTCCCTTCAGCAGACCTGGTTTGTTCTCTGGAGGAATCAGAAATTCTCTCATAGAAGAGGCTGCTGAAGGAGGCCATGAGGCCCCCCAAAGGGATCTGTCGAGGACGGGCGAGTGGGCGCCAACGTGGCAAATGGGGCTCAGTGTGGCCAAGTGCAAGGTGATGCACACTGGAGCCAAAAATACTAAGTAGAAATACACGTTGATGGGGCCCGAACTGGCAGAGACTGACCGAGAGAGAGATCTTGGAGTCGTAGCAGATAACTCCCCGGAAATGCCGAGACAGCGTGCGACTGCAAAGGCCAGTGCTATGCTGGGGATTATTAGGAAGGGTATTGAAAACAGATCAGCCAGTATCATCATGCCCCTATATAAATCAATGGTGCAACCTCAATTGGAGTACTGTGTACAGTTCTGGCCACCACACCTTAAAAAGGAGATTATAGCTTTGGAAAAAGTGCAGAAGGGGGCAACTAGAATGATCAAAAGGTTGGAGAACTTTCCCTATGAGGAAGGGTTGAGGCGCTTGGGGCTCTTTAGCTTGGAGAAACGACGGCTGAGGGATGACGTGATCGAGGTTTATAAGGTGATGCCTGGGATTGAGCAGGTCGAGAAAGAGGGACTTTTCTCCCTTCCTCACAATACAAGAACTCGTGGGCACTCCATGAAATTGCTGAGCGGTCGGGTTAGAACGGATAAAAGGAAGTCCTTCTTCACCCAAAGAGTGATGAACACACGGAATTCACTGCCACAGGAGGTGATGGCGGCTACAAGCATGGATGGCTTCAAGAGGGAATTAGATGAACATCTGGAGCAGACGTCCATCGGTGGCTCTAGCCACAAGGTATAGATAGGGATTCTGGGGCAAGTGGGGCTCTGTATTCTTGGTGCTTGGGGGGGGCAACAGTGGGAGGGCTTCTGGTGTCCTGGTCCCACTGCTGGACCTCCCGATGGTCCCTGGTATTTCTGGCCACCGTATGACACAGCGAATGTTGGACTAGATGGGCCATTGGCCTGATCCAATATTGGCTTCTCTGTTGTTCTTATGGGAGGGAGGGGAGGGGATGGCGTGCCTGACTCCAGGCAGCAGGTGAGAGACACCAGCTCGGAATGGATTTCTCCCCGCACACAGAAAGCTAGCCCTGCAGGGGAAAGGGGTTTTGCACTCTCAGCCCTGATGCTTCTCTGTAGAGGGGGAGAATTCAGCAGAGGGAAGCCCCCCAAAACGTGTCCCTCTGACTGCAGTCTCAAGGGAAGCTGCCTTGAATCCACGTGTCGACACATTCACGTGTGGACAACCGCAGCAAATTAAAACAAAACAACAACACCAAAGCAAGACTGACTCACACGCCCCAGACCGGGGGAAGGGGAAACAGCTGCCACTGGGGTCGGTGTTCCCAGTCCCAGCTGAGGTAGTGTGAGCTAGGCTCACGGTGTCTTAGCCTCCGGCTCACACATTTTTCTTGTCTCAGCTCAGGAAGGGAGGGCTCCAGAGCAAACTGGTTCATGCAGTGGCCAAATCGCCCGCTCACAACTTTTAATGCCGGGAGCTCAGCTTAGAAGGAGCATTGAAATCGGGGCGGGGGGGATTCGATCTGGCAGCCCCTCCCGCCTTCCTGGGGACACCCAAAGCAGCTGCAGGCAAGAAGGCCTCAGAGAGGCCGGGGGGGGAGTCCGGCAGGGGCCCAAGCGCTGCAGCAGGGGGCTGGGAAAGGGCAGGGAGGAGGCCTCCCCCCGCCTCCAAAGCATCCATCCTGGAGGAAATCGCAGAAGAACAGAAGAGGAGCCAACGCTGGATCAGGCCAAGGGCCCCTGCAGTCCAACCACTCTCTGGTGTCCCACAGTGGCCAAAGAGACCAGGGGCCCTCAGGAGGTCCAGCAGTGGGGATGGGGCTGCCAGGCTCCAGGTGGGCGCTCCTGCCCCCCCCACCTCCCCCTCCGCCAGCCTCGATGTGGCTCTGCACGAAGGGGACAGGCGGCTCTCCGTGGGGTGGTGGGGATGAAGGGCAAGGGGGGCGAGGGAGGAACGGGGGGGCGGAGTCTTGCGAGCAAAAAGGACACTCGGGGGGTCTCCTGGCCTCGGAGCTGCGAGCGCGATTCGGCTGCTGCGGGAATCAGTTTGCTCTTCCGGAGCCTGAGCGGAGACGGAGCTGTGTGAGCTGGAGGCTGAAGCACTGCGAGCTGGCTCACACTCACTCGACTTAGAGGGAACCCTGGCGGGCGCGCTCCTTCCTCCCGCCCCCCCCTCGGTGCTCCCCCCTCCTCCTCCCTCTCCTGCATTGCAGCCCCACATTCCCCCCATCTGCCCCCCCCGCCCCCTGGAGCTCACCAGACTCCCTCCAGGACCCCGAGCAGAAGCCCCCCCCCCCGGGAGGGAGGCGTCTCCTTGCAAAAGCGGCGGCGGCGGAGGAGGAGGAGGAGGAGGAAATGCGCCCCCCCCTACAATGCCACCTCCCTCTCTCCCCCCCCCCATGCGCCTGTCTAGGACTGCTGATCTCGCTCTCTTTAACCCTTCGAGGCGGCGGTGATCCTTTTGCAAAGGGGAAAGAAGGGTGGGCGGGGGGACTCGTGCAGCGTCCCTTGCTGGAAAGCCCGTCGAATCCGACTCTAGGGACAGCGGCGCTCATCTCCCGTTCCCAAGCCGAAGAGCCAGCGCTGTCCGGAGACGTTCCCGTGGCCGTGGGCATGACTCGACGCCGGGGCGCAGGGGACGCGCTTCCCTTCCCTTCCCACCAGCGTTCCCTCTCAGCTGAGTTCGTGTGAGCCAGCGCAAAGTTTCTTTAGCCTCCGGCTCACACATTTTGGTCTCAGCTCGGGACGGGAGGGCTCCAGAGCGAACTCATTTATGCAGCAGCCAAAACGCCGGCTCGCAACTCGAATGCCCAGGGGCTCCCAGAGCAGGATTCTTGCTCGGAAGACCCCGCAGCTGAGAGGGAGCGCCGCTTCCTTCCCCCCGAAGTGGGGGTCCCGATTCCTCCGCCTGCCATTTCTCGCTTTCAGACTTCCAGGCTGGCAGGAGCCGGGGCCGGAGAGGGGAGCTCCCTCCTTCAGGCGGCAGGCGGGTCTCGAACTGCCCACCTACCGACCTCCCGGTCTGCGGCTCAGCGTCTTAAGGGTCAGGCCTGTTTTAAAAGGATGATCTCTGATAATCATGTGTGTGCGCGCGCGGGGGGGGGGTGTTGCTTCTCTGAAAGCAGATTTTGAATCTTAGGGATGCCAGCCTCCAGGTGGGGCCTGGGGATCCCCCGGAATGACAGCTCGTCTCCAGACTGCAGAGATCAATTCCTCCCCCCGGAGGAAATGGGTGCTTTGGAAGGAGGAGACTGTGGCATTTTGCCCCACTGAGGTTCCCTCTCCACCCCGGGCTCCACCCCCAAATCTCCAGGAGTTCCCCAACCGGGAGCTGGCAACCTGACCCCCCCATCCCCCTCCGGCGACCAAGGGGAAGCCCGTCTTTGGAGCCTGTGACTGAAGAACCTCAAGATTTCACACTGAAGAACCTTCCGCTTACGGACTGCAGCACAGAGTGGGTCCCCTGTGGAAGGCAGCCCTGTTCGGAATACCCTCCGGTTTCTGGGATTTCAGGAGGCATTTTGAAGGGCGGTTTTACAACCCTGAGGAGGACTAGAGACTTAGAAGAAAAGCTTTGCATTTCTTGCCCTGGCGAATACAGTGAGATATATCAACTAGGGCTGTCCAGGCTGGGAACAATTTCTTCTTCTTCTTCCTCCTCTTTTTATTCTTCCTCCTCCTCCTCTACCCCGGCTAACCGGGGTCAAGGGAAAGGGGAACTAAAGGGGATAAAATCTTTGGACAATAGGAAATAGCTCTCTTTTCCTTGGGATGCAGCTGGCAGGAGTACTGTGAGCTGGGGTCAGCAAGCAGGCAGCCATTTTTTTTACCATGTGGTCTGTCTGGATATCCTGCCCCTACCTTTTTACTGACAGAACCAAGCTTAGTTGCCTAGCAACAGCCACAGTGGGGAAAGTCAGCCCCACAGCCGGAGGAGAAGAGAATGTTAGTTGCTGTAGATTTTCCCGGTTGTGTGGCCGTGGTCTTAGCATTGTAGTATAAGAGGTATAACACAGAAAGATGGTGTACTTTCTATGTCAAGGTGAGCAGAAAACTGATAGGCAAGTAATTTATTTCTACCCTGGAAGGTGGGGTAGGGCTGAACTAGCCTAAGCCCAGTCCTTGAACACCTCAGGAAACAGCCAATCTATATGCAAAAGAACCTCCTCAGGAAAGCTCCTCCATTAGCATGTTCACAGCATCGGGAACTCCAATGAAACAACTGACTCAGACCTTCCTGAGTAGATATAAATTACCTGCCTACCATTTTTCTTCTCACCTTGACACAGAGAGTACTCCATCTTTCTGTGTCATTCCTCTGGGGATGCCAGTCACAGCTATTGGCGAAACATCAGGTCCTACAATGCCAAGACCACGGCCACACAGCCCGGAAAATCTACAGCAACCAATATTTAAATAGTCTAGTCTTAAAAGGTATATTATATCTGCCTGAAAGAACAGATGAAGGGGAAATATTCCGTCTAGCAAGCAGAAAGGCCTGACGCTGTCGAGGATGGGTCAGATTTTGCATGTCAGCAGCTCCTAGCCCTGGGGTAAAGACCCCCCCCCCTCTTTCATTTCAGGGACTAGTTGCAGTTTCACCCAGGACTGGCGGCATGGCTTATCTGCTAACAGCATAAGAGGAGGGTCTCAGAGACCACCCAGGTTCAAATTCCCCTCTTGCTGTGGAAGCCCACTGGCTGATTTTGGGCCAGTCACACACTTCCAGCATCTCCTACCTCACAGGGAGAAACACGCTCAGCAGTTCTGGAGAGAGGAAAACACTAAAATATTTATTTATTAATAAAGGAAGAGTCCAGGTCTCAAGGTTCTGGAACCCCTGAATACCCAACAGACTCTTCAAATGTTACAAAGGGTGACATGGGATCTTCTACTCGGGAAGACGCACAGAAATGAAACAAGAGTATTGGTTCCATCCGACATCAGCACTCTGACCTTGCAGGTCTCTGGTTGGCAGAAAACCTGCAAGATCATACGACTTAGCAGAATAGTGACATGTCAGCATCTTTATTTTCCCATCATACATTTAAACAGTAGTCATAAATGAACCAAAGCTAAGATCTGAATATATGTTCACAGTCAGTTTCTGTTTCTGCGCTTAGAATCATCAATGGCCCTTAGCATATGTGTAGGTCTGTCTATGTCAGGGAAGCGCTAAGAATACCTACTAAGGTTAACCTCTTAGTCACTGGCAGAATACAAACTGTATAGCTGTGTTTCATAAATTGTGCGCACAACAATTCCCTACCAGGAAGGTTGGCCTGCCCCATCAGCCAACGTCACACTAACCTTTGACACATTTAACGAAGCCCAACTCATTAAAACAGCCACAAAGCACATTATTATAACTATTTATCATACGGCGGAGTCACACACAGGAAGCATATCATATTATAGAATATGTAATCAAGTTGATGCAACGGGTATGCAGACCAACTGGGACATCCCCTTAAATTCAGATCCCTAAATTTTCAATCAATCACAGCTGGGGAGAATTTAAAAAGCCCACATAGCACAGAAAACAGTCTCTACTGCTACTACTGTTACTGAGGATAGTTCAAAAGACAGACTAGTATCTGGGGGAAAACTTTAAACACAGCTTTTACGATGTTTAACAGATAAGGCTGCCGCAATGTTTATTCCAATTTCAAACTCTTGAAGGTCACAGCAAACCCTGATCTGGCAGCCAGCAACGCTCAGGAGGCGGAAGAGACGGCCCTTCAAGATGCTGGTGAAATCCAGTCTTTGAAAGAGGCAACACAACAGCATCAAGATAAACTAGCCTGGGAAAGAGAAGGCTCAGAGGGGACACGATTGCAGTCTTCAAGTATTTGAAGGGCTGTCATGTAAAAGATAGAGCAGATCTATTCTCTCTTCCTCCGGATTGCAAGACTAGATCTAATGGGTGGAAATTATGAGGGCGTCGTTACCGGCTAGATATCAGGAGAAAATTCCCAACGGTGAGAGTGGTTGAGCAGTGGAACAGTCTGCCTCGGGGGGGGGTTGGATGCCTCGGGAGGTGGTTTTCAAGTGGAGGCTGGATGACCATCTTTCGGGTATGTTGTAGGTGTGTAGGGCTCTCTTTCGGCTGTGCTCCTGCAGAGTGCAGGGGTTGGACTAGATGACCTGCAAGGTCCCTTCCGACTCTAACATTCTATGATTCTATGATTCCATTGGATTCGGTTTACAGGGGAGGACATTTAAAAATTGATGGGACACAATGACCATTTCAAGGTGTTTGGAAAAGCCTGCCTCCACACGAAAGCTCAGACCTTGAATAAACCTTCGTTGGTCTTAAAAGGTGCCGCTGGACTCTGAATTTGTACATTGTGATCTAAACGTGAAAATTAAAAAGGTTGTCAGGATAAACATTCTGCCTGCCAGGAGAGGGGACTGCAGGACTGCTTTTGACAAAGCAAAGAGAGATCCACCTGGCCCGGCTGTGTCGGTCTGAAACTAAAGTCAGAGTCCCGATGGCACCGCTGAGGCCAACAAAGCTTTATTCAAGGTGTGAGCTTTAAAAGCTTGTTGGGAAAAAATTCTGTCTCACATGAAATGTATGACCAGATATTCTGTACCCAAACATCCTGCAGTTATTCTTTTAAATCTACAGGAAGAGGCAGAAATTCCAATTTATCAATCTACATTCCTAGAACTGTGGCTTCCTTTTTGGACTACGTTACCAACAACACTGATCCAGAAACTGTAATCCCAACTTCTTATAGTTTTCTGGCATTATTTTAAATACATCTCATTTTTTGCCATCAACAAACAATATCTAAACTATCTGATGTCAGAAGATGTTTGTTGTTTTTACAATACATCGAGGGCCAACCCACTCCCCCGCCCCTACAGTTTAATATTGTTCGCCTTTAGATTTATAGACTTGTTTGCATTCTAGACCATAGTTGGACCATAAGGAAGAGCGAGCACCAAAGAACAGATTCTTTTCAATCATGGTGCTGGAGAAGACTCTTGAGAGGGAGTCCCTTGGACTGCAAGGAGATCAAATCAGTCAGTCCTAAAAGAAATCAACCCTGGCTGTTCCCTGGAAGGCCAGACACTGAAGCTGAGGCTCAAATACTTTGGCCACCCAATGAGAAGGGAGCCCTCCCTGGAGAAGAAGACCCTGATGATGCTGGGAAAGACTGAAGGTCAAAGAAGAAGGGGACGGCCAAGGATGAGATGGTCAGACAGTGTTATCGATGCAACAAACATGAAACTGAGCAAACACTGGAGCATGATGGAAGACAGGAGGGCCTGGCGTGATGTGGTCCACGGAGTCGCAAAGAGTTGGACTCGACTGTGCCGCTGAACAACAACAAGGCTCTTTCCACACTTTCTGAGTATTTATAACATTTCTTCCCTGTTAGCATAATGTTTCTGTGTAGATTCTTCAGGGCTCTCTTTGTAGCAGGAACTCCATTGCCTATTAGGCCACACACACCCTGATGTAGCCAATCCTCCAAGAGCTTATTGTAGCCCCTGTAAGAAGAGCTCAGTAAGCGCTTGGAAGATTGGCTACATTAGGGGTGTGTGGCCTAATAAGCAAAGGAGTTCCTGCTACAAAAAGAGCCCTGAGCTTCTTACACCAGTTTATATCTGTTCAGTGCTTTCTATATTCTGTGGCTGTCTTTTAGGCGTGAAATAGGAGATGCGCTCTTTTCCAGCTAAGTAGTTACGTTGTTTCTCCTTGTGTCCGTTCCTTGGTGCAGTAGAACAGTGTCATTCCGACTGAATCTCTTTCCACGCTTTGAGCATTACAAAAGGTTTCTATCCTGTGTGGGTTCTCTGATGCTGTTGAAGATTGCCATTCTGACTGAATCTCTTTCCACACTCTGAGCATTCAAAAGGTTTCTCCCCTGTGTGGGTTCTCCAGTGCTGCTGAAGATGGCTACTCTGACTGAATCTCTTTCCACACTCTGAGCATTCAAAAGATTCTTCCCATCTGTGATTTCTCTGATGTTCTTTAAGATGGCCACTCCGACTGAATCTCTTGCCACACTCTGAGCATTCAAAAGGTTTCTCCCCTTTGTGGGTTCTCTGATGCAGCTGAAGATTGCGAATCACACTGAATCTCTTTCCACACTCTGAGCATTCAAAAGGTTTCTCCCCTGTGTGGGTTCTCTGATGCTGTTGAAGATTGCCACTCACACTGAATCTCTTTCCACACTCTGAGCATTCAAAAGGTTTCTCCCCTGTGTGGATTCTCTGATGCACATGAAGATGGCCACTGTGAATGAATCTCTTTCCACACTCAGAGCATTCACAAGGTTTCTCTCCTGTGTGGGTTCTCTGATGCAGCTGAAGACTGCCACTCTCACTGAATCTCTTTCCACACTCTGAGCAATCAAAAGGCTTCTCCCCTGTGTGGGTTCTTTGGTGCTTCTGAAGATTGCCACTCTGACTGAATCTCTTTCCACACTCTGAGCATTCAAAAGGTTTCTCCCCTGTGTGGGTTCTCTGATGCTGTTGAAGATGGCCACTGTGACTGAATCTCTTTCCACACTCTGAGCATTCAAAAGGTTTTTCCCCTGTGTGAGTTCTCTGATGTTCTTTAAGATGGCCACTCCGACTGAATCTCTTTTCACACTCTGAGCATTCAAAAGGTTTCTCCCCTGTGTGGGTTCTCTGATGCAGCTGAAGATTGCCAATCACACTGAATCTCTTTCCACACTCTGAGCATTCAAAAGGTTTCTCCCCTGTGTGGGTTCTCTGATGCTGTTGAAGATTGCCACTCACACTGAATCTCTTTCCACACGCTGAGCATTCAAAAGGTTTCTCCCCTGTGTGGGTTCTCCGGTGCTGCTGAAAATGGCCACTCACACTGAATCTCTTTCCACAGTCTGAGCATTCAAAAGGTTTCTCTCCTGTGTGGGTTCTTTGATGGTTCTGAAGAGTGCCACTCTCACTGAATCTCTTTCCACACTCTGAGCAATCAAAAGGGTTCTCCCCTGTGTGGGTTCTTTGGTGCTTCTGAAGATTGCCACTCTGACTGAATCTCTTTCCACACTCTGAGCATTCAAAAGGTTTCTCCCCTGTGTGGGTTCTCTGATGCAGCTGAAGAGTGCCACTCATACTGAATCTCTTTCCGCAATCTGAGCATTCAAAAGGTTTCTCCCTTGTGTGGGTTCTCTGATGCAGTTGAAGAGTGCCACTCCGACTGAATCTCTTTCCACAATCTAAGCATTCAAAAGGTTTCTCCCCTGTGTGGGTTCTCTGATGCTCTTGAAGATGGGTATTGAGACTGAATCTCTTTCCACACACTGAACATTCAAAAGGTTTCTCCCCTGTGTGGGTTCTTTGATGCTGTTGAAGATTGTTACTCTGACTGAATCTCTTTCCACACTCTAAGCATTCAAAAGGTTTCTCCCCTGTGTGGGTTCTCTGATGTTCTTTAAGATGGCCACTCTGACTGAATCTCTTTCCACACACTGAACATTCAAAAGGTTTGTCCCCTGTGTGGGTTCTCTGATGCTGTTGAAGATGGCCACTCTGACTGAATCTCTTTCCACACACTGAACATTTAAAAGGTTTCTCCCCTGTGTGGGTTCTTTGATGCAGCTGAAGATTGCCATTCACACTGAATGTCTTTCCACACTCTGAGCATTCAAAAGGTTCCTCCCGTGTGGTTTCTTTGGTGCTTCTGAAGAGAGCCTCTCTTACTGAATCTCTTTCCACACTGTGAGCATTCAAAAGGTTTCTCCCCCGTGTGGATTCTCTGATGCTGTTGAAGACGGCCACTTTGACTGAATCTCTTTCCACACACTGAACATTCAAACTGTTTCTTGACTCTGTGTATTCTCTGGTGTAGAAAGAGCTGTGAGGTATTTCTGAAGTACTTTTCACACCGAATGGATTTACTTGCCTTCATTACCCCGTGCTTTGGAATATGTACGTTATGCTGTCTTCTATCTCTCTTCTCAACCACATGACTGCCTTTCTTTCTCATCAGCCTGCCTCGATTCCTGATGTTGTCTTTCAAGCCTTCACTTTTAACTTTATCTGATGTTTGTTGATGAAGTTCCTCATCCTCTTCCTTCCTGTGATCATCCTCTGCTGGAATAAAGACAGAGATCCCGTTAGCACCTGGGAAGGCTGCTAAGGTCCAAAGGCATCTATGTGACTGCAGTAGACAAGGACTGATGGCCCTTTAAGAACATAATAACATAAGAGAAGCCAATGCTGGATCAGGCTAGTGGCCCATCCAGTCCAACCATCCATCACACAGAGGCCAAAAACACCAGGTGTCATCAGGAGGTCCACCAGTGGGGCCAGTACACTAGAAGCACCCCCACTACTTAAGCTGCGACAGAAAACACCAGAACAGGAAGTGATCTCAGACCAGACAAGCAGCGTTTCCTAGAGACGACCGAGGAGGCCGGAAGAAGGGAGGAACCAGAAGACAAGGAGGATGACTAAGACTGCCGGACAGGAAGTAAGCAACAGGAAGAGCTATTTACCATAGAGAAATTGCGCCTGCCATTTTGAGAAGGTCAAAACAATTTATTTAGATTTTGGTTAAAAGACTCAACAGAAAAAAGCGAAAATAGAGCGGTTCAGCTGGGCACAAGAAGAGCTTTAATTTGATGTAAGTTGTGTAACAATTGTAAACAACGGCTTACGATCTCCGGCAAAGACAGAGGGTGAGCTCTTGGTCCTCCCCGAAAATGGCTGCTAATGAGGAGAAGAAACTACAGGGCATGATGGAAGCCATGGAAAAACGGATGATGGATGTTATGCAAAAAATGGAAAAAACTCTAGGTAAAGTGGCTGATGAAGTAGCTGATTTGAAAAAAGACCTGGCTGGAATCACAACGGAAATACAGACGTTGAATAAAAAAACAGATGAGGTGGAGGAGAGAGTGAAAGGAGTGGAAACTGGCGTAATTGAGGTTGCTAAAGAAGCATCAAAAGCCAATGTAATGGTGGAATACAATGGAATGCTTAACCATCTGAGATTCAGGGGAATCCCTGAAGACAAAAATGAGAATATCCACTCAGTCATGGTGGATGCTGTTGCAGATTTTTTAAAACTAGAAGAGGAGAAGGTGCAGCACATATTGATTTGGTATACAGAGTCAACTCTGCGATTGCCCAAAAGAAAAAATTACCCAGAGATGTGATTGTCCAGTTTATATCCAAAAGATTGAAAGAAGACTTGTTTAAGCAACAATTCCAGGAAGATTTCATAATTGACCAAAAGAAAATTATGATACTAAAGGAACTACCCAGAACGGTTCTTCAGAACAGACGACTTTTTAAAGACCTGATTGGCAAACTGAAGACAGAGGGCATTAGATACAGATGGGAAATTCCAAAAGGTGTCAGTTTTACATTTAAACAGAAGAGAGTCACCATCAAGTCAGTAGAGCAAATGACCAAGTTCATTAAAGACAATTTTAAAGACTCTGATAAATAAATACAAAACCAACATGGAGAGTCAAATTATCTCATGGAATGTTAATGGACTGAATTCACCCTCAAAAAGGAAAAATGTTAGGCTATGGTTGGGAAAACAAAAATGTGACATTGTTTGTTTACAAGAAACACATATTAAAAAGACTGATGCTAAATTTCTGATTCAAAGTAGATTAGGAGAGGAATTTTATTCCCTTTCCTCGCAAAAGAAAAAAGGAGTCGTTACATATGTAAAAAAAGAGTTGGAACCAAAAGAAATTTTTAAAGACAAAGAAGGAAGATTCTTGGCAGTGGAAGCTATGCTTCAGAATAAAAAGACCTTAATTTTAAATCTCTATGCCCCGAATGGAGCCAAGGAAAAATTCTTTCAAGATTTGTGGGAGCAATTACAACAGTTAACCTATGAACAAATGATATTGATGGGTGACTTTAATGGTACTGTTAATAATGCTATTAACAGAAAATCCAAAAAAGGAAATGAAGGTATAGGCAAGCTTCCAAAAGTATTTTTTCAAATGGCGAAACATGAACATCTGGAAGATGCATGGAGAGCTAAAAACCCCAAAGACAAAGATTATTCTTTTTACTCATCAAGACATGAGTCTTTCTCGAGAATTGATATGATGTGGATGACTGAGAACTTAATTATGCAAACATGTAAAATTGAAATATTACCTAGAATTCTTTCCGACCACAGCCCAATAAAGTGGTCAACTTATGCTAAGAGAAAGAAATTTCGATGGAGACTCAATGAGGATTTACTGGACAAACAAAACATTGTGGATAAAATAAGGACAGAAACCAAAACGTATTTTCAACTAAACTTAAATAAAGAAGTACAGACGCAAATGGTATGGGAGGCATATAAGGTCGTGATGAGAGGACATCTAATTGCAATTAACAACAATGAAAGAAAACAACAATTCAAAATAGATAAAGAAATTTAGGAAAATATCCAAAAGAAAGAAGCAGAACTTAAGAAGAGACCTGGCAAAAAGAAAATTTTGAGAGAACTGAGGATCCTAAGGGAACAATACGATGCGAGGTTAAATAAAGAAGTTTATTGGAACTTGAAAAAATTGCAACAGAAGTCCTTTGAAGGAGCGAATAAACCTGGGAAATATTTGGCAAGGCAATTGAAGAAAAGAAGAGAGAACAAAACAATAATTAAACTGAAAGATGGGAATAGAGAAATTATAGACCCAGGAGGGATCCGGAGAGAATTTTACAAATACTATGCTACTCTTTTTCAAGCAAAACAGGTGGATCAACAAAAAATCCAAGATTACTTATCTAAGGTGAATTTGACACAACCAAGTTCAAAAACAAAAGGATTGTTAAACGCTGTGATAGCTAAAGAAGAAATCAGCAAAGCAATAGGAGAAGCAAAAATCTCCAAAGTTCCAGGACCAGACGGATTTTCAGCCAAATTTTATAAGAAATTTCAAGAAGACCTGGTACCGGTTCTAGAGATTCTTCTAAATGAAATTAGAGAAAGTGGGAAGGTTCCAGATTCCTGGAACGAAGCAGCTATCACCCTGATACCGAAAGAGACCCAAGATTTAACTAACGTTAAAAATTATCGACCAATTTCACTTTTGAACAATGATTACAAAATCTTTGCAAAAATTCTAGCAGAATGCCTCAAAGAGTATTTGAAGGACACTATTGCCGAAGATCAGGCTGGGTTTTTGCCAAGTAGGCAAATAAAAGACAACATGAGGGTTGTTTTGGACGCAATAGAATATTATGATAAGCACCCAAAAAAGAGGTTGGCTTTTTATTTTTAGATGCGGAGAAGGCATTCGATAATTTGAATTGGGAATTTATGTTCAAAGTGATTGAAAAATTGCAGATGGGCGTAGAATTTACAAGAATGATTAAATCAATATATAAAGAACAAAAGGCCACGGTGATTGTAAATGCAGAATCAACGGAAGCGTTCCAGATCAGAAAAGGAACTAGACAGGGCTGTCCCTTATCGCCATTGTTATTTATCTGGATTTTGGAGATATTGCTGCAAGTGATTAGAGATGATAATAATATAAAAGGTTTGAGTATTAGAGGTTTCTCATACAAATTAAGAGCGTTTGCTGATGATATTATGTTTATTGTAGAAGATCCTGTCAGTAATATGCCATTGATCAAAAACTGGCTTATGTGGATCAAAAACTGGCTTATAAATAGGAAACAGAGAGTGAGTATAAATGGGAAACTTTCTCAGTGGAGGGTGGTAAGCAGTGGGGTACCACAGGGATCAGTACTCGGTCCGATGCTTTTTAACTTGTTTATTAACGATTTGGAATTGGGAGTAAGCAGTGAAGTGGCTAAATTTGCAGATGACACAAAGTTGTTCAGGGTGGTGAAAACCAGGGAGGATTGTGAGGCACTCCAAAGGGATCTGTTGAGGATGGGTGAGTGGGCGTCAAGGTGGCAAATGGGGTTCAATGTGGCCAAGTGCAAAGTGATGCACATTGGAGCCAAAAATCCTAAATATAAATACACGTTGATGGGGTCTGAACTGGCAGAGACGGACCAAGAGAGAGATCTTGGAGTCCTAGTGGATAACTCGCTGAAAATGTCTAGACAATGTGTAGCTGCAATAAAAAAGGCCAACGCTATGCTGGGGATTATTAGGAAGGGAATTGATAACAAATCAGCCAGTATCATCATGCCCCTGTATAAATCATTGGTGCAACCTCATTTGGAATACTGTGTACAGTTCTGGTCGCCACATCTCAAAAAGGATATTATAGAATTGGAAAAAGTGCAGAGAAGGGCAACTAGAATGATAAAAGGGTTGGAACACCTTCCCTATGAAGAAAGGTTAAAATGCTTGAGGCTCTTTAGCTTGGAGAAACGACGGCTGAGAGGTGACATAATCGAGGTTTATAAGATTATGAATGGGATTGAGCAGGTTGAGAAAAAGTACTTTTCTCCCTTTCTCACAATACAAGAACTCGTGGGCACTCTATGAAATTGCTGAGCAGTCGGGTTAGAACAGATAAAAGGAAATACTTCTTCACCCAAAGAGTGATTAACATATGGAATTCACTGCCACAGGAGGTCGTGGCAGCTGCAAGCATGGACAGTTTCAAGAGGGAATGAGATAAACATATGGAGCAGAAGTCCACCAGTGGCTATTAGCCACAGGGTATAGATGGGAACTCTCAGTCTGGGGCAGGTGATGCACTCTATTCTTGTTGCTGGAGGGGGCAGCAGTGGGAAGGCTTCTAGTGTCCTGGCCCCACTGCTGGACCTCCTGATGGCCCCTGGTATATTTTGGCCGCTGTGTGACAGAGTGTTGGACTAGATGGGCCATTGGCCTGATTCAACATTGGCTTCTCTTATGTTCTTATGTTCTTATGTTCTCTTATTGGTATTTGAAAAAGTAAAAGAGTTTGGTGATCTCGCAGGGTTCTATGTAAATAAAAATAAATCGAAAATACTGTGCAAAAATATGAATGTTATAAAGCAACAAGCTTTACAAAATATGACAGAATGTGAAGTGGTTAAAAAGGTCAAAAACTTGGGAGTTGATATTACAATGAAAAATATCGATCTGTTTAAGAATAATTATGAAAAACTGTGGGTTTCGATAAGACGTGATTTAGAAAAGTGGGGGAAACTCAGATTATCTCTTCTTGGAAGAATTGCCGTTGTCAAAATGAATGTACTGCCCAGGTTAATGTTTTTGTTTCAGACAATACCAACTGTGAAAGATGTGAAAGTGTTGGTGAAATGGCAAAGAGAAATCTTTAAATTTATCTGGGCAGGAAAGAAGCCGAGAATTAAAATGAAAATAATGTATGAGGTTAAAGACAGAGGTGGTTTCCAAGTCCTGAATTTGCATTTGTATCATGAAGCTGTATGTATGTCTTGGTTAACTGACTGGGTTAATTTGGAAAATAGAAAAGTTTTGGCCCTTGAGGGTCACGATTGCAGATTTGGCTGGCATGCCTATCTTTGGTATGGGAAAAATAAAGTAGATTCAATGTTTAAGCATCCTTATATAAGGAGAACGTTGTTTGATGCATGGACCAGATACAAGAATACAGTTCCCGATGAGAGGCCTTTATGGATTGTTCCTGTTGCAGTTATTCATCCTTTTTCAGAACATAAAGGTAATGATTGGTTGAAATACCAAGAATTGCTTCAAAAGGAAGGGAAATATATGTTTTAAAACCAAATAATGAATTAGCATTTGAGTATGGATGGTTACAATATTGCCAAATACGGGACATTTACAAAAAAGACTGTAAAGAGGTTGGCTTTAGAGCTAAAAATGATGAGTTTGAAGATATTTGGTTGAAAAAAGGGCAAAAAATGATATCTAAGTTGTATAAAACCTTGTTGACTGTATATACTTTGGATGAAACTATTAAAGAGCAAATGATAAAATGGGCCATAAATATGAATAAGGAAATTTCTATAGAATCATGGGAATTTCTGTGGAAAAAAGACTTTAAAATGTCAACCTGTATTAATATAAAAGAAAATTGTTATAAGATGATGTACAGGTGGTATATGACACCAAAAAAGATTGCTAATATTAGTATGGATAAGAACTTGAGTAATAAGTGTTGGAAATGTAAAAAAACAGAGGGTTCTTTTTATCATATGTGGTGGTCATGTGATAAAGCAAAAGTATACTGGTCAAATGTACATTGTGAAATGCAGAAAATATTAAAAATTCCCATCAGGAAAAGTCCGGAGCTTCTTCTCTTAGGTTTGACAATGGAAAAAATTCCACAAGAAAAGAGGACATTACTATGGCATATGATCACATCGGCGAGAATGGCTTTTGCGCAACAGTGGAAAGCGGAGAAGGTGCCAGATGTACAAGACTCGTTAAGGAAACTGCTGTTTTTAGCCGAAATGGACAAAATGACGAAAAAACTAAATGGACAAATGGCAGAACAATATCTAAAAGACTGGGAAGGCCTGAAACTGTATATGGAAACTGAATATAGAACGAAAGGGAAAACGTACAATCTCGATTCGTATTGAAACTGAATGAGAAATGAAATGAACACTTGATTGTACTGTACCTTTATTGGAAACTATGTTTGAAAGAGTCAGGTTTTTACGTATCAGAATTGTGTTACCTGGTTTGTCGATTGTTACAAGTCTAAACTTGATTACCCTTTAACTTTTTTTCTTTGTTATTAGCAGTGTTGGAAGTCTATTGGGCTGGGTGGGGGGATGGGATGTAATCTCTAAATTGTATTGGTAACGATGTTTAACAATGTTGAATATATTCCAATAAAATATTTGTTTCAAAAAAAAAAGAAGCACCCCCACTGTTGATCCTCCCCCCAAGCACTAAGAATACAGAGCATCCCTTGCCCCAGACCGAGGACTCCTATTTATACCTTGTGGCTAATAGCCACTGATGAACCCCTCCTCTATATGTTTACCCTTTGGCCTTGTCCACCTTGGCTGATCTTAACCACCATACGAAACGTTGCTCAGAAGTGAATTAGAAATCCCCCATGGCCCTTCCTTGACCTTTTCCCGTAACCTAACTGTGAAGGATACTCACTCTCAGGCTGTTCACTCGGGAAGGAAATATGGCCTTGGGATCCCCTTGAGGAATTCTTCAGCCTTTCTTTAGATGCAAGGCCGTTGTCGATCTCCACCGTAGTCTCTCTTATACTCCTGCCTTCGTTCGGAGAGAGACAGAGAGAAAGAGAGAGAAAGTGATCACTCTTATATGGGTCAAGATCAAAGCCCACAATCCTGACCAGTATAAGGGGGGAATAGATCTGTGTGGCAAAGCATCCTAGTTCCCCCGGGGGATTCTGTCATTATTAAGTGGCCAACTCTGAGTTGCAGGTGTTTGTGACTTGAGTCTTACTGCGGCTAACATCCTTCTCTTTTTCAAGGTTGGCTGAAGAATGCGGTCACTGGTCAACAGTAACTGGTTAACCATGAGAACCTGTTATCCGGTTGTGTAGCCAGGAGGGAGGGGGGATTAGGAGGGTGCTGACTGCCTCTGGCAGGAATTCGCACCTTTGGCACCAAGGAAAGACCCTTACCCAGAAAGGCCACATTCTCGTAGTTCTCCAGCATGACTTCCCTGTACAGAGCTCTTTGTCCCGGATCCAGTAAGGCCCATTCAGCCTCGGTGAAATCGATGGACACCTCCTCGAAGGAAAAGGGACCCTGAAAGAAAAAGCCGATTTCCTCGTCAGAGGTCACGCCAGACTGGAAGGAAGGAGGCTGGGAAGGTACGGGATGTGTGGCTTGGGATGGGTAAAGGGAACAGCGTAGAGGTGTGCAGAAAAACACAGATGTTGGTATTTTTCGGCTTCAGGTAGATCACATCAAAAAAATACCGGTAAATGCCGAATTTCCCCAGTCCAATACCAGTAAAGTATTTGTATTGGGGAAATATTCGATATTCCTAAATATTTTCGGGTCTGATATACACCACCAGAGAGAAAGGAGGCATGTTAAAATGTTGTCCTTCCCTCATGCAGCCCCTAGATTTCCTTGTCAATTTCATGCCTTGCCGGTCAGCTGAGAGGGTAATTGACAAGGGAAGGCCTCTGCTGTGTGCAGAGACATGGGGTCAGCAGGGAGCCGGGACATGTTGAAAGTGCATTTCTTTCCCTTCCCCAGATTTAAACATGCCCCCCCCCCTGCATTTCCTCGCAAAGCCCACAGGAAAGGAAGGGGGCATGTACTGGTAGCTGAATACAGATCAGAATGCACAACCCCTAGAACAACGTTCAGAGGATCTCTCGCCCGGACACCTTCCAGAAACTGCAGGGGCAAGTGTTCCCCTGAGAAAGGAGGAGGCACCCGGGCTGTCCCCTCTGCTCATCTCAATGTGCCCTCGGGCATTTCTGTGTAACAGCCGGGATTGGCTGAGGCCTCTCTGTTTGGTTCCTCTCCCATAAGGCTTTGCAGGCTTAGCTGCTGTCCTCTCCGAACCCTCTCTCTAGCCTGACAAGGCGCTCTGCTCCAAAAATAATATTTTATACTTTTCTAGGACTATCATTTCACCCTCGTCCTGTGTCAAGGACTCCTAGTGAAAAGATTTTTAGCTTCTGACCTGCAACATACTTGCTGAACCAGGCCTCTCCGCTTCCAATAAAGTCTACACATAACATCCTTCACGGTCTAACTAGGGTATGAGTTCAAGGTGAAAACTGTTGTCTTTATTTTGATACTAGGCAGCAAAGCCCGTTGTGGTGGAAGACAACGGGCCCTAAAAAGGAAGGAAGGGAGGTGGAAGGGAGAGAGGGTTGGAGAAAGGAAGGAAGGAAGGAAGGAAGGAAGGAAGGAAGGAATAGGGGGAAGAGTGAAAGAAAGGAGAGAGGAAGAAAGGAAAAGGGGGAAAGAAAGGGAAGAGGGGCAGAAAAGGGCTTCTCTGGGCCCAGAGAAGGCCTTTCTGTCCCCACACACCATCCCCTTGGCCTTCTATGGGGGCAGTAGGCAGTGTGTGCGGGAAAAGCGCTTCGCTGGGCCTACTGCCCCCATAGAAGGCCCAGAGGATGATGTGTGGGGGACAGAAAATGGCTTCTCTGGGCCTAGTGCCCCATAGAAGGCCCAGGGGATGGTGTGTGGGGGACAGAAAATGGCTTCTCTGGGCCTACTGCCCCCATAGAAGGCCCAGGGGATGGCGTGTGGGGGAGGAAAAGGCCTTCTCTGGGCCTAGTGCCCCCATAGAAGGCCCAGGGGATGGCGTGTGGGGGGCAGAAAAGGCCTTCTCTGGGCCTAGTGCCCCATAGAAGGCCCAGGGGATGGTGTGTGGGGAGCGGAAAAGGCCTTCTCTGGGCCTAGTGCCCCATAGAAGGCTCAGGGGATGGCGTGTGGGGGGCGGAAAAGGGCTTCTCTGGGCCTAGTGCCCCCATAGAAGCCCAGGGGATGGTGTGGGGGGTGGTGGAAAAGGGCTTCTCTCACTTGCCTCAGCCTTGAGGGCCTGTCCCTGCGTTCACACTCCAGACGGTCCTCTCCTGTCGGAGGACTGGAGCAGACTGAGCTGAGAACACTGACTGGGGCTGACGTGGGCGGGACTTTGCGAAGCAGCCAGTCAGCCCTGGCCTGTGTCTTCTGACTGCCAGTTCTTGAGCCGAATCAATTATGGCAAGCATAGAATGTTATGGAACCAAAATTCAAATATATATAAGGACAGGATTCTTCCACTAAACATTAACCTTCGTCGATGTGGGCTGAACCAATGGCTACTGAGGGTCTAAATTGCTGAAGACTCTGTGATCTCTTGTAGACTAGACCGGGGCGCTCCGTATTTCACACTAGTGCACCAGGTTTGTGTTGAGGTATTCTGTGCTGAAACTTGGCAATGTTATGTTTTTATCCTAAAAGATCTGTAAGTGCTAAACAATGCTCCCTCTAAGGTGTGGAGTCGGGTGTCTACTTTGTGAGCTACTGGCATTAAAGTTCTGAGTGAGCGATTTGGCTACTGCACAAATTAGCTTGCTCTGGAGTCATCCTTCCTGAGCTTAGACAAAACATGTGAGCCGGGGGCTAAAAAACTGTGAGCTAGCTCATACTAACACATCTTAGAGGGAACGCTGGTGTTAAAGTGCTTTCTGGCCTTAGGAAGCTTATCTTGTAAATAACCTGGGAGGGTTTTTTTAGAACTATGGTCTCTCTCTATGGATTCCGTCACTCCCTTGCCAGTCTCCACCCAGCCAAAAGAGCGAAAGGGGAATGGGAGGGTCCTAAGGAAACAGTTCGGGGGTCTCAGAATACAGTAACACTCACCTCTCCTACCTGGACTGGAGGTACAGCAGCCGTTTCCACAGCTCTGAAAAGATGTCGGCTCAACAGCGTCTCTTCACTGCCTGTTCCTGAGACAAAGAAGGAAGGAAGGAAGGGCGTTTGCTGGCTTGTTCCCGGCTTCACTCACACCCTGCCCGGGGTTGTGAAACTTTGCCCTGCGTACACTCAACGCACTTTTATATACTTTTTACCGAATTCTGGGAGAGGCAAAAGAGAAGTCCACAGTACCCATGAGCCTCAGGGATTATAAATGCGGCTAACGTATTTCAGACTCCTGTGAGACCTGTGTTTGCTCGGCGGGGAGGGAAAGACGTCGCTTGACACGTCACCGTCCCATTCGGACCAGACATGACTCGAGCGCATCTGGAGACTCGAGGGGAGTATGAGTGAGTTCTCGGAGTGTCTCTTGGCAGGCTCACTTCCCCAATGAGGTTTTCAGCCAGATGCAACATCAACAGGACACCACATCTGTCCCAAAGCCCCTCCCCAAAGCTCCTGGGGGGGCAGTCCACCGCCTGCCACCCGCTCCCCCAGCACACTGTTCCCACTGCAGACAGCCAGAGGCCCCTCGAAGCACAGGCACAGAAGCCAAATTTTCATAATATTATTGGCCCCCCCGAGGAACTGGTTTCCAGAGCTCTGCTGCCCCAGAAGGTGGAGGCTCCCTTTAGCCACCAGGCTGAATAGATCTGACCAGGTTTATCTAGCTTCCCCCCCACCCCCGCCGCCCTGGCAAGTTAATTTCTTTTTATGGAAGGAAGATGAGGTTTGAACTTTTTAATTAGAGGGAGGAATTGCCCTCCAGGAATTGGTCTCATCTCCTTTTGGAGGCATCAGAGTTACTGGACATTGGAGGGCCGCAAATTAACTCTGTCTTGTGTGCAGAATTATTTATTTTTATCCTGACCTGAACTCTCTGCCCGTCACATTCACGGGGTGCCCCAACTGCACCCAGGAACACTGGGTCCTTACCACAGGAGAGGGGATCTTGGGTACGCTCCACAGCCTGCGCCCTCTGCCCTTGCTCCAAGGAAGCTCCTTCCGCCTCAGGGGTTGTAGCTTCCATCTTCAGGGATGGTGCCCACACCTGAAAAAAGCAGCGAGGGAGAGGGGTAAGAGGTGGAATGGAAAAGAGACCATCGGGATGTTGGGGTATACAGCATACCTCTATGCCCCGGCGCACACTGCAGGACTGGTGTTTTTCCCCTCAGGGTTCATTTCCTCAGGGTTTATTTCGTTGTTCTTGGTAAAGGCGGGTCTGTGGGTGTGCTGCTTTGGACACAGATGTTGAGAAATGGTGGGGGATCTGTCGGGGCCAGCCCACCCCTGCACAACAGCCGGTCCCCATGGAGGGTCTTCTGACTCCCCTGCTGCAGACACCCCTCAAATCACCCGCTGGCAAGCACAGGTCTGTCGTGTCTCTGGGACACAGGCAGGCTCTGGGAGGGGGGGGGAAGGGGGGTCCTTCCATGTGCAAACACTCTGGCTGGGCGGGAGGGCGGGTCCTTCCATGTGTGGGGAACCGCTGGGAAAAAACTTCAGCCTGTCACAGCTGGTTAGGGTGACTTGTGGAGTAACGGGGGGGGGGTCAAAATTTCCCAGGATTGGTCTAGGAGCCTTCACCCCCCCTTGCAGCCGAGCGCGGGCTGTTTGTTGTGTTGAGAGTCCAGACGGTCAGAAGCCTCTCCAACGCACATCTGGCCTGGAGGAGAGTTTGCTTTTTAAGGGCGTTTTTTAGTCAGAGATAAATTTTCTCTGGGTTGTTTTTTGTGTTTATTCCTTTCAAAAAAGGATGGAGCAGGTCTGGGGTTTTTTTCCTGCTCGCATGCTTTAACGTGTGGGGGGACGACCAGAGACTCTGACATGTTTGGTAAGTAAATGGTTTTTCCCTGCTTGCTTGTTTGTGGGTGTGGGTGTTTTTCAAGTTAAGGCTGCTTTCTGTGAGTTAAAATGTTTAAAAGCTGTTTCTGAAGGGGCCAGGGGAGACGTTGGCTGAAAGAGAGAGAGAGGAGGGGCTTCAGAAATTCTCTCTTTGCCATCTAACAAATGTTGGAAATGTAAACATGCCGAAGGTTCCTTTTACCATATGTGGTGGACTTGTGATACAGCAAAAATATTCTGGACTGCAATACATACAGAGATGGAGAAAAATTTGAAATGTGCCTTCAAGAAAGAACCTGAAATGTTTCTTCTAGGTCTTAAACTAGAAGAAATAAACGTGAGTAAAAGAACTTTGATATGGTACACGGTAACAACTGCCAGAATGGTCTATGCTCAAAGTTGGAAAAATGAAAAAATTCCTGAACTCTGGGACTGGTTAAGAAAACTGCTATTTATGGCAGAAATGGATAAATGGACAAGAAAACTTAACAAGTTAGAAGCAGAAACCTTTTTGGAAGATTGGAATGACTTTAAAGAATATATAGA
The DNA here is from genome assembly GCA_029375565.1 of Gekko gecko. Taxonomy (NCBI): domain Eukaryota; kingdom Metazoa; phylum Chordata; class Lepidosauria; order Squamata; family Gekkonidae; genus Gekko; species Gekko gecko. The sequence goes on from JAPDNY010000002.1 coordinate 11,385,908, forward strand.
GGAACATTGGGAAATGAAGGATAGCATATTTAGTTTGGAAAACAACTAGAGATGTAACAAATGTATACAGTCAATAAGTATTAGTAGTAGTTGCAAATAAGCAAACTGCGTTACCTGTAGAATGTATATGATAACAGTGAATGAATATGTATTATTTATTGATAAAACGGTGGAAACAATGCTGGGAGCCAATGGGGGAAGGGAAGCTGAAGAAAAGGATATGATTTATATTATTTTAGCTAAATTGTGAAGTATGGTATATCCTAGTAAAATTTGTTTTAAAAAAGAAAAGAAATTCTTCCTTTACCTATTCCTGTGCAATGGTGCCACCTTTTCTAAAAAAATAAAGTCTTGAGATGTTAAATTTTAAAACAGTTGTGTTTTTCTTCTTCTAAAAAATAAAAATGAGACAACTGAAAGATTTGGAAATCTTATTAAGACGTGCTTTGCAGCCTCTAGGGAAACATCTTAATCCTAAAAAGGCGCTTGCCCTCTGTGGCAACCGTAGAACATGAAACAGAGACACGCCCAGGAAACCTCACGCCTTGAACGGAACTTTGTTGGGCTTGGAGGTGCCGTTGGACTCTTCACTTTGGGCTCTGGTCGATGCCTAGGCTCCCTCCCGGGTCACTGGCCAATCAACACAACTCTTAAGCATGTGCAGAGTGCGGTATCGGGGCAGACAGGGCGGGTTTGCAAGCATGGGCCGGGAAGTGGTGCCAGCCTGCACCGTGGGTAGGGGCTCTTGAAGAAGGCCTTCATAAGTGCTGGTGTTGATGCAGACATTGGGGAGGGGTGCTGGGAGGAGACCCCCACCCCCACCCCTCCCCTGGCTGCTTGCACACTGTTGTCAGTGCCTGGGGAATTCCAGCTTCCCTGCTGCCAACAGGCTATCTTTTGGCTATGCTCCTGCAACGGGTTGGACTAGATGCCCTCCAAGGTCCCTTCCAACTCCAACATTCTCTGATTCCACTTTCCACAGTTTTAGAAGTGTAGAAAATGGGCTCACACCTCTGAAAAAATGGGAACGGGCATTGTCTTTTCTTTTCTTGGGGGGTGCTTATCTATTCTGGCCAGAGGTGCTGCTGCATTTAAGAAACACGGTTTCAAACTGAGGTGAGATTTACATTTTAACATTTTTGTTGTTGTTCAGTCGCACAGTCGAGTCCGACTCTTCGCGACCCCATGGACCAGATTACGCCAGGCCCTCCTGTCTTCCGCTGTCCGCTGAAGTTTGCTCAATTTCATGTTCGTTGCATCGATGACATTGTCTAACCATCTCATTCTTTGCCGTCCCCTTCTTCTTTGACCTTCAATCTTTCCCAGCATCAGGGTCTTCTCCAGTGAGGGCTCCCTTCTCATTTGGTGGCCAAAGTATTTGAGCTTCAGCTTCAGGATCTGGCCTTCCAGGGAACAGTCAGGGTTGATTTCTTTTAGGATTGACTGATTTGATCTCCTTGCAGTCCAAGGGACTCTCAAGAGTCTTCTCCAGCACCATAGTTCAAAAGAATCTATTCTTCGGCGCTCGGCCTTCCTTATAGTCCAACTCTCACAGCCATACATTACTACGGGGAATACCATTGCTTTGACCATGCGGACTTTTGTTGGCAGGGTGATGTCTCTGCTTTTTATCATGCTGTTTAGGTTTGCCATCGCTTTCCTCCCAAGGAGCAGGCGTCTTTTAATTTCATGGCTGCAGTCACCATCTGCAGTGATCTGGGATCCTAGGAACGTGAAGTCTGTCACTACTTCTACGACTTCCCCTTCTATTTGCCAAGGAGTGATGGGGCCAGATGCCATGATCTTAGTTTTTTTGATGTTGAGCTTCAAGCCCACTTTTGCACTCTCCTCTTTCACCCTCAGCAAGAGGCTCTTTAGGTCCTCTTCACTTTCTGCCATCAGAGTGGTATCGTCTGCATATCTGAGGTTATTGATCTTTTCCCCAGCAATCTTAACTCCAGCTTGTGATTCATCCAGGCCAGCATTTCGCATGATGTACTCTGCATATAAATTAAATAAGCAAGGTGACAATATACATCCTTGTCGTACTCCTTTTCCTATGCTAAACCAATCAGTTGTTCCATATCCGGTTCTAACTGTTGCTTCTTGACTCTTATACAGGTTTCTCAGGAGACATATGAGGTGGTCTGGTACTCCCATCTCTTTAAGAACCTGCCATAATTTATTGTGATCCACACAATCAAAGGCTTTAGCATAGTCAATGAAGCAGAAGTAGATGTTTTTCTGGTATTCTCTTGCTTTCTCCATAATCCAGCGAATGTTGGCAATTTGATCTCTAGTTCCTCTACCTCTTCGAAACCCAGCTTGTACTTCTGGCAGTTCTCTATCCACGTACTGTTGGAGCCTAGCTTGTAGGATTTTGAGCATGACCTTGCTAGCGTGTGAAATGAGTGCAATTGTGCGATAGCTTGAACATTCCTTGACGTTTCCCTTCTTTGGGATTGGAATGTAAACTGACCTTTTCCAATCCTGTGGCCACTGTTGTGTTTTCCAAATTTGTTGGCAAATTGAGTGCAGCACTTTAACAGCATCTTCTTTTAAGACTTTGAATAACTCAGCTGGGATACCATCACCTCCACTAGCTTTGTTGTTAGTAATGCTTTCTAAGGCCCATTTAACTTCGCTTTCCAGGATGTCTGGCTCAAGGTCAGTGATTATACCATCGTGGTTGTCAAGGACATCGAGGTCCTTCTTGTATAGTTCTTCTGTGTATTCTTGCCATCTTTTCCTAATCTCTTCTGCTTCTGTTAGGTCCCTACCGTTTTTGTCCTTTATCATGGCCAGCTTTGCATGGAACGTTCCCTTGATTTCTCCGATTTTCTTGAAGAGATCTCTAGTCCTTCCCAATCTATTGTTTTCCTCTATTACTTTGCATTGTTCATTCAGGAAAGCCTCCTTATCTCTCCTTGCTGTTCTCTGGAAATCTGCATTCAGTTGGGCAAATCTTTCCTTTTCCCCATTGCCTTTAGCTTTCCTTCTTTCCTCTGCTATGTGTAAAGCCTCATCAGACAACCACTTTGCTTTTTTGCATTTCTTTTTCTTTGGGATGGCGGTGAGTGCTGCCTCCTTTACAATGTCACGGACCTCTGTCCATAGTTCTTCAGGTACTCTGTCTATCAAATCTAGTCCCTTAAACCTATTCTTCACCTCTACTGTATATTCATCGGGGATGCGATCTAGGTCAAATCTGAATGGCCTTGTGGTTTTCCCAACTTTCTTCAATTTAAGTCTGAATTTTGCAATGAGTAGCTCATGATCTGAGCCACAGTCAGCTCCAGGTCTTGTTTTTACTGACTGGATAGAGCTTCTCCATCTTTGACTGCAAATTATATAGTCAATCTGATTTCGGTGTTGCCCATCTGGTGATGTCCATGTGTAGAGACGCCTCTTAGGTTGTTGGAAAAGGGTGTTTGCTATGACCAGCATGTTCTCTTGACAAAACTCTGTTAGCCTTTGCCCTGCTTCATTTTGTTCTCCAAGGCCAAACTTGTCTGTTATTCCGGTTACCTTTTGATTTTCTACTTTAGCATTCCAGTCCCCTATGATGATGAGGACATCATTTTTTGGTGTTAGTTCTACGAGCTGTTGTAGGTCTTCGTAGAGCTGGTCCACTTCAGCCTCTTCTGCAGCAGTGGTTCGGGCATAGACTTGGATTACTGTGATATTGAATGGATTGCCTTGGATTCGGACCGAGATCATTCTGTCATTTTTGAGATTGTATCCCAATACTGCCTTTCTCACTCTCTTGTTGACTATAAAGGCCACACCATTTTTTCTACGGGATTCCTGGCCACAGTAGTAGATATAATGGTCTTCTGAGTTAAATTCGCCCATTCCTGTCCACTTTAGTTCACTGATTCCCAAGATGTCGATGTTCATTCTTGCCATCTCATTTTTGACCACGTCAAGCTTACCTTGATTCATAGATCTTACATTCCAGGTTCCTATGCAGTATTCTTCTTTGCAGCATCGAACTTTCCTTTCACCGTCAGACACATCCACAACTGAGCGTCCTTTCGGCTTTGGCCCAGCCGCTTCACTCTTTCTGGGGTTACTCGTACTTGCCCTCTGCTCTTCCTCAGTAGCATACTGGACACCTTCCGACCTGAGGGGCTCATCTTCCGGCGTCATATCTTTTAGCCTTTTGTTACTGTCCATGGGGTTTTCTTGGCAAAGATACTGGAGTGGGTTGCCATTTCCTTCTCCAGGGGAAGGAAATGGCAGTAAATGGCATTTTAACATATATATATAAAAATGGTTTGAAGAGACAGTATATCTGAAAACCTTTCCATCCATGAAACTACAGGGGAGGAATGTGTTTTTAATATATTGTACAGGGCGGCTCTGGCTATTCTAAAAATGGTGCAGCTGCCGGAATACCCCGCCTGGTATTCTTATCTGTTCTGTCCAGAGACTGTTCCCCCTGTCGGGGTCTGACTAGGGGGGCGCAAACTTATTAAGGATCCCAACGTTTCAGAAACATGTTATAACCTACTTATGAACTGAACAACAACAGAAAAAACAGCCTTGCTACCATGGTGCACATTTTAAAAACCACTGCTTAAAAACAGCGGAACCCTAGAACCGGGGCTCCACTTTCTGCCTGTGCACTTCTCTGTAACACCACCTGTCTTGCTCTACTCCAAACCCCAGAGGGTGGAAAGTGCTCCTTCTAGTCACACAGGCAGCTGTGAATCTTTTCTTCTGCACAGGAACTGAACATAAGAACGTAAGAGAAGCCCATGTTGGATCAGGCCAGTGGCCCATCCAGTCCAACACATTCTGTGTCACACAGTGGCCAAAATTACCAGGTGTCCAGCAGTGGGGCCAGGACACTAGAAGCCCCCCCACTGTTGCCTGCCCCCCAGCACCAAGAAGACAGAGCCTCCCTTGCCCCAGACCGAGAGTTCATATAGGAACATAAGAGAAGCCCATGTTGGATAGGCCAAGGGCCCTTCCAGTCCAACACTCTCTGGGTGACACAATGGCCAAAAATACCAGGGGTGCCATCAGGAGGTCCACCTGTGGGGATGGGTTGCCAGGCTCCAGGTGGGCGCTCCTGCCCCCCACACCTCCGCCAGCCCCCCTCCAGGATCTCCTTCCTCCTTCTCCCCCCCTTCTATCTCACTCTAAGCCGCCGCTCCCCCCCACCCCCTCCAAAATGTGCCCCTGGGACGGGAAGCCACTCGAACTTCCCCCGGTCTCCCAAGGCGCCGAATGCGGATCCTGCACCAAAGTCGGCCGCGGGAAGCTCGATGTGGCTCTGCACGAAGGGGACAGGCGGCTCTCCGCGGGGCGGGGGCGCGGTCGGGGGGGGAGGAAGGGCAAGGGGGGCGGGGGGGGGAACTGGGGGGAGCGGGTGCCACTGCGCGGGGTCTTGCGAGCAAAAAGGACACTCGGGGGGCTCCCGGCCTGGAAGCTGCGAGCGGCGATTCGGCTGCTACGTGAATCAAGTTTGCTCTTCCGGAGCCTGAGCGGAGACGGAGCTGTGAGAGCTGGAGGCTAAACCACTGTGAGCTGGCTCACACTCGCTCGGCTTAGAGGGAACCCTGGCGGGCGCGCTCCTTCCTCCCGCCCCCCCCTCGGTGCTCCCCCTCCTCCTCCTGCATTGCAGCCCCCCCCCAGCCCCGTGGAGCTCACCAGGGTCCCTCCAGCCCCCCGAGTAGAGGCCGGTCCGGAGGCGCCTCCTTGCAAAAGCGGAGGAGGAGGAGGAGGAGGGGGGAGGAAATGCGCCCCCCCCGTGCAAACCCACCTCCCTTCCCCCCCCCCATGGGCCTCTCTAGGACTGCGGATCTCGCTCTCTTTAACCCTTCGGGGCGGTGCCCGTTTTGCAGAGAGGAAAAAAGGGAGGGCGGCGGGACTCGTGCATGAGGCGGCACGGCACTCGGCGTCCCTTGCCGGAAAGCCCTCGAATCCGACTCTGGGGGCGCTGCGCTCATCTCCCGTTTCCAAGCCGAAGAGCCAGCGCTGTCCGAAGACGTTCCCGTGGCCGGGTGGCCATGGGCATGACTCGACCCCTTAGCCGGGGTAAAGGAGGAGGGGAACGAGGAGAAGGCGAAGAAGAGGAAGAAGGAGAGGAGGAGGAGGAGGAGGAAGAGGAAGAAGTTCTTGTTCCCTGTAAAGTACTGGGTTTCAGGCCTCATGACTCGGACGACGATATAAGAGAAGACGCGTTTATTCGTACTTCACATAAGACAAAAAAGACACAGTAACGGCCGGAGGCCAACTATATACAGTTAGGGGGGGACGGCCCTATATTCCTATTGGCGGGTTTGAATCGCCCGCCAATGCTGCCATTGGTTCACTTCTGGCGAGCTCAGGAACCTAGTCCCTATTGTTCTCAGAGAGCGAAGCTTGGCTGTATTTCGCCAGCTCAGCCCTCTGATCCCAGGACACAACATTCCCAACCTGGACAGCCCTACTTGATATCTGACTGTATTCGCCAGGACAAGAAATGCAAAGCTTTTCTTCTAAGTTTCTAGTCCTCATCAGGGTTGTAAAACCGCCTCCTGAAATCCCAGAAACGGGAGGGGATTCCGAACAGGGCTGCCTTCCACAGGGGACCCACTCCCTGCTGCAACCCGTAAGCGGAAGGTTTTTCAGTGTGAAATGTTGAGGTTCTTCAGTCACAGTCTCCGAAAACGGGCTTCCCCGGTCCACCTTGGTCGCCGGAGGGGGATGGGGGGTGAGGTTGCCAGCTCCCGGCTGGGGAACTCCTGGAGATTTGGGGGTGGAGCCCGGGGTGGAGAGGGAACCTCAGTGGGGCAAGGCTGGACTGGATGGGCCCTCCCTGGTCTGACCCAGCAGGGCTCTTCTGAGGCTCAATGAACTGGTTGGCCCTCTCTGCCCTGTTGCTGGCCCTCCTCCAGAGGAACTGGCTGGCCCTTGTGTGAGAAGCCAGGATGCTGGACCAGCTGGACCCTCCCTGGTCTGCCCTGTTGCTGGCCCTCCTCCAGAGGAACTGGCTGGCCCTTGTGTGAGAAGCCAGGATGCTGGACCAGCTGGACCCTCCATGGTCTGCCCTGTTGCTGGCCCTCCTCCAGAGGAACTGGCTGGCCCTTGTGTGAGAAGCCAGGATGCTGGACCAGCTGGACCCTCCCTGGTCTGCCCTGTTGCTGGCCCTCCTCCAGAGGAACTGGCTGGCCCTTGTGTGAGAAGCCAGGATGCTGGACCAGCTGGACCCTCCCTGGTCTGCCCTGTTGCTGGCCCTCCTCCAGAGGAACTGGCTGGCCCTTGTGTGAGAAGCCAGGATGCTGGACCAGCTGGACCCTCCCTGGTCTGCCCTGTTGCTGGCCCTCCTCCAGAGGAACTGGCTGGCCCCTGTGTGAGAAGCCAGGATGCCGGACTAGCTGGACCCTCCCTGGACCGATCCAGCAGGGCTCTTCTGACCTTCTTCTCCTCTGCGAGACGGAGCAGCTTCAGGGTGGAGTCAACTGCACGTGCTCCATGGTGTGGAAAAGGCAGCTGCAGGGCCTGTTTTCAGATATTTCCAAAATTTGTAAAAAAAAAATATATATATATCCTGCTCATAGTGTTCATATCGATAGTCGACTGCTCATGTCGGAAAAAGGTAAAAGTCGGATCTACATGGATCCTCATGATCCTCATGAATTCATATGATTTTTACATTGAAATGAAATAAAACCACCATCATATTGTAGGCCATGTGTTAGTCTACAGGCGGGACCACAAAAATCACGCACCCACGGATTCGTGGCGCTACAGCGGTGCAAAAACATGATTCCAAAGCACGGATCCTCATGAATTCATATGATTTTTACGCTGAAATGAAATAAAACCAACATCATACTGTAGACCATGTCTTAGACTATAGGCAGCGCTCCAAAAATCATGCCCCCACGAATTCGAGGCACCACAAAACTGCAAAAACATGGTTCCAAAGCACGGATCCTCATGGATCCTCGAGTTATTTGCATTAGGACGCCCCAAACACACCATCAAATCACAAAACATGTCCATGGCAACAGCCTGCACTCTTCCCGCGGGACTTCTGAGGACTGCGGAGCCAGAATGACCTCTCGCGGCTGACAGGTTTACTTTCCTGCAAGGAGTCCCGGGCCGCCATCCCGGCGCTCAGAGGAGCCGGGAAACCTTTCTCGCCCCACCCACCCCGCGCCGGGCGCCCGCGACGCCAAGGGCCAGCACTCTTCCCGCGGGACTTCTGAGGACTGCGGAGCCAGAATGACCTCTCGCGGCTGACAGGTTTACTTTCCTGCAAGGAGTCCCGGGCCGCCATCCTGGCGCTCAGAGGAGCCGGGAAACCTTTCTCGCCCCACCCCTCCCGCGCCGGGCGCCCGCGACGCCAAGGGCCAGCACTCTTCCCGCGGGACTTCTGAGGACTGCGGAGCCAGAATGACCTCTCGCGGCTGACAGGTTTACTTTCCTGCAAGGAGTCCCGGGCCGCCATCCCGGCGCTCAGAGGAGCCGGGAAACCTTTCTCGCCCCACCCACCCCGCGCTGGGCGCCCGCGACGCCAAGGGCCAGCGAGAGGTTTACTTTCCTGCAAGGAGTCCCGCCGCCATCCCGGCGCTCAGAGGAGCCGGGAAACCTTTCTCGCACCACCCACCCCGCGCCGCGCGCCCGCTACGCCAAGGGCCAGCGAGAGGTTTACTTTCCTGCAAGGAGTCCCGGGCCGCCATCCCAGCGCTCAGAGGAGCCGGGAAACCTTTCTCGCCCCACCCCCCCCCGCGCCGGGCGCCCGCGACGCCAAGGGCCAGCACTCTTCCCGCGGGACTTCTGAGGACTGCGGAGCCAGAATGACCTCTCGCGGCTGACAGGTTTACTTTCCTGCAAGGAGTCCCGGGCCGCCATCCTGGCGCTCAGAGGAGCCGGGAAACCTTTCTCGCCCCACCCCTCCCGCGCCGGGCGCCCGCGACGCCAAGGGCCAGCACTCTTCCCGCGGGACTTCTGAGGACTGCGGAGCCAGAATGACCTCTCGCGGCTGACAGGTTTACTTTCCTGCAAGGAGTCCCAGGCCGCCATCCCGGCGCTCAGAGGAGCCGGGAAACCTTTCTCGCCCCACCCACCCCGCGCTGGGCGCCCGCGACGCCAAGGGCCAGCGAGAGGTTTACTTTCCTGCAAGGAGTCCCGCCGCCATCCCGGCGCTCAGAGGAGCCGGGAAACCTTTCTCGCACCACCCACCCCGCGCCGGGCGCCCGCGACGCCAAGGGCCAGCGAGAGGTTTACTTTCCTGGAAGGAGTCCCGGGCCGCCATCCCGGCGCTCAGAGGAGCCGGGAAACCTTTCTCGCCCCACCCACCCGCGCCGGGCGCCCGCGACGCCAAGGGCCAGCGAGAGGTTTACTTTCCTGCAAGGAGTCCCGGGCCGCCATCCCGGCGCTCAGAGGAGCCGGGAAACCTTTCTCGCCCCACCCCCCCGCGCCGGGCGCCCGCGACGCCAAGGGCCAGCACTCTTCCCGCGAGACTTCTGAGGACTGCGGAGCCAGAATGACCTCTCGCGGCTGACAGGTTTACTTTCCTGCAAGGAGTCCCGGGCCGCCATCCCGGCGCTCAGAGGAGCCGGGAAACCTTTCTCGCCCCACCCCCCGCGCCGGGCGCCCGCGACGCCAAGGGCCAGCACTCTTCCCGCGAGAGTTCTGAAGACTGCGGAGCCAGAATGACCTCTCGCGGCTGACAGGTTTACTTTCCTGCAAGGAGTCCCGGGCCGCCATCCCGGCGCTCAGAGGAGCCGGGAAACCTTTCTCGCCCCACCCCCCCGCGCCGGGCGCCCGCGACGCCAAGGGCCAGCACTCTTCCCGCGGAACTTCTGAAGACTGCGGAGCCAGAATGACCTCTCGCGGCTGACAGGTTTACTTTCCTGCAAGGAGTCCCGGGCCGCCATCCCGGCGCTCAGAGGAGCCGGGAAACCTTTCTCGCCCCACCCCCCCGCGCCGGGCGCCCGCGACGCCAAGGGCCAGCACTCTTCCCGCGGGACTTCTGAGGACTGCGGAGCCAGAATGACCTCTCGCGGCTGACATGGTTTACTTTCCTGCAAGGAGTCCCGGGCCACCATCCCGGCGCTCAGAGGAGCCGGGAAACCTTTCTCGCCCCACCCCCCCGCGCCGGGCGCCCGCGACGCCAAGGGCCAGCACTCTTCCCGCGGGACTTCTGAGGACTGCGGAGCCAGAATGACCTCTCGCGGCTGACAGGTTTACTTTCCTGCAAGGAGTCCCGGGCCGCCATCCCGGCGCTCAGAGGAGCCGGGAAACCTTTCTCGCCCCACCCCCCGCGCCGGGCGCCCGCGACGCCAAGGGCCAGCACTCTTCCCGCGGGACTTCTGAGGACTGCGGAGCCAGAATGACCTCTCGCGGCTGACAGGTTTACTTTCCTGCAAGGAGTCCCGGGCCGCCATCCCGGCGCTCAGAGGAGCCGGGAAACCTTTCTCGCCCCACCCACCCCGCGCCGGGCGCCCGCGACGCCAAGGGCCAGCACTCTTCCCGCGGGACTTCTGAGGACTGCGGAGCCAGAATGACCTCTCGCGGCTGACAGGTTTACTTTCCTGCAAGGAGTCCCGGGCCGCCATCCCGGCGCTCAGAGGAGCCGGGAAACATTTCTCGCCCCACCCCCCCGCGCCGGGCGCCCGCGACGCCAAGGGCCAGCACTCTTCCCGCGGGACTTCTGAGGACTGCGGAGCCAGAATGACCTCTCGCGGCTGTCAGGTTTACTTTCCTGCAAGGAGTCCCGGGCCGCCATCCCGGCGCTCAGAGGAGCCGGGAAACCTTTCTCGCCCCACCCCTCCCGCGCCGGGCGCCCGCGACTCCAAGGGCCAGCACTCTTCCCGCGGGACTTCTGAGGACTGCGGAGCCAGAATGACCTCTCGCGGCTGACAGGTTTACTTTCCTGCAAGGAGTCCCGCCGCCATCCCGGCGCTCAGAGGAGCCGGGAAACCTTTCTCGCCCCACCCACCCCGCGCCGGGCGCCCGCGACGCCAAGGGCCAGCACTCTTCCCGCGGGACTTCTGAGGACTGCGGAGCCAGAATGACCTCTCGCGGCTGACAGGTTTACTTTCCTGCAAGGAGTCCCGGGCAGCCATCCCGGCGCTCAGAGGAGCCGGGAAACCTTTCTCGCCCCACCCACCCCGCGCCGGGCGCCCGCGCCGCCAAGGGCCAGCACTCTTCCCGCGGGACTTCTGAGGACTGCGGAGCCAGAATGACCTCTCGCGGCTGACAGGTTTACTTTCCTGCAAGGAGTCCCGGGCCGCCATCCCGGCGCTCAGAGGAGCCGGGAAACCTTTCTCGCCCCACCCCCCCGCGCCGGGCGCCCGCGACGCCAAGGGCCAGCACTCTTCCCGCGGGACTTCTGAGGACTGCGGAGCCAGAATGATCTCTCGCGGCTGACAGGTTTACTTTCCTGCAAGGAGTCCCGGGCCGCCATCCCGGCGCTCAGAGGAGCCGGGAAACCTTTCTCGCCCCACCCCCCCCGCGCCGGGCGCCCGCGACGCCAAGGGCCAGCACTCTTCCCGCGGGACTTCTGAGGACTGCGGAGCCAGAATGACCTCTCGCGGCTGACAGGTTTACTTTCCTGCAAGGAGTCCCGGGCCGCCATCCCGCCGCTCAGAGGAGCCGGGAAACCTTTCTCGCCCCACCCCCCCGCGCCGGGCGCCCGCGACGCCAAGGGCCAGCACTCTTCCCGCGGGACTTCTGAGGACTGCGGAGCCAGAATGACCTCTCGCGGCTGACAGGTTTACTTTCCTGCAAGGAGTCCCGGGCCGCCATCCCGGCGCTCAGAGGAGCCGGGAAACCTTTCTCGCCCCACCCACCCCGCGCCGGGCGCCCGCGACTCCAAGGGCCAGCACTCTTCCCGCGGGACTTCTGAGGACTGCGGAGCCAGAATGACCTCTCGCGGCTGACAGGTTTACTTTCCTGCAAGGAGTCCCGCCGCCATCCCGGCGCTCAGAGGAGCCGGGAAACCTTTCTCGCCCCACCCACTCCGCGCCGGGCGCCCGCGACGCCAAGGGCCAGCACTCTTCCCGCGGGACTTCTGAGGACTGCGGAGCCAGAATGACCTCTCGCGGCTGACAGGTTTACTTTCCTGCAAGGAGTCCCGGGCCGCCATCCCGGCGCTCAGAGGAGCCGGGAAACCTTTCTCGCCCCACCCACCCCGCGCCGGGCGCCCGCGACGCCAAGGGCCAGCACTCTTCCCGCGGGACTTCTGAGGACTGCGGAGCCAGAATGACCTCTCGCGGCTGACAGGTTTACTTTCCTGCAAGGAGTCCCGGGCCGCCATCCCGGCGCTCAGAGGAGCCGGGAAACCTTGCTCGCCCCACCCCCCCGCGCCGGGCGCCCGCGACGCCAAGGGCCAGCACTCTTCCCGCGGGACTTCTGAGGACTGCGGAGCCAGAATGACCTCTCGCGGCTGACAGGTTTACTTTCCTGCAAGGAGTCCCGGGCCGCCATCCCGGCGCTCAGAGGAGCCGGGAAACCTTTCTCGCCCCCCCCCCCCGCGCCGGGCGCCCGCGACGCCAAGGGCCAGCACTCTTCCCGCGGGACTTCTGAGGACTGCGGAGCCAGAATGACCTCTCGCGGCTGACAGGTTTACTTTCCTGCAAGGAGTCCCGGGCCGCCATCCCGGCGCTCAGAGGAGCCGGGAAACCTTTCTCGCCCCACCCACCCCGCGCCAGGCGCCCGCGACGCCAAGGGCCAGCACTCTTCCCGCGGGACTTCTGAGGACTGCGGAGCCAGAATGACCTCTCGCGGCTGACAGGTTTACTTTCCTGCAAGGAGTCCCGGGCCGCCATCCCGGCGCTCAGAGGAGCCGGGAAACCTTTCTCGCCCCACCCACCCCGCGCCCGGCGCCCGCGACTCCAAGGGCCAGCACTCTTCCCGCGGGACTTCTGAGGACTGCGGAGCCAGAATGACCTCTCGCGGCTGACAGGTTTACTTTCCTGCAAGGAGTCCCGCCGCCATCCCGGCGCTCAGAGGAGCCGGGAAACCTTTCTCGCCCCACCCACCCCGCGCCGGGCGCCCGCGACGCCAAGGGCCAGCACTCTTCCCGCGGGACTTCTGAGGACTGCGGAGCCAGAATGACCTCTCGCGGCTGACAGGTTTACTTTCCTGCAAGGAGTCCCGGGCCGCCATCCCGGCGCTCAGAGGAGCCGGGAAACCTTTCTCGCCCCACCCACCCCGCGCCGGGCGCCCGCGACGCCAAGGGCCAGCACTCTTCCCGCGGGACTTCTGAGGACTGCGGAGCCAGAATGACCTCTCGCGGCTGACAGGTTGACTTTCCTGCAAGGAGTCCCGGGCCGCCATCCCGGCGCTCAGAGGAGCCGGGAAACCTTTCTCGCCTAACCCGCCCCGCGCCGGTCGCCCGCGACGCCAAGGGCCAGCACTCTTCCCGCGGGACTTCTGAGGACTGCGGAGCCAGAATGACCTCTCGCGGCTGACAGGTTGACTTTCCTGCAAGGAGTCCCGGGCCGCCATCCCGGCGCTCAGAGGAGCCGGGAAACCTTTCTCGCCCCACCCACCCCGCGCCGGGCGCCCGCGACGCCAAGGGCCAGCACTCTTCCCGCGGGACTTCTGAGGACTGCGGAGCCAGAATGACCTCTCGCGGCTGACAGGTTTACTTTCCTGCAAGGAGTCCCGGGCCGCCATCCCGGCGCTCAGAGGAGCCGGGAAACCTTTCTCGCCCCACCCACCCCGCGCCGGGCGCCCGCGACGCCAAGGGCCAGCACTCTTCCCGCGGGACTTCTGAGGACTGTGGAGCCAGAATGACCTCTCGCGGCTGACAGGTTTACTTTCCTGCAAGGAGTCCCGCCGCCATCCCGGCGCTCAGAGGAGCCGGGAAACCTTTCTCGCCCCACCCCCCCCCGCGCCGGGCGCCCGCGACGCCAAGGGCCAGCACTCTTCCCGCGGGACTTCTGAGGACTGCGGAGCCAGAATGACCTCTCGCGGCTGACAGGTTTACTTTCCTGCAAGGAGTCCCGCCGCCATCCCGGAGTCAGAGGAGCCGGGAAACCTTTCTCGCCCTACCCACCCCGCGCCGGGCGCCCGCGACGCCAAGGGCCAGCACTCTTCCCGCGGGACTTCTGAGGACTGCGGAGCCAGAATGACCTCTCGCGGCTGACAGGTTTACTTTCCTGCAAGGAGTCCCGGGCCGCCATCCCGGCGCTCAGAGGAGCCGGGAAACCTTTCTCGCCCCACCCACCCCGCGCCGGGCGCCCGCGACGCCAAGGGCCAGCACTCTTCCCGCGGGACTTCTGAGGACTGCGGAGCCAGAATGACCTCTCGCGGCTGACAGGTTTACTTTCCTGCAAGGAGTCCCGGGCCGCCATCCCGGCGCTCAGAGGAGCCGGGAAACCTTTCTCGCCCCACCCCCCCCGCGCCGGGCGCCCGCGACGCCAAGGGCCAGCACTCTTCCCGCGGGACTTCTGAGGACTGCGGAGCCAGAATGACCTCTCGCGGCTGACAGGTTTACTTTCCTGCAAGGAGTCCCGGGCCGCCATCCCGGCGCTCAGAGGAGCCGGGAAACCTTTCTCGCCCCACCCCCCCGCGCCGGGCGCCCGCGACGCCAAGGGCCAGCACTCTTCCCGCGGGACTTCTGAGGACTGCGGAGCCAGAATGACCTCTCGCGGCTGACAGGTTTACTTTCCTGCAAGGAGTCCCGGGCCGCCATCCCGGCGCTCAGAGGAGCCGGGAAACCTTTCTCGCCCCACCCACCCCGCGCCGGGCGCCCGCGACGCCAAGGGCCAGCACTCTTCCCGCGGGACTTCTGAGGACTGCGGAGCCAGAATGACCTCTCGCGGCTGACAGGTTTACTTTCCTGCAAGGAGTCCCGGGCCGCCATCCTGGCGCTCAGAGGAGCCGGGAAACCTTTCTCGCCCCACCCCTCCCGCGCCGGGCGCCCGCGACGCCAAGGGCCAGCACTCTTCCCGCGGGACTTCTGAGGACTGCGGAGCCAGAATGACCTCTCGCGGCTGACAGGTTTACTTTCCTGCAAGCAGTCCCGGGCCGCCATCCCGGCGCTCAGAGGAGCCGGGAAACCTTTCTCGCCCCACCCACCCCGCGCCGGGCGCCCGCGACGCCAAGGGCCAGCAAGAGGTTTACTTTCCTGCAAGGAGTCCCGCCGCCAACCCGGCGCTCAGAGGAGCCGGGAAACCTTTCTCGCCCCACCCACCCCGCGCCGGGCGCCCGCGACGCCAAGGGCCAGCACTCTTCCCGCGGGACTTCTGAGGACTGCGGAGCCAGAATGACCTCTCGCGGCTGACAGGTTTACTTTCCTGCAAGGAGTCCCGGGCCGCCATCCCGGCGCTCAGAGGAGCCGGGAAACCTTTCTCGCCCCACCCCCCCCGCGCCGGGCGCCCGCGACGCCAAGGGCCAGCACTCTTCCCGCGGGACTTCTGAGGACTGCGGAGCCAGAATGACCTCTCGCGGCTGACAGGTTTACTTTCCTGCAAGGAGTCCCGGGCCGCCATCCCGGCGCTCAGAGGAGCCGGGAAACCTTTCTCGCCCCACCCCCCCGCGCCGGGCGCCCGCGACGCCAAGGGCCAGCACTCTTCCCGCGGGACTTCTGAGGACTGCGGAGCCAGAATGACCTCTCGCGGCTGACAGGTTTACTTTCCTGCAAGGAGTCCCGGGCCGCCATCCCGGCGCTCAGAGGAGCCGGGAAACCTTTCTCGCCCCACCCACCCCGCGCCGGGCGCCCGCGACGCCAAGGGCCAGCACTCTTCCCGCGGGACTTCTGAGGACTGCGGAGCCAGAATGACCTCTCGCGGCTGACAGGTTTACTTTCCTGCAAGGAGTCCCGGGCCGCCATCCTGGCGCTCAGAGGAGCCGGGAAACCTTTCTCGCCCCACCCCTCCCGCGCCGGGCGCCCGCGACGCCAAGGGCCAGCACTCTTCCCGCGGGACTTCTGAGGACTGCGGACCCAGAATGACCTCTCGCGGCTGACAGGTTTACTTTCCTGCAAGGAGTCCCGGGCCGCCATCCCGGCGCTCAGAGGAGCCGGGAAACCTTTCTCGCCCCACCCACCCCGCGCTGGGCGCCCGCGACGCCAAGGGCCAGCGAGAGGTTTACTTTCCTGCAAGGAGTCCCGCCGCCATCCCGGCGCTCAGAGGAGCCGGGAAACCTTCTCGCACCACCCACCCCGCGCCGGGCGCCCGCTACGCCAAGGGCCAGCGAGAGGTTTACTTTCCTGCAAGGAGTCCCGGGCCGCCATCCCGGCGCTCAGAGGAGCCGGGAAACCTTTCTCGCCCCACCCACCCGCGCCGGGCGCCCGCGACGCCAAGGGCCAGCGAGAGGTTTACTTTCCTGCAAGGAGTCTCGGGCCGCCATCCCGGCGCTCAGAGGAGCCGGGAAACCTTTCTCGCCCCACCCCCCCGCGCTGGGCGCCCGCGACGCCAAGGGCCAGCACTCTTCCCGCGGGACTTCTGAGGACTGCGGAGCCAGAATGACCTCTGGCGGCTGACAGGTTTACTTTCCTGCAAGGAGTCCCGGGCCGCCATCCCGGCGCTCAGAGGAGCCGGGAAACCTTTCTCGCCCCACCCCCCCGCGCCGGGCGCCCGCGACGCCAAGGGCCAGCACTCTTCCCGCGGGACTTCTGAGGACTGCGGAGCCAGAATGACCTCTCGCGGCTGACAGGTTTACTTTCCTGCAAGGAGTCCCGGGCCGCCATCCCGGCGCACAGAGGAGCCGGGAAACCTTTCTCGCTCCACCCACCCCGCGCCGGGCGCCCGCGACGCCAAGGGCCAGAACTCTTCCCGCGGGACTTCTGAGGACTGCGGAGCCAGAATGACCTCTCGCGGCTGACAGGTTTACTTTCCTGCAAGGAGTCCCGGGCCGCCATCCCGGCGCTCAGAGGAGCCGGGAAACCTTTCTCGCCCCACCCCCCCGCGCCGGGCGCCCGCGACGCCAAGGGCCAGCACTGTTCCCGCGAGACTTCTCAGGACTGCGGAGCCAGAATGACCTCTCGCGGACGTCAGCCGCGAGAGGTTTACTTTCCTGCAAGGAGTCCCGGGCCGCCATCCCGGCGCTCAGAGGAGCCGGGAAACCTTTCTCGCCCCACCCCCCGCGCCGGGCGCCCGCGACGCCAAGGGCCAGCACTGTTCCCGCGAGACTTCTCTGGACTGCGGAGCCAGAATGACCTCTGCGGCTGACAGGTTTACTTTCCTGCAAGGAGTCCCGGGCCGCCATCACGGCGCTCAGAGGAGCCGGGAAACCTTTCTCGCCCCACCCCCCCGCGCCGGGCGCCCGCGACGCCAAGGGCCAGCACTCTTCCCGCGAGACTTCTGAGGACTGCGGAGCCAGAATGACCTCTCGCGGCTGACGTCCGAACGGCGTCGCCGTTCGGACGTCAGCCGCGAGAGGTTTACTTTCCTGCAACGAGTCCCGGGCCGCCATCCCGGCGCTCAGAGGAGCCGGGAAACCTTTCTCGCCCCACCCCCCCCGCGCCGGGCGCCCGCGACGCCAAGGGCCAGCACTCTTCCCGCGGGACTTCTGAGGACTGCGGAGCCAGAATGACCTCTCGCGGCTGACAGGTTTACTTTCCTGCAAGGAATCCCGGGCCGCCATCCCGGCGCTCAGAGGAGCCGGGAAACCTTTCTCGCCCCACCCCCCCGCGCCGGGCGCCCGCGACGCCAAGGGCCAGCACTCTTCCCGCGGGACTTCTGAGGACTGCGGAGCCAGAATGACCTCTCGCGGCTGACAGGTTTACTTTCCTGCAAGGAGTCCCGGGCCGCCATCCCGGCGCTCAGAGGAGCCGGGAAACCTTTCTCGCCCCACCCACCCCGCGCCGGGCGCCCGCGACGCCAAGGGCCAGCACTCTTCCCGCGGGACTTCTGAGGACTGCGGAGCCAGAATGACCTCTCGCGGCTGACAGGTTTACTTTCCTGCAAGGAGTCCCGGGCCGCCATCCTGGCGCTCAGAGGAGCCGGGAAACCTTTCTCGCCCCACCCCTCCCGCGCCGGGCGCCCGCGACGCCAAGGGCCAGCACTCTTCCCGCGGGACTTCTGAGGACTGCGGAGCCAGAATGACCTCTCGCGGCTGACAGGTTTACTTTCCTGCAAGGAGTCCCGGGCCGCCATCCCGGCGCTCAGAGGAGCCGGGAAACCTTTCTCGCCCCACCCACCCCGCGCTGGGCGCCCGCGACGCCAAGGGCCAGCGAGAGGTTTACTTTCCTGCAAGGAGTCCCGCCGCCATCCCGGCGCTCAGAGGAGCCGGGAAACCTTTCTCGCCCCACCCACCCCGCGCCGGGCGCCCGCGACGCCAAGGGCCAGCACTCTTCCCGCGGGACTTCTGAGGACTGCGGAGCCAGAATGACCTCTCGCGGCTGACAGGTTTACTTTCCTGCAAGGAGTCCCGGGCCGCCATCCCGGCGCTCAGAGGAGCCGGGAAACCTTTCTCGCCCCACCCCCCCCGCGCCGGGCGCCCGCGACGCCAAGGGCCAGCACTCTTCCCGCGGGACTTCTGAGGACTGCGGAGCCAGAATGACCTCTCGCGGCTGACAGGTTTACTTTCCTGCAAGGAGTCCCGGGCCGCCATCCCGGCGCTCAGAGGAGCCGGGAAACCTTTCTCGCCCCACCCCCCCGCGCCGGGCGCCCGCGACGCCAAGGGCCAGCACTCTTCCCGCGGGACTTCTGAGGACTGCGGAGCCAGAATGACCTCTCGCGGCTGACAGGTTTACTTTCCTGCAAGGAGTCCCGGGCCGCCATCCCGGCGCTCAGAGGAGCCGGGAAACCTTTCTCGCCCCACCCACCCCGCGCCGGGCGCCCGCGACGCCAAGGGCCAGCACTCTTCCCGCGGGACTTCTGAGGACTGCGGAGCCAGAATGACCTCTCGCGGCTGACAGGTTTACTTTCCTGCAAGGAGTCCCGGGCCGCCATCCTGGCGCTCAGAGGAGCCGGGAAACCTTTCTCGCCCCACCCCTCCCGCGCCGGGCGCCCGCGACGCCAAGGGCCAGCACTCTTCCCGCGGGACTTCTGAGGACTGCGGAGCCAGAATGACCTCTCGCGGCTGACAGGTTTACTTTCCTGCAAGGAGTCCCGGGCCGCCATCCCGGCGCTCAGAGGAGCCGGGAAACCTTTCTCGCCCCACCCACCCCGCGCTGGGCGCCCGCGACGCCAAGGGCCAGCGTGAGGTTTACTTTCCTGCAAGGAGTCCCGCCGCCATCCCGGCGCTCAGAGGAGCCGGGAAACCTTTCTCGCCCCACCCCCCCCGCGCCGGGCGCCCGCTACGCCAAGGGCCAGCGAGAGGTTTACTTTCCTGCAAGGAGTCCCGGGCCGCCATCCCGGCGCTCAGAGGAGCCGGGAAACCTTTCTCGCCCCACCCACCCGCGCCGGGCGCCCGCGACGCCAAGGGCCAGCGAGAGGTTTACTTTCCTGCAAGGAGTCCCGGGCCGCCATCCCGGCGCTCAGAGGAGCCGGGAAACCTTTCTCGCCCCACCCCCCCGCGCTGGGCGCCCGCGACGCCAAGGGCCAGCACTCTTCCCGCGGGACTTCTGAGGACTGCGGAGCCAGAATGACCTCTCGCGGCTGACAGGTTTACTTTCCTGCAAGGAGTCCCGGGCCGCCATCCCGGCGCTCAGAGGAGCCGGGAAACCTTTCTCGCCCCACCCCCCCGCGCCGGGCGCCCGCGACGCCAAGGGCCAGCACTCTTCCCGCGGGACTTCTGAGGACTGCGGAGCCAGAATGACCTCTCGCGGCTGACAGGTTTACTTTCCTGCAAGGAGTCCCGGGCCGCCATCCCGGCGCACAGAGGAGCCGGGAAACCTTTCTCGCTCCACCCACCCCGCGCCGGGCGCCCGCGACGCCAAGGGCCAGAACTCTTCCCGCGGGACTTCTGAGGACTGCGGAGCCAGAATGACCTCTCGCGGCTGACAGGTTTACTTTCCTGCAAGGAGTCCCGGGCCGCCATCCCGGCGCTCAGAGGAGCCGGGAAACCTTTCTCGCCCCACCCCCCCGCGCCGGGCGCCCGCGACGCCAAGGGCCAGCACTGTTCCCGCGAGACTTCTGAGGACTGCGGAGCCAGAATGACCTCTCGCGGACGTCAGCCGCGAGAGGTTTACTTTCCTGCAAGGAGTCCCGGGCCGCCATCCCGGCGCTCAGAGGAGCCGGGAAACCTTTCTCGCCCCACCCCCCCGCGCCGGGCGCCCGCGACGCCAAGGGCCAGCACTGTTCCCGCGAGACTTCTCTGGACTGCGGAGCCAGAAAGACCTCTGCGGCTGACAGGTTTACTTTCCTGCAAGGAGTCCCGGGCCGCCATCACGGCGCTCAGAGGAGCCGGGAAACCTTTCTCGCCCCACCCCCCCGCGCCGGGCGCCCGCGACGCCAAGGGCCAGCACTCTTCCCGCGAGACTTCTGAGGACTGCGGAGCCAGAATGACCTCTCGCGGCTGACGTCCGAACGGCGTCGCCGTTCGGACGTCAGCCGCGAGAGGTTTACTTTCCTGCAACGAGTCCCGGGCCGCCATCCCGGCGCTCAGAGGAGCCGGGAAACCTTTCTCGCCCCACCCTCCCGCGCCGGGCGCCCGCGACGCCAAGGGCCAGCACTCTTCCCGCGAGACATCTGAGGACTGCGGAGCCAGAATGACCTCTCGCGGCTATCAGCCGCGAGAGGTTTACTTTCCTGCAACGAGTCCCGGGCCGCCATCCCGGCGCTCAGAGGAGCCGGGAAACCTTTCTCGCCCCACCCCCCCGCGCCGGGCGCCCGCGACGCCAAGGGCCAGCACTCTTCCCGCGGGACTTGTGAGGACTGCGGAGCCA
The DNA here is from genome assembly GCA_029375565.1 of Gekko gecko. NCBI lineage: Eukaryota > Metazoa > Chordata > Lepidosauria > Squamata > Gekkonidae > Gekko > Gekko gecko. The sequence continues at coordinate 11,406,639 of JAPDNY010000002.1, forward strand.
GAATGACCTCTCGCGGCTGACGTCCGTCGCCGCTCGGACGTCAGCCGCGAGAGGTTTACTTTCCTGCAACGAGTCCCGGGCCGCCATCCCGGCTCTCAGAGGAGCCGGGAAACCTTTCTCGCCCCACCCTCCCGCGCCGGGCGCCCGCGACGCCAAGGGCCAGCACTCTTCCCGCGAGACATCTGAGGACTGCGGAGCCAGAATGACCTCTCGCGGCTGTCAGCCGCGAGAGGTTTACTTTCCTGCAACGAGTCCCGGGCCGCCATCCCGGCGCTCAGAGGAGCCGGGAAACCTTTCTCGCCCCACCCCCCCGCGCCGGGCGCCCGCGACGCCAACGGCCAGCACTCTTCCCGCGGGACTTGTGAGGACTGCGGAGCCAGAATGACCTCTCGCGGCTGACGTCCGTCGCCGCTCGGACGTCAGCCGCGAGAGGTTTACTTTCCTGCAACGAGTCCCGGGCCGCCATCCCGGCGCTCAGAGGAGCCGGGAAACCTTTCTCGCCCCACCCCCCGCGCCGGGCGCCCGCGACGCCAAGGGCCAGCACTCTTCCCGCGGGACTTGTGAGGACTGCGGAGCCAGAATGACCTCTCGCGGCTGACGTCCGTCGCCGCTCGGACGTCAGCCGCGAGAGGTTTACTTTCCTGTAACGAGTCCCGGGCCGCCATCCCGGCGCTCAGAGGAGCCGGGAAACCTTTCTCGCCCCACCCTCCCGCGCCGGGCGCCCGCGACGCCAAGGGCCAGCACTCTTCCCGCGAGACATCTGAGGACTGCGGAGCCAGAATGACCTCTCGCGGCTGTCAGCCGCGAGAGGTTTACTTTCCTGCAACGAGTCCCGGGCCGCCATCCCGGCGCTCAGAGGAGCCGGGAAACCTTTCTCGCCCCACCCCCCCGCGCCGGGCGCCCGCGACGCCAAGGGCCAGCACTCTTCCCGCGGGACTTGTGAGGACTGCGGAGCCAGAATGACCTCTCGCGGCTGACGTCCGTCGCCGCTCGGACGTCAGCCGCGAGAGGTTTACTTTCCTGCAACGAGTCCCGGGCCGCCATCCCGGCTCTCAGAGGAGCCGGGAAACCTTTCTCGCCCCACCCCCCCGCGCCGGGCGCCCGCGACGCCAAGGGCCAGCACTCTTCCCGCGAGACTTCTGAGGACTGCGGAGCCAGAATGACTCTTGCGGCTGACAGGTTTACTTTCCTGCAACGAGTCCCGGGCCGCCATCCCGGCGCTCAGAGGAGCCGGGAAACCTTTCTCGCCCCACCCCCCGCGCCGGGCGCCCGCGACGCCAAGGGCCAGCACTCTTCCCGCGAGACTTCTGAGGACTGCGGAGCCAGAATGACCTCTCGCGGCTGACAGGTTTGCTTTCCTGCAAGGAGTCCCGGGCCGCCATCCCGGCGCTCAGAGGAGCCGGGAAACCTTTCTCGCCCCCCCCCGCGCCGGGCGCCCGCGACGCCAAGGGCCAGCACTCTTCCCGCGAGACTTCTGAGGACTGCGGAGCCAGAATGACCTCTCGCGGCTGACAGGTTTACTTTGCTGCAAGGAGTCCCGGGCCGCCATCCCGGCGCTCAGAGGAGCCGGGAAACCTTTCTCGCCCCACCCCCCCGCGCCGGGCGCCCGCGACGCCAAGGGCCAGCACTCTTCCCGCGGGACTTCTGAGGACTGCGGAGCCAGAATGACCTCTCGCGGCTGACAGGTTTACTTTCCTGCAAGGAGTCCCGGGCCGCAATCCCGGCGCTCAGAGGAGCCGGGAAACCTTTCTCGCCCCACCCCCCGCGCCGGGCGCCCGCGACGCCAAGGGCCAGCACTCTTCCCGCGAGACTTCTGAGGACTGCGGAGCCAGAATGACCTCTCGCGGCTGACAGGTTTACTTTCCTGCAAGGAGTCCCGGGCCGCCATCCCGGCGCTCAGAGGAGCCGGGAAACCTTTCTCGCCCCACCCCCCCGCGCCGGGCGCCCGCGACGCCAAGGGCCAGCACTCTTCCCGCGAGACTTCTGAGGACTGCGGAGCCAGAATGACGCCGTTCGGACGTCAGCCGCGAGAGGTTTACTTTCCTGCAACGAGTCCCGGGCCGCCATCCCGGCGCTCAGAGGAGCCGGGAAACCTTTCTCGCCCCACCCCCCGCGCCGGGCGCCCGCGACGCCAAGGGCCAGCACTCTTCCCGCGAGACTTCTGAGGACTGCGGAGCCAGAATGACCTCTTGCGGCTGACAGGTTTACTTTCCTGCAACGAGTCCCGGGCCGCCATCCCGGCGCTCAGAGGAGCCGGGAAACCTTTCTCGCCCCACCCCCCGCGCCGGGCGCCCGCGACGCCAAGGGCCAGCACTCTTCCCGCGAGACTTCTGAGGACTGCGGAGCCAGAATGACCTCTCGCGGCTGACAGGTTTGCTTTCCTGCAAGGAGTCCCGGGCCGCCATCCCGGCGCTCAGAGGAGCCGGGAAACCTTTCTCGCCCCCCCCCCGCGCCGGGCGCCCGCGACGCCAAGGGCCAGCACTCTTCCCGCGAGACTTCTGAGGACTGCGGAGCCAGAATGACCTCTCGCGGCTGACAGGTTTACTTTGCTGCAAGGAGTCCCGGGCCGCCATCCCGGCGCTCAGAGGAGCCGGGAAACCTTTCTCGCCCCACCCCCCCGCGCCGGGCGCCCGCGACGCCAAGGGCCAGCACTCTTCCCGCGGGACTTCTGAGGACTGCGGAGCCAGAATGACCTCTCGCGGCTGACAGGTTTACTTTCCTGCAAGGAGTCCCGGGCCGCCATCCCGGCGCTCAGAGGAGCCGGGAAACCTTTCTCGCCCCACCCCCCCGCGCCGGGCGCCCGCGACGCCAAGGGCCAGCACTCTTCCCGCGAGACTTCTGAGGACTGCGGAGCCAGAATGACCTCTCGCGGCTGACAGGTTTACTTTCCTGCAAGGAGTCCCGGGCCGCCATCCCGGCGCTCAGAGGAGCCGGGAAACCTTTCTCGCCCCACCCTCCCCCGCGCCGGGCGCCCGCGACGCCAAGGGCCAGCACTGTTCCCGCTAGACTTCTGAGGACTGCGGAGCCACGCCGTTCGGACGTCAGCCGCGAGAGGTTTACTTTCCTGCAACGAGTCCCGGGCCGCCATCCCGGCGCTCAGAGGAGCCGGGAAACCTTTCTCGCCCCACCCCCCCGCGCCGGGCGCCCGCGACGCCAAGGGCCAGCACTCTTCCCGCGAGACTTCTGAGGACTGCGGAGCCAGAATGACGCCGTTCGGACGTCAGCCGCGAGAGGTTTACTTTCCTGCAACGAGTCCCGGGCCGCCATCCCGGCGCTCAGAGGAGCCGGGAAACCTTTCTCGCCCCACCCCCCCGCGCCGGGCGCCCGCGACGCCAAGGGCCAGCACTCTTCCCGCGAGACTTCTGAGGACTGCGGAGCCAGAATGACGCCGTTCGGACGTCAGCCGCGAGAGGTTTACTTTCCTGCAACGAGTCCCGGGCCGCAATCCCGGCGCTCAGAGGAGCCGGGAAACCTTTCTCGCCCCACCCCCCGCGCCGGGCGCCCGCGACGCCAAGGGCCAGCACTCTTCCCGCGAGACTTCTGAGGACTGCGGAGCCAGAATGACGCCGTTCGGACGTCAGCCGCGAGAGGTTTACTTTCCTGCAACGAGTCCCGGGCCGCCATCCCGGCGCTCAGAGGAGCCGGGAAACCTTTCTCGCCCCACCCCCCCGCGCCGGGCGCCCGCGACGCCAAGGGCCAGCACTCTTCCCGTGAGACTTCTGAGGACTGCGGAGCCAGAATGACCTCTCGCGGCTGACAGGTTTACTTTGCTGCAAGGAGTCCCGGGCCGCCATCCCGGCGCTCAGAGGAGCCGGGAAACCTTTCTCGCCCCACCCCCCGCGCCGGGCGCCCGCGACGCCAAGGGCCAGCACTCTTCCCGCGGGACTTCTGAGGACTGCGGAGCCAGAATGACCTCTCGCGGCTGACAGGTTTACTTTCCTGCAAGGAGTCCCGGGCCGCCATCCCGGCGCTCAGAGGAGCCGGGAAACCTTTCTCGCCCCACCCCCCCGCGCCGGGCGCCCGCGACGCCAAGGGCCAGCACTCTTCCCGCGAGACTTCTGAGGACTGCGGAGCCAGAATGACCTCTCGCGGCTGACAGGTTTACTTTCCTGCAAGGAGTCCCGGGCCGCCATCCCGGCGCTCAGAGGAGCCGGGAAACCTTTCTCGCCCCACCCCCCCGCGCCGGGCGCCCGCGACGCCAAGGGCCAGCACTCTTCCCGCGAGACTTCTGAGGACTGCGGAGCCAGAATGACGCCGTTCGGACGTCAGCCGCGAGAGGTTTACTTTCCTGCAACGAGTCCCGGGCCGCCATCCCGGCGCTCAGAGGAGCCGGGAAACCTTTCTCGCCCCACCCCCCCGCGCCGGGCGCCCGCGACGCCAAGGGCCAGCACTCTTCCCGCGAGACTTCTGAGGACTGCGGAGCCAGAATGACCTCTCGCGGCTGACAGGTTTACTTTCCTGCAAGGAGTCCCGGGCCGCCATCCCGGCGCTCAGAGGAGCAGGGAAACCTTTCTCGCCCCACCCCCCCGCGCCGGGCGCCCGCGACGCCAAGGGCCAGCACTCTTCCCGCGGGACTTCTGAGGACTGCGGAGCCAGAATGACCTCTCGCGGCTGACGCCCGACCGGCGTCGCCGTTCCGACGTCAGCCGCGAGAGGTTTACTTTCCTGCAAGGAGTCCGGGGCCGCCATCCCGAAGCTCAGAGGAGCCGGGAAACTGAAAAAGGTAAAAGTCGGCCTTAGGATGGGGGGTGCGTGTGGGTGTGGGGGGGTGACAGCTGAGGAGGGGGCTGAGAGGCCCCAGGGTGGGGGCGGCCTGCCGAAGGGTGCATTCTCTTGCCCGCCCCGTGAGCAGAGGGGCTCTCCCAGAAGGCTCAGAGCAGCCAGGTTCGAGTCCGACCGCGCCTTGGAGCTCAGCCAGGAGTCCGGCCTCGGAGCCGGCTGTTCTACCAAAGACCAACGTGGCTCCCGTTTTGGAAACAGCCTCAGAGAAGTTTGCTGGGTGGAAACTCCCCCTTTCTGAGGCTGAGTCCAAAGGCTCCCTTAAGACCAGCCCAGTTTCATTCCGGGTCTAAGCCTTTGTGAGCCTGGGCACTTCACCCTGAGCTTATCCCCTGGACGGAACGTGAAGGTCGGTGCCCCTGGACTCAAAACAGGGTTCCGCTGCTTCGGGGACCCACCTGGACGTATCTTTAGGAGACTGTTTTGTGAGCTGCGGTGGCTCAAGTGGTTAAGACGCTGAACTGCAGGCTGGAAGATTGGTAGTTTGGCAGTTTGAGACCCGAGTGCTGCATGACGGAGTGAGCTCCCGTATCTGGTTCCAGCTCCTGCCAACCTAGCAGTTTGAAAGCAGATAAATGGTACCGCTTTAGTGGGAAGGTAACAGCGTTCTGTGCGCCTTAGCGTTTAGTCATGCCACCCACCTGACCACAGAAACATCTTCGGACAGCGCTTTGGCTTGGAAACGGAGATGAGCACTGCAAACCTAGAGTTGGATTCGACTGGCTTCCGAACAAGGGAAACTTTTACCTTTACCTTGTGAAATGCAATCCAGCGGTGCCCTCTACTGGCAGATAGTATGTTTGCCCTGACAACCCTTTAAAACTGAAGCACCAGCATACTAGAAACAGATATACCCCTTTGTACCAGAATTGTTTTTATTGAATATAATACCAGAAACCTTTTTTAAAAATCAAATGTTTGTATGATTACACATGTGGTAACCACTGCTAGAATTCTCTATGCTAAATGCTGGAGAAAAGAAGAAACACCTTCACAGAATCAGAGAACGTTAAGAGTTGGGAGGTACCTGGCAGGTCATCTATTCCAGCCCCCGGCACTCCGCAGGAGCATAGCCGAAAGAGAGCCCTACAGCATACCCGAAAGATGGTCGTCCAGCCTCCGCAAAAAATTCTACTTTGTGAGCTACCGGCATTAAAGTTTTGAGCAAGCCGATTTGGCTGCTGCCTCAATGAGTTTGCGCTGGAGCCCTCCTTCCCTGAGCGAAGACAAAAACGTGTGCGCCAGAGGCTAGAAAAATGTCAGCTCGCTCACACCGACTCAGCTGAGAGGGGACACTGCCTCTAAAGATGGGGGGGGAGGAGGAGGCGTTCCTCCTCCCTCTGCGGCCCGGGAAGGGCTAAAGCCAGCGAGCTGCAGGGCTGGAGAGGAGAAGGTGGTGGTGGTGGGGTCTTTGCTGGAGTCCCCGGAGAGGGGGCGGGGCGGGGATGGATCCAGCCGGGCCGGGAGGAGTTGGCGACGGCTGCAGCTGCCCCAGTGCTTGCAGGAGGGCTCGCACTGCAGGGGGGTGGGAGGGCAGCCCCGGGACCCCCTTGGCCGGCTCAGCCTCGGCCCCACCCCACCCCCAGTGGCTCAGCAGGGAGCGGCTGGACAGTGGGGCTCCCCGGGCGGGGTCCCTCCATGGAGGCTGCCAGCACATCGCTGCAGGAGGTGAGTGAGGTGCAAGGAAGGGCCCGGCGCTCCCAGGCCTCGAACCCCCCTTTCCCCACTGCCTCGGTGCCTGTGCGCTGGGAGCTCCCCACTGGACTTCCTTCTCTCCAGGCCCCCCTGGAGGTTGGCAACCCCATAATTGGTGGGTGGGAGAGGGGGGCCCCTGAAGGTAGCCCCGCCTAGGGCGCAAAAGACCCTCCGACCGGCCCTGCATGAAGGGAACAAATAAGAAATACAACACAAGAAGGGGAGGCAATAAACAGTAGGTTGGAGAAAGGCTGAGAGGGACAGAAGGAGGCAGGGAAAGGGGAGAGGATGCGGGGAAGCTAGGAGGAGGGAAAGAGGAAAGAGAGTTTTTGTGGGGGGGGAGTGAGGTGCCCCCTCCCCAAGTCCTGGAGGGCTCTGATGGACACACAACCCGTGTCCCTGGCAGTGTTTTTCCCAGCCCAATTTGAGAAACATGCTCAGCAGTTCTGGAGAGAGGAAAACACTAAAATATTTTTTATTTATTAATGAAGGAAGAGTACAGATCTCAAGGTTCTGGAACCCCTGAATACCCAACAGACTCTTCAAGTGTTACGAAGGGTGCCAGGAGATCTTCTACTCAGGATGACGCACACAAATGAAACAAGGGTATTGGTTCCATCGGACATCAGCGCTCTGACCTTACAGGTCTCTGGTTTTGGGCCGGGCTTTCCCAAGGACACTTTTTTCCTTTTCGCTAAACAACAAGCGCTTCTTGTCTTAGACTGTGAAATTCTAAAAGGATCTCTATAGCTGATGTGGTTTTCAGGGTGCCCTTGTTCTTCGCTTGGCCAGAGACATGCCCAGTTGTAACTGGCCTGCCAAGATCATACGACTTAGCAGAATTGTGACATGTCAGCATCTTTCTTCTCCCATCATACATTCAGATTTGCAGATGACACAAAGCTGGGTGGGATTGCTAGTTCTGAAGAAGACGGAGTCAGGATTCAAAATGATCTAGATAGGCTGGAACAGTGGGCTGAGACAAATAAAATGAAATTCAATAGAGATGAGAGCAAAGTCCTACACATAGGTACAAAAAATCAAAGGCACAGATCTAGAATGGGAGGGACTTGGCTTGACAGCAGCACATGTGAAAGGGATCTCGGTGTTCTGGTTGATCACAAGCTCAACATGAGCCTGCAGTACAATGTGGCGGTGAAGAAAGCGAATGCAATCTTAGGAGGAAGCCTTGTGTCCAGATCACGGGAGGTGGTGGTTCCACTCTGTTCTGCGATGGTCGGGCCTCACCTGGAGTCCTGTGTCCAGTTCTGGGCACCACACTTTAGGAAGGATGTCGACAAGCTCAAACGTGTCCAGAAGAGGGCAACCAGGATGGTGACAGGATTGGAATCCAAGTCTTATGAGGAAAGGATGAAAGAGTTGGGTCTGTTTAGCCTGGGAAAGAGAAGGCTTAGAGGGGACATGATGGCAGTCTTCAAATATCTTTAATGAGCTGTGGCTCAGCTGTGGGAAATCATGCTTAAAGTTTAAAGGACTCCCCCCACTCCCAGCAAAGAAAAATAAAAACCAGCAAGAAGGGGAAATGGCAGACACAGGAAGTGCCTACTTTTCCTCTAAAGGGTAGGAAGGGCTAACTGTAGGCCTCAGCCATGAGGATATGGAGGTGATTACTCCCGGGACAACAGTCTATACAGCTACTATTGTTAATGAGGTTATTTCAAAAGACAGACTAGTATCGGGGGGGGGGGACGTTAAACACAGTTTTACAACGTTTAACAGGTAGGGCTGCTGCGGATCTTTATTCCAATTTCAAACCAACTGCAAGAGATCACAGCAAAACCTGATCTGGCAGCCAGCGATGCTCAGGAGGCGAAAGAGACGGCCCTTCAAGATGCTGGTGGAACCCAGTCTTTGGAAGAGACAACACAACAGCATCAAGATGAACAGATTCCATTGGATTCAGTTTACAGGGGAGGAAATTTAAAATTTCATGGGATATAATGACCATTTCAAGGTATTTGAAAAACCGCGCCTGGCACACGAAAGCTCACACCTTGAATAACCTTTCCTTGGTCTTGAAAGGTGCTGCTGGACTCTGAATTTGTACCTTGTGATCTAAACGTGAAAATTAAGAAGGTTGTCAGGATAAACATATTGTCTGCCAGTAGAGGGCACTGCAGGATTGCTTTTGACAAACCAAAGACCGATCCATGTGGCCGGCTGCGTTGGTCTGAAGCTAGAGAACAAAGTTAGAGTCCCAATGGCACCGGTACGACCAACAACGTTTTATTCAAGGTGTGAGCTTTAAAGGCTTGTTGGGGAAAAAATCTGTCACAGATTAAATGTATTGCCAGATATGCTGTACCCAAACATCCTGCAGTTATTCTTTTAAATCTACAGGAACAGGCAGAAATTCCAATTGATCAATCTACATTCCTAGAACTATGCCTTCCTTTTTGGACTACGTTACTCTGACTGAATCTCTTTCCATGCCTTGAGCATATCAGAAGGTTTCTCCCCTGCGTGGGTTCTCTGATGCCTTTGAAGATGGGCACTCTGACTGAATCTCTTTCCACACACTGAACATTCAGAAGGTTTCTCCCCCGTGTGGGTTCTCTGATGCACGTGAAGATACTCACGCCGACTGAATCTCTTTCCACACTCTGAGCATTCAAAAGGTTTCTCCCCTGTGTGGGTTCTTTGGTGCTTCTGAAGACAGCCACTCTGACTGAATCTGTTTCCACACTCTGAGCATTCAAAAGGTTTCTCCCCTGTGTGGGTTCTTTGGTGCTTCTAAAGATTGCCACTCTGACTGAATCTCTTTCCACACTCTAAGCATTCAAACGGTTTCTCCCCTGTGTGGGTTCTCTCATGCAGTTGAAGAGTGCCACTGTGACTGAATCTCTTTCCACACTCTGAGCATTCAAAAGGTTTCTCCCCTGTGTGGGTTCTTTGATGCTGTTGAAGACGGCTACTCACACTGAATCTCTTTCCACACTCTGAGCATTCAAAAGGTTTCTCCCCTGTGTGAGTTCTTCCATGCAGCTGAAGACCGTCACTGCTACTGAATCTCTTTCCACACTCTGAGCACTCAAAAGGTTTCTCCCCTGTGTGGGTTCTTCCATGCAGCTGAAGATGGGCACTCTGACTGAATCTCTTTCCACACTCTGAGCATTCAAATGGTTTCTCCCCTGTGTGGGTTCTTCCATGCAGCTGAAGATGAGCACTCCGACTGAATCTCTTTCCACACTCTGAGCATTCAAAAGGTTTCTCCCCTGTGTGGGTTCTTCCATGCAGCTGAAGATGGGCACTCCGACTGAATCTCTTTCCACACTCTGAGCATTCAAAAGGTTTCTCCCCTGTGTGGGTTCTTCCATGCAGCTGAAGATGGGCACTCCGACTGAATCTCTTTCCACACTCTGAGCATTCAAAAGCTTTCTCCCCTGTGTGGGTTCTCTGATGCTGTTGAAGATGGCCGACTGAATCTCTTTCCACACTCTGAGCATTCAAAAGGTTTCTCCCCTCTTTGGTGCCTCTGAAGAGAGCCACTATCATTGAACCTCTTTCCACACTCTAAGCATTCAAAAGGTTTCTTGACTCTGTGTAGTCTCTGGTGTACAAAGAGCTCTGACCTATTTCTGAAGTACTTTTCACACCGAATGGATTTACTTGCCTTCATTACCCTGTGCTTTGGAATATGTACTTTATGCTGTCTTCTGTCTCTCTTCTCAACCACATGACTGCCTTTCTTTCTCATCAGTCTGCCTCGATTCCTGACGTTGTCTTTCAAGTCTTCCCTTTTAACTTTATCTGGCATTTGTTGATGAACTTCCTCATCCTCTTCCTCCCTCTGATCATTCTCTGCTGGAATAAGGACAGAGATCCTGTTAGCACCTGGAAAGGCTGCTAAGGTCCAAAGGCATCTATGTGACTGCAGTAGAAAAGCATTGATGGCCCTTTAAGAACATAAGAACATAAGAGAAGCCAATGCTGGATCAGGTCAGTGGCCCATCCAGTCCAATACTCTGTCACACAGTGGCCAAAAATACCAGGTGTCATCAGGAGGTCCACCAGTGGGACCAGGACACTAAAAGCCCTCCCACTGTTAACCCCCCCCAAGCATCCCTTTCACCAGACCAAGAGCTCCTATTTATACGTTGTGGCTAACAGCCCCTGATGAACCCCTCCTCTATATGTTTACCCTTTGGCCTTGTCCACCTGGGCTGATCTTAACCATCGTACGAAACGTTGCTCAGAAGTGAATTAGAAATCCCCCATGGCCCTTCCTTGCCCTTTCCCTGTGACCTAAATGTGAAGGATACTCACTCTCAAGTTGTTCAGTCGGGAAGGAAATATGGCCTTGGGATCCCCTTGAGGAAATCTTTAGCCTTTCTTTAGATGCAAGGCCGTTGTCGATCTCCACCATAGTCTCTCTTATACTCCTGCCTTTGTTCGGAGAGAGACAGAGAGAAAGAGAGAGAAAGTGATCATTCTTATATGGGGAAGGGGAAAAATTCAAAATTAAATAGGATGAAACCATGGTCAAGATCAAGGCCCACAGTCCCAACCAGTAGAAAGGGGAATAGATCTGTGTGGCAAAGCATCCAAGTTCCTCCAGGGGATTCTATGATTATTAAGTGGCCAACGCTGAGTGGCAGGTGTTTGTGACTTGAGTCTTCCTGCAGCTAACATCCTTCTCTTTTTCCAGGCTGGCCTGAAGAATGCGGTCACTGGTCAACAGTAATTGGTTAACCGTGAGAACCTGTTATCCGGTTGTGTAGCCAGGAGGGAGGGGGGATTAGGAGGGTGCTGACTGCCTCTGGAAAATTCCACCAAGGAGGACCGTGGACTGGGTCATTAGGACCACCTGACCCTAGGAGGCAGAAAGTGTCATACCTGTTGATACAAGAGGGAAGCCAGGCTAAATTCACGCTCATGCCATATTAGTAGGTCTTGATATTTTCTGACAGCAACATGATGAATAGTTTTCTGTAGAGCAACTTAGGCTACGGCTGGAATACTCACGCTGCAGCAAGAGGTGCCATGAAATACCAAGTACTGCACATGTCAGAGAGGACAGTTTGCTGCTTTCCTTGTTTTTCTGCTGCTGAGCTGCGTGTTTAGTGAGGTTTTGTTTTTAAATCCGTAATAAACCTTTATATATTTAAAAAGGGGTCTGCTTTGCTCTCTTCTCATGGACCCACTGAACTGGGAGCTGCTCAGGTCCCAACAGTGGAGACTCAGGGGGACCCAGTCTTCGGATTTTGACAGGATCGTCTGCAGATCACAGGCAGAGCGGATGTCTGTGATCCCATTCAGGGGGAAGGGTGTCTCGTAAAGGTTGGCACCAGTGAAATGAGGATCCGGCCCCTTCCAGAGCCTTTCAGAGGGCCTCTCATCCCTCCTTTTGCCTCAGACTAAGACACCTTCTCTGGCTTGGGCGATGGCCACAACACTGGGCTCTTTGCCCCTGGGCAAGAACACACCCAGGAAAACAGGAACCTGCTTTCCACTGAATCAGACAACTTGGTCCATTCAAGGCAGCGTTGCCTACTCAGTCCGGCAGCTGCTCTCCAGGGTCTCAGGCAGAGGTCTTTCACATCACCTCCGACCTGGTCCTTTTACTGGACATGCTGGGGATTGAACCTGGGACCTTCTCCATGCTCTGCCAGGGAGCCACCGCCCACCCACCCCCAAGGAGCGGGATAGGCCTCGAAACTGTGCATAGCTATTCAGTATTTTGATTCCTGCCTCCTCCCAATGGCAGGAATCTGCACCTTTGGCAATAAGGAAAGAGCCTTACCCAGAAAGGCCACATTCTCGTAGTTCTCCAGCATGACTTCCCTGTACAGAGCTCTTTGTCCCGGATCCAGCAGGGCCCATTCAGCCTCGGTGAAATCGATGGACACCTCCTCGAAGGAAAAGGGACCCTGAAAGAAAAAGCAGATTTCCTCCTCAGAGGTCACGCCAGACTGGAAGGAAGGAGGCTGGGAAGGTACGGGACGTGTGGCTTGGGATGGGTAAAGGGAACAGCGTAGAGGTGTGCAGAAAAACACAGATGTTGGTATTTTTCAGCTTCAGGTAGATCACATCCAAAAAATACCGGTAAATGTTGAATTTCCCCAGTCCAATACCAGTAAAGTATTTGTATTGGGGAAATATTTGGTATTCCCGAATATTTTCGGGTCTGATATACACTACCAGAGGGAAAGGAGGCATGTTACAATGTTGTCCTTCCCTCAGGCAGCCCCTAGTTTTCCTTGTCAATTTCACTCCTCACCAGTCAGCTGAGAGGGTAATTGACAAGGGAAGGCCTCTGCTGTGTGCCTTCCCTTCTCTAGCTGACATGGGGTCAGCAGGGAGCTGAGGCATGTTGAAAATGCATTTCTTTCCCTTCCCCAGGTTTAAACATGCCCCCTGCAGTTCCCCAAATTTCTCTGCAAAGCGGAGAGGCTCAGGGAAGGCAGGGGGCATGTCTGCCTGACGTTCCCTTCCCCAGCCGACCCACTGTGGTGGGCTGGCTGGGGAAGCAAAGGGCAGGCATGTTTAAAATGCCTTCCTTTCCGTCCCCAATATCAGTATAGCTTTTTCGGTACAGCAAAATGAACCCAAAAAAAGGCCGCATAATTTCGGGTTTTTCGGGTTCTGCTATATTGGTAGTCGAATACAGATCAAAATGCACACCTCTTAAACAACATTTGGGGGATCTCTCACCTGGACACCTTGAAGAAACTGCAGGAGCAACTGCTCCCCTGAGAAAGAAGGAGTCACCTGGGCTGTCCCCCCTGCTCATCTCAATGTGCCCTCGGGCATTTCTGTACAACAGCTGGGATTGGCTGAGGCCTCTCTGTTTGGTTCCTCTCCCATAAGACTTTGTCCCGGATCCAGCAGGGCCCATTCAGCCTCGGTGAAATTGATGGACACCTCCTCGAAGGAGAAGGGACCCTGAAAGGAAAAGCCGATTTCCTCATCAGAGCTCACGTCAGACTGGAAGGAAGGAGGCTGGGAAGGTACGGGATGTGTGGCTTGGGATGGGTAAAGGGAACAGCGTAGAGGTGTGCAGAAAAACAGAAATGCTGGCATTTTTCGGCTTCAGGTAGATCACCTCCAAAAAATACTGGTAAATGCCGAATTTCTCCAGTATTTGGATTGGGGAAATATTCAGTATTCTCAAATATTTTGGGGTCTGATATACACCACCAGAGGGAAAGGAGGCATGTTAAAATGTTGTCCTTCCCTCAGGCAGCCCATAGACTTCCTTGTCAATTTCACTCCCCCCCAGTCAGCTGAGAATGTAATTGACAAGGGAAGACCTCTGCTGTGAGCCTTCCCTCCTCTAGCCAACGCTGGGGAAGCAAAGGGCAGGTTTAAAATGCCTTTCTTTCCCTCCCCGATGTCAGTATACCTTTTTCGGTATAGAAAAATGAACCTGAAAAAAGGTCGCATAATTTCAGCTTTTTGGGGGTTGTGCTATACTGGTAGCTGAATACGGATCAAAATGCACACCCCCTAGAACAACGTTCAGAGGATCTCTCGCCCGGACATCTTGCAGAAACTGCAGGGGCAACTGCTCCCCTGAGAAAGAAGGAGTCACCTGGGCTGTCCCCCCTGCTCATCTCAATGTGCCCTCGGGCATTTCTGTGTAACAGCCGGGATTGGCTGAGGCCTCTCTGTTTGGTTCCTCTCCCATAAGGCTTTGCAGGCTTAGCTGCTGTCCTCTCCGAACCCTCTCTCTAGCCTGACAAGGCGCTCTGCTCCAAAAACAGTAGTTTACATTCTTCTAGGTCTACCATCTCGCCCTCGTACTGTGTCAAGGACTCCTAGCGAGAAGATTTTTAGCTTCTGACCTGCAACATACTTGCTGAACCAGGCCTCTCCGCTTCCAATTAAGTCTACACATAACATCCTTCACGGTCTAACTAGGGCATGAGTTCAAGGTGAAAACTGTTGTCTTTATTTTGATACTAGGCAGCAAAGCCCGTTGTGGTGGAAGACAACGGGCCCTAGAAAGGAAGGAAGGGAGGTGGAAGGGAGAGAGGGTTGGAGGAAGGAAGGAAGGAAGGAAGGGAGGGAGGGAGGGAGGGAGGAAGGAAGGAAGGAAGGAAGGAAGGAAGGATTAGGGGGATGAGTGAAAGAATGGAGAGAGGAAGAAAGGAAAAGGGGGAAAGGAAGGGAAGAGGGGCAGAAAAGGGCTTCTCTGGGCCCAGAGAAGGCCTTTTCTGTCCCACACACCATCCCCTGGGCCTTCTATGGGGGCAGTAGGCAGTGTGTGTGGGAAAAGCGCTTCTCTGGGCCTACTGCCCCCATAAAAGGCCCAGGGGATGGTGTGTGGGGGACAGAAAATGGCTTCTCTGGGCCTAGTGCCCCATAGAAGGCCCAGGGGATGGTGTGTGGGGGCGGAAAAGGCCTTCTCTGGGCCTACTGCCCCATAGAAGGCCCAGGGGATGGCGTGTGGGGGCGGAAAAGGGCTTCTCTGGGCCTAGTGCCCCCATAGAAGGCCCAGGGGATGGCATGTGGGGGCGGAAAAGGCCTTCTCTGGGCCTAGTGCCCCCATAGAAGGCCCAGGGGATGGTGTGTGGGGAGCGGAAAAGACCTTCTCTGGGCCTAGTGCCCCATAGAAGGTCCAGGGGATGGCGTGTGGGGGGCGGAAAAGGACTTCTCTGGGCCTAGTGCCCCATAGAAGGCCCAGGGGATGGCGTGTGGGGGGCGGAAAAGGTCTTCTCTGGGCCTAGTGCCCCATAGAAGGCCCAGGGGATGTCGTGTGGGGGGCAGAAAAGGGCTTCTCTGGGCCTAGTGCCCCATAGAAGGCCCAGGGGATGGCGTGTGGGGGACGAAAAAGACCTTTTCTGGGCCTAGTGCCCCCATAGAAGGCCCAAGGGATGGTGTGTGAGGGGCGGAAAAGGCCTTCTCTCACTTGCCTCAGCCTTGAGGGCCTGTCCCTGCGCTCACACTCCAGACGGTCCTCTCCTGTCGGATGACTGGAGCAGACTGAGCTGAGAACACTGACTGGGGCTGACGTGGGCAGGACTTTGCGAAGCAGCCAGTCAGCCCTGGTCTGTGTCTTCTGACTGTCAGTTCTTGAGACGAATCAATTATGGCAAGCACAGAATGTTGTGGAACCAAAATTCAAATATATATAAGGACAGGATAGGATTCTTCCGCTAAACGTTAACCTTCGTCGATGTGGGCTGAACCAATGGCTACCGAGGGTCTAAATTGCTGAAGACTTCTTTGCTCTGTGGTTGGTCTTCAATCAGCTCTCTGTGAGCTCTTGTAGACTAGACCGGGGCGCTCCGTATTTCACACTAGTGCACCAGGTTTGTGTTGAGGTATTCTGTGCTGAAACTTGGCAATGTTATGTTTTTATCCTAAAAGATCTGTAAGTGCTAAACAATGCTCCCTCTAAGGTGTGGAGTCGGGTGAGCAAAACTTCTACTTTGTGAGCTACTGGCATTAAAGTTGTGAGTGAGCGATTTGGCTACTGCACAAATTAGCTTGCTCTGGAGTCATCCTTCCTGAGCTAAGACAAAAACATGTTAGCCGGGGGCTAAAAAACTGTGAGCTAGCTCATACTAACTCATCTTAGAGGGAACGCTGGTGCTAAAGTACTTTCTGTCCTCAGGAAGCTTATCTTGTAAATAACCTGGGAGGGTTTTTTTAGAACTATGGTCTCTCTCTATGGATTCCGTCACTCCCTTGACAGCCTCCAGCCAGACGGTAAAAGAGCGAAAGGGGAACGGGAGGGTCCCAGGGAAACAGTCCAGGGGTCCCCGAATACAGTAACACTCACCTCTCCTATCTGGACTGGAGGGACGGCAGCCATTTCCACAGCTCTGAAAAGATGTTGGCTCAACAGCATCTCTTCAGTGCCTGTTCCTGAGACAAAGAAGGAAGGAAAGAAGGGTGTTTGCTTGCTTGTTCCCTGCTTCACAGCACCGTGCCCGGGGTTGTGAAATTTTGCTCTGCATACACTCAACGCACTTTTATATACTTTTTACCGAATTCTGGGAGAGGCAAAGAGAAGTACACAGTACCTGTGAGCCTCAGGATTATAAATGTGGCTAACAAATTTCAGACTCCTGTGAGACCTGTGTTTGCTCTGCGGGGAGGGAAAGACGTCGCATGAGACATCACCGTCCCTTTCGGACCAGACGTGACTCGAGCCCATCTGGAGACTTGAGGGGAGTATGAGTGAGTTCTCGGAGTGTCTCTTGGCAGGCTCACTTCCCCAACGAGGTTTTCAGCCAGATGCAACATCAACAGGACACCACATCTGTCCCAAAGCCCCTCCCAAAGCCCCTCCCCAAAGCTCCTTGGGGGGCCAGTCCACCGCCTGCCACCCGTCCCCGCAGCACACTTTTCCCCACTGCAGTGTGCCAGATGCCCCTCGAAGCACAGGCACAGAAGCCAAATTTTCATAATATAATTGGCCCCCCGAGGAACTGGTTTTCAGAGCTCTGCTGCCCCAGAAGGTGGAGGCTCCCTTTAGCCCCCAGGCTGAATAGATCTGTCCAGGCTTATCTAGCTCTCCCCCCCCGCCCCGGCAACTTGATTTCTTTTTATGGAAGGAAGGTGAGATATGAACTTTTTAATTAAAGGGTAGAATTGCCCTTCAGGAATTGGTCTCATCTCCTTTTGGAGGCATCAGAGTTACTGGACATTGGAGGGCCGCAAATTAACTCTGTCTTGTGTGCAGAATTATTTATTTTTATCCTGATCTGAACTCTCTGCCCGTCACATTCATGGGGTGCCCCAACTGCACCCAGGAACACTGGGTCCTTACCACAAGAGAGGGGATCTTGGGCACGCTCCATGGCCTGCGCCCTCTGCCCTTGCTCCAAGGAAGCTCCTTCCGCCTCAGGGGTTGTAGCTTCCATCTTCAGGGATGGTGCCCACACCTGAAAAAAGCAGCGAGGGAGAGGGGTAAGAGGTGGAATGGAAAGGAGACCATCTGGACGTTGGGGTATACAGCATACCTCTATGCCCCGGCGCACACTGCGGGACCGGTGTTTTTCCCCTCAGGGTCCATTTCCTCAGGGTTTATTTCGTTGTTCTTGGTAAAGGCGGGTCTGTGTGTGTGCTGCTTTGGACACAGATGTTGAGAGATGGTGGGGGATCTGTCGGGGCCAGCCCACCCCTGCACAACAGCCGGTCCCCATGGAGGGTCTTCTGACTCCCCTGCTGCAGACTCCCCTCAAATCACCCGCTGGCAAGCACAGGTCTGTCGTGTCTCCGGGACACAGGCAGGCTCTGGGAGGGGGGGAAGGGGGGTCCTTCCATGTGCAAGCACTCTGGCTGGGGGGGAGGGCGTCCTTCCATGTGTGGGGAACCGCTGGGAAAAAACTTCAGCCTGTCACAGCTGGTTAGGGTGACTTGTGGAGTAACGGGGGGGGGTGTCAAAATTTCCCAGGATTGGTCTAGGAGCCTTCACCCCCCCCTTGAAGCCGAGGGCGGGCTGTTTGTTGTGTTGAGAGTCCAGACGGTCAGAAGCCTCTCCAACGCACATCTGGCCTGGAGGAGAGTTTGCTTTTTAAGGGCATTTTTTAGTCAGAGAGAAATTTTCTCTGGGTTGTTTTTTGCGTTTATTCCTTTCAAAAAAGGATGGAACAGGTCTGGGGGTTTTTTTCCTGCTCGCATGCTTTAATGTGGGGGGGGACCAGAGACTCTGACATGTTTGGTAAGTAAATGGTTTTTCCCTGCTTGCTTGTTTGTGGGTGTGGGTGTTTTTCAAGTTAAGGCTGCTTTCTGTGAGTTAAAATGGTTAAAAGCTTTTTCTGAAAGGGCCGGGGAGACGTTGGCTGAAAGAGAGAGAGAGGAGGGGGCTTCAGAAATTCTCTCTTTGCCATCTAACAAATGTTGGAAATGTAAACATGCCAAAGGTTCCTTTTACCATATGTGGTGGACTTGTGATACAGCAAAAATATTCTGGACTGCAATACATACAGAGATGGAGAAAAATTTGAAATGTGCCTTCAAGCAAGAACATGAAATGTTTCTTCTAGGTCTTAAACTAGAAGAAATAAACGTGAGTAAAAGAACTTTGATATGGTACACGGTAACAACTGCCAGAATGGTCTATGCTCAAAGTTGGAAAAATGAAAAAATTCCTGAACTCTGGGACTGGTTAAGAAAACTGCTATTTATGGCAGAAATGGATAAATGGACAAGAAAACTTAACAAGTTAGAAGCAGAAACCTTTTTGGAAGATTGGAATGACTTTAAAGAATATATAGAGGAACATTGGGAAATGAAGGATAGCATATTTAGTTTGGAAAACAACTAGAGATGTAACAAATGTATACAGTCAATAAGTATTAGTAGTAGTTGCAAATAAGCAAACTGCGTTACCTGTAGAATGTATATGATAACAGTGAATGAATATGTATTATTTATTGATAAAACGGTGGAAACAATGCTGGGAGCCAATGGGGGGGGAAGGGAAGCTGAAGAAAAGGATATGATTTATATTATTTTAGCTAAATTGTGAAGTATGGTATATCCTAGTAAAATTTGTTTTAAAAAAAGAAAAGAAATTCTTCCTTTACCTATTCCTGTGCAATGGTGCCACCTTTTCTAAAAAAATAAAGTCTTGAGATGTTAAATTTTAAAACAGTTGTGTTTTTCTTCTTCTAAAAAATAAAAATGAGACAACTGAAAGATTTGGAAATCTTATTAAGACGTTCTTTGCAGCCTCTAGGGAAACATCTTAATCCTAAAAAGGCGCTTGCCCTCTGTGGCAACCGTAGAACATGAAACAGAGACACGCCCAGGAAACCTCACGCCTTGAACGGAACTTTGTTGGGCTTGGAGGTGCCGTTGGACTCTTCACTTTGGGCTCTGGTCGATGCCTAGGCTCCCTCCCGGGTCACTGGCCAATCAACACAACTCTTAAGCATGTGCAGAGTGCGGTATCGGGGCAGACAGGGCGGGTTTGTAAGCATGGGCCGGGAAGTGGTGCCAGCCTGCACCGTGGGTAGGGGCTCTTGAAGAAGGCCTTCATAAGTGCTGGTGTTGATGCAGACATTGGGGAGGGGTGCTGGGAGGAGACCCCCACCCCCACCCCTCCCCTGGCTGCTTGCACACTGTTGTCAGTGCCTGGGGAATTCCAGCTTCCCTGCTGCCAACAGGCTATCTTTTGGCTATGCTCCTGCAACGGGTTGGACTAGATGCCCTCCAAGGTCCCTTCCAACTCCAACATTCTCTGATTCCACTTTCCACAGTTTTAGAAGTGTAGAAAATGGGCTCACACCTCTGAAAAAATGGGAACGGGCATTGTCTTTTCTTTTCTTGGGGGGTGCTTATCTATTCTGGCCAGAGGTGCTGCTGCCTTTAAGAAACACGGTTTCAAACTGAGGTGAGATTTACATTTTAACATTTTTGTTGTTGTTCAGTCGCACAGTCGAGTCCGACTCTTCGCGACCCCATGGACCAGATTACGCCAGGCCCTCCTGTCTTCCGCTGTCCGCTGAAGTTTGCTCAATTTCATGTTCGTTGCATCGATGACATTGTCTAACCATCTCATTCTTTGCCGTCCCCTTCTTCTTTGACCTTCAATCTTTCCCAGCATCAGGGTCTTCTCCAGTGAGGGCTCCCTTCTCATTTGGTGGCCAAAGTATTTGAGCTTCAGCTTCAGGATCTGGCCTTCCAGGGAACAGTCAGGGTTGATTTCTTTTAGGATTGACTGATTTGATCTCCTTGCAGTCCAAGGGACTCTCAAGAGTCTTCTCCAGCACCATAGTTCAAAAGAATCTATTCTTCGGCGCTCGGCCTTCCTTATAGTCCAACTCTCACAGCCATACATTACTACGGGGAATACCATTGCTTTGACCATGCGGACTTTTGTTGGCAGGGTGATGTCTCTGCTTTTTATCATGCTGTTTAGGTTTGCCATCGCTTTCCTCCCAAGGAGCAGGCGTCTTTTAATTTCATGGCTGCAGTCACCATCTGCAGTGATCTGGGATCCTAGGAACGTGAAGTCTGTCACTACTTCTACGACTTCCCCTTCTATTTGCCAAGGAGTGATGGGGCCAGATGCCATGATCTTAGTTTTTTGATGTTGAGCTTCAAGCCCACTTTTGCACTCTCCTCTTTCACCCTCAGCAAGAGGCTCTTTAGGTCCTCTTCACTTTCTGCCATCAGAGTGGTATCGTCTGCATATCTGAGGTTATTGATCTTTTCCCCAGCAATCTTAACTCCAGCTTGTGATTCATCCAGGCCAGCATTTCGCATGATGTACTCTGCATATAAATTAAATAAGCAAGGTGACAATATACATCCTTGTCGTACTCCTTTTCCTATGCTAAACCAATCAGTTGTTCCATATCCGGTTCTAACTGTTGCTTCTTGACTCTTATACAGGTTTCTCAGGAGACATATGAGGTGGTCTGGTACTCCCATCTCTTTAAGAACCTGCCATAATTTATTGTGATCCACACAATCAAAGGCTTTAGCATAGTCAATGAAGCAGAAGTAGATGTTTTTCTGGTATTCTCTTGCTTTCTCCATAATCCAGCGAATGTTGGCAATTTGATCTCTAGTTCCTCTACCTCTTCGAAACCCAGCTTGTACTTCTGGCAGTTCTCTATCCACGTACTGTTGGAGCCTAGCTTGTAGGATTTTGAGCATGACCTTGCTAGCGTGTGAAATGAGTGCAATTGTGCGATAGCTTGAACATTCCTTGACGTTTCCCTTCTTTGGGATTGGAATGTAAACTGACCTTTTCCAATCCTGTGGCCACTGTTGTGTTTTCCAAATTTGTTGGCAAATTGAGTGCAGCACTTTAACAGCATCTTCTTTTAAGACTTTGAATAACTCAGCTGGGATACCATCACCTCCACTAGCTTTGTTGTTAGTAATGCTTTCTAAGGCCCATTTAACTTCGCTTTCCAGGATGTCTGGCTCAAGGTCAGTGATTATACCATCGTGGTTGTCAAGGACATCGAGGTCCTTCTTGTATAGTTCTTCTGTGTATTCTTGCCATCTTTTCCTAATCTCTTCTGCTTCTGTTAGGTCCCTACCGTTTTTGTCCTTTATCATGGCCAGCTTTGCATGGAACGTTCCCTTGATTTCTCCGATTTTCTTGAAGAGATCTCTAGTCCTTCCCAATCTATTGTTTTCCTCTATTACTTTGCATTGTTCATTCAGGAAAGCCTCCTTATCTCTCCTTGCTGTTCTCTGGAAATCTGCATTCAGTTGGGCAAATCTTTCCTTTTCCCCATTGCCTTTAGCTTTCCTTCTTTCCTCTGCTATGTGTAAAGCCTCATCAGACAGCCACTTTGCTTTTTTGCATTTCTTTTTCTTTGGGATGGCGGTGAGTGCTGCCTCCTTTACAATGTCACGGACCTCTGTCCATAGTTCTTCAGGTACTCTGTCTATCAAATCTAGTCCCTTAAACCTATTCTTCACCTCTACTGTATATTCATCGGGGATGCGATCTAGGTCAAATCTGAATGGCCTTGTGGTTTTCCCAACTTTCTTCAATTTAAGTCTGAATTTTGCAATGAGTAGCTCATGATCTGAGCCACAGTCAGCTCCAGGTCTTGTTTTTACTGACTGGATAGAGCTTCTCCATCTTTGACTGCAAATTATATAGTCAATCTGATTTCGGTGTTGCCCATCTGGTGATGTCCATGTGTAGAGACGCCTCTTAGGTTGTTGGAAAAGGGTGTTTGCTATGACCAGCATGTTCTCTTGACAAAACTCTGTTAGCCTTTGCCCTGCTTCATTTTGTTCTCCAAGGCCAAACTTGTCTGTTATTCCGGTTACCTTTTGATTTTCTACTTTAGCATTCCAGTCCCCTATGATGATGAGGACATCATTTTTTGGTGTTAGTTCTACGAGCTGTTGTAGGTCTTCGTAGAGCTGGTCCACTTCAGCCTCTTCTGCAGCAGTGGTTCGGGCATAGACTTGGATTACTGTGATATTGAATGGATTGCCTTGGATTCGGACCGAGATCATTCTGTCATTTTTGAGATTGTATCCCAATACTGCCTTTCTCACTCTCTTGTTGACTATAAAGGCCACACCATTTTTTCTACGGGATTCCTGGCCACAGTAGTAGATATAATGGTCTTCTGAGTTAAATTCGCCCATTCCTGTCCACTTTAGTTCACTGATTCCCAAGATGTCGATGTTCATTCTTGCCATCTCATTTTTGACCACGTCAAGCTTACCTTGATTCATAGATCTTACATTCCAGGTTCCTATGCAGTATTCTTCTTTGCAGCATCGAACTTTCCTTTCACCGTCAGACACATCCACAACTGAGCGTCCTTTCGGCTTTGGCCCAGCCGCTTCACTCTTTCTGGGGTTACTCGTACTTGCCCTCTGCTCTTCCTCAGTAGCATACTGGACACCTTCCGACCTGAGGGGCTCATCTTCCGGCGTCATATCTTTTAGCCTTTTGTTACTGTCCATGGGGTTTTCTTGGCAAAGATACTGGAGTGGGTTGCCATTTCCTTCTCCAGGGGAAGGAAATGGCAGTAAATGGCATTTTAACATATATATATAAAAATGGTTTGAAGAGATCTCTGTTTCACCCAAAAGCTTCTTTGGCTACAGCAAACTAACAGGTGTATTAAAAGTTAGGAAACCAGAACTAAACAAAGTCAGCTATGAGTGTTTAATACTCCCGCCTGCTTTTAACTTTTCTGCAAAAGCCTCTTTCTGCAAACATTTTAAATTTCACAAAAAACACCACAGATTGTGTGTTTGACCACAAAGTGGTCAAGGACCCCTGGTTAATTCAGTTTGACTCCAAAATACTGAATTTCATCTGGTCATACCCCTACAGCACAACCCTGATAAAGCATAGGAGAGGTTCCTCAGCCAGAGGCAGTATATCTGAAAACCTTTCCATCCATGAAACTACAGGGGAGGAATGTGTTTTTAATATATTGTACAGGGCGGCTCTGGCTATTCTAAAAATGGTGCAGCTGCCGGAATACCCCGCCTGGTATTCTTATCTGTTCTGTCCAGAGACTGTTCCCCCTGTCGGGGTCTGACTAGGGGGGCGCAAACTTATTAAGGATCCCAACGTTTCAGAAACATGTTATAACCTACTTATGAACTGAACAACAACAGAAAAAACAGCCTTGCTACCATGGTGCACATTTTAAAACCCACTGCTTAAAAACAGCGGAACCCTAGAACCGGGGCTCCACTTTCTGCCTGTGCACTTCTCTGTAACACCACCTGTCTTGCTCTACTCCAAACCCCAGAGGGTGGAAAGTGCTCCTTCTAGTCACACAGGCAGCTGTGAATCTTTTCTTCTGCACACGAACTGAACATAAGAACGTAAGAGAAGCCCATGTTGGATCAGGCCAGTGGCCCATCCAGTCCAACACATTCTGTGTCACACAGTGGCCAAAATTACCAGGTGTCCAGCAGTGGGGCCAGGACACTAGAAGCCCTCCCACTGTTGACCCCTCCCAAGCACCAAGAAGACAGAGCCTCCCTTGCCCCAGACCGAGAGTTCATATAGGAACATAAGAGAAGCCCATGTTGGATCGGCCAAGGGCCCTTCCAGTCCAACACTCTCTGGGTGACACAATGGCCAAAAATACCAGGGGTGCCATCAGGAGGTCCACCTGTGGGGATGGGTTGCCAGGCTCCAGGTGGGCGCTCCTGCCCCCCACACCTCCGCCAGCCCCCCTCCAGGATCTCCTTCCTCCTTCTCCCCCCCTTCTATCTCACTCTAAGCCGCCGCTCCCCCCCACCCCCTCCAAAATGTGCCCCTGGGACGGGAAGCCACTCGAACTTCCCCCGGTCTCCCAAGGCGCCGAATGCGGATCCTGCACCAAAGTCGGCCGCGGGAAGCTCGATGTGGCTCTGCACGAAGGGGACAGGCGGCTCTCCGCGGGGCGGGGGCGCGGTCGGGGGGGGAGGAAGGGCAAGGGGGGCGGGGGGGAACTGGGGGGAGCGGGTGCCACTGCGCGGGGTCTTGCGAGCAAAAAGGACACTCGGGGGGCTCCCGGCCTGGAAGCTGCGAGCGGCGATTCGGCTGCTACGTGAATCAAGTTTGCTCTTCCGGAGCCTGAGCGGAGACGGAGCTGTGAGAGCTGGAGGCTAAACCACTGTGAGCTGGCTCACACTCGCTCGGCTTAGAGGGAACCCTGGCGGGCGCGCTCCTTCCTCCCGCCCCCCCTCGGTGCTCCCCCCTAATCCTCCTGCATTGCAGCCCCCCCCAGCCCCGTGGAGCTCACCAGGGTCCCTCCAGCCCCCGAGTAGAGGCCGGTCCGGAGGCGCCTCCTTGCAAAAGCGGAGGAGGAGGAGGAGGAGGGGGGGAGGAAATGCGCCCCCCCGTGCAAACCCACCTCCCTTCCCCCCCCCATGGGCCTCTCTAGGACTGCGGATCTCGCTCTCTTTAACCCTTCGGGGAGGTGCCCGTTTTGCAGAGAGGAAAAAAGGGAGGGCGGCGGGACTCGTGCATGAGGCGGCACGGCACTCGGCGTCCCTTGCCGGAAAGCCCGTCGAATCCGACTCTGGGGGCGCTGCGCTCATCTCCCGTTTCCAAGCCGAAGAGCCAGCGCTGTCCGAAGACGTTCCCGTGGCCGGGTGGCCATGGGCATGACTCGACCCCTTAGCCGGGGTAAAGGAGGAGGGGAACGAGGAAAAGGCGAAGAAGAGGAAGAAGGAGAGGAGGAGGAGGAGGAGGAAGAGGAAGAAGTTCTTGTTCCCAACCTGGACAGCCCTACTTGATATCTGACTGTATTCGCCAGGACAAGAAATGCAAAGCTTTTCTTCTAAGTTTCTAGTCCTCATCAGGGTTGTAAAACCGCCTCCTGAAATCCCAGAAACGGGAGGGGATTCCGAACAGGGCTGCCTTCCACAGGGGACCCACTCCCTGCTGCAACCCGTAAGCGGAAGGTTTTTCAGTGTGAAATGTTGAGGTTCTTCAGTCACAGGCTCCGAAAACGAACTTCCCCGGTCCACCTTGGTCGCCGGAGGGGGATGGGGAGTGAGGTTGCCAGCTCCCGGCTGGGGAACTCCTGGAGATTTGGGGGTGGAGCCCGGGGTGGAGAGGGAACCTCAGTGGGGCAAGGCTGGACTGGATGGGCCCTCCCTGGTCTGACCCAGCAGGGCTCTTCTGAGGCTCAATGAACTGGTTGGCCCTCTCTGCCCTGTTGCTGGCCCTCCTCCAGAGGAACTGGCTGGCCCTTGTGTGAGAAGCCAGGATGCTGGACCAGCTGGACCCTCCCTGGTCTGCCCTGTTGCTGGCCCTCCTCCAGAGGAACTGGCTGGCCCTTGTGTGAGAAGCCAGGATGCTGGACCAGCTGGACCCTCCCTGGTCTGCCCTGTTGCTGGCCCTCCTCCAGAGGAACTGGCTGGCCCTTGTGTGAGAAGCCAGGATGCTGGACCAGCTGGACCCTCCCTGGTCTGCCCTGTTGCTGGCCCTCCTCCAGAGGAACTGGCTGGCCCTTGTGTGAGAAGCCAGGATGCTGGACCAGCTGGACCCTCCCTGGTCTGCCCTGTTGCTGGCCCTCCTCCAGAGGAACTGGCTGGCCCTTGTGTGAGAAGCCAGGATGCTGGACCAGCTGGACCCTCCCTGGTCTGCCCTGTTGCTGGCCCTCCTCCAGAGGAACTGGCTGGCTCTTGTGTGAGAAGCCAGGATGCTGGACCAGCTGGACCCTCCCTGGTCTGCCCTGTTGCTGGCCCTCCAGAGGAACTGGCTGGCCCCTGTGTGAGAAGCCAGGAAGCCGGACTAGCTGGACCCTCCCTGGACCGATCCAGCAGGGCTCTTCTGACCTTCTTCTCCTCTGCGAGACGGAGCAGCTTCAGGGTGGAGTCAACTGCACGTGCTCCATGGTGTGGAAAAGGCAGCTGCAGGGCCTGTTTTCAGACATCTCCAAAATTTGTAAAAAAAAAATATATATATATATATCCTGCTCATAGTGTTCATATCGATAGTCGACTGCTCATGTCGGAAAAAGGTAAAAGTCGGATCTACATGGATCCTCATGATCCTCATGAATTCATATGATTTTTACATTGAAATGAAATAAAACCACCATCATATTGTAGGCCATGTGTTAGAATACAGGCGGGACCACAAAAATCACGCACCCACGGATTCGTGGCGCTACAGCGGTGCAAAAACATGATTCCAAAGCACGGATCCTCATGAATTCATATGATTTTTACGCTGAAATGAAATAAAACCAACATCATACTGTAGACCATGTCTTAGACTATAGGCAGCGCTCCAAAAATCATGCCCCCACGAATTCGAGGCACCACAAAACTGCAAAAACATGGTTCCAAAGCACGGATCCTCATGGATCCTCGAGTTATTTGCATTAGGACGCCCCAAACACACCATCAAATCACAAAACATGTCCATGGCAACAGCCTGCACTCTTCCCGCGGGACTTCTGAGGACTGCGGAGCCAGAATGACCTCTCGCGGCTGACAGGTTTACTTTCCTGCAAGGAGTCCCGGGCCGCCATCCCGGCGCTCAGAGGAGCCGGGAAACCTTTCTCGCCCCACCCCCCGCGCCGGGCGCCCGCGACGCCAAGGGCCAGCACTCTTCCCGCGGGACTTCTGAGGACTGCGGAGCCAGAATGACCTCTCGCGGCTGACAGGTTTACTTTCCTGCAAGGAGTCCCGGGCCGCCATCCCGGCGCTCAGAGGAGCCGGGAAACCTTTCTCGCCCCACCCCCCGTGCCGGGCGCCCGCGACGCCAAGGGCCAGCACTCTTCCCGCGGGACTTCTGAGGACTGCGGAGCCAGAATGACCTCTCGCGGCTGACAGGTTTACTTTCCTGCAAGGAGTCCCGGGCCGCCATCCCGGCGCTCAGAGGAGCCGGGAAACCTTTCTCGCCCCACCCACCCCGTGCCGGGCGCCCGCGACGCCAAGGGCCAGCACTCTTCCCGCGGGACTTCTGAGGACTGCGGAGCCAGAATGACCTCTCGCGGCTGACAGGTTTACTTTCCTGCAAGGAGTCCCGGGCCGCCATCCCGGCGCTCAGAGGAGCCGGGAAACCTTTCTCGCCCCACCCCTCCCGCGCCGGGCGCCCGCGACGCCAAGGGCCAGCACTCTTCCCCCGAGACTTCTGAGGACTGCGGAGCCAGAATGACCTCTCGCGGCTGACAGGTTTACTTTCCTGCAAAGAGTCCCGGGCCGCCATCCCGGCGCTCAGAGGAGCCGGGAAACCTTTCTCGCCCCACCCCCCCCGCGCCGGGCGCCCGCGACGCCAAGGGCCAGCACTCTTCCCGCGAGACTTCTGAGGACTGCGGAGCCAGAATGACCTCTCGCGGCTGACAGGTTTACTTTCCTGCAAGGAGTCCCGGGCCGCCATCCCGGCGCTCAGAGGAGCCGGGAAACCTTTCTCGCCCCACCCACCCCCGCGCCGGGCGCCCGCGACGCCAAGGGCCAGCACTCTTCCCGCGAGACTTCTGAGGACTGCGGAGCCAGAATGACCTCTCGCGGCTGACAGGTTTACTTTCCTGCAAGGAGTCCCGGGCCGCCATCCCGGCGCTCAGAGGAGCCGGGAAACCTTTCTCGCCCCACCCCCCGTGCCGGGCGCCCGCGACGCCAAGGGCCAGCACTCTTCCCGCGGGACTTCTGAGGACTGCGGAGCCAGAATGACCTCTCGCGGCTGACAGGTTTACTTTCCTGCAAGGAGTCCCGGGCCGCCATCCCGGCGCTCAGAGGAGCCGGGAAATCTTTCTCGTCCCACCCCCCCGTGCCGGGCGCCCGCGACGCCAAGGGCCAGCACTCTTCCCACGGGACTTCTGAGGACTGCGGAGCCAGAATGACCTCTCGCGGCTGACAGGTTTACTTTTCTGCAAGGAGTCCCGGGCCGCCATCCCGGCGCTCAGAGGAGCCGGGAAACATTTCTCGCCCCACCCCACCCCGCGCCGGGCGCCCGCGACGCCAAGGGCCAGCACTCTTCCCGCGGGACTTCTGAGGACTGCGGAGCCAGAATGGCCTCTCGCGGCTGACAGGTTTACTTTCCTGCAAGGAGTCCCGGGCCGCCATCCCGGTGCTCAGAGGAGCCGGGAAACCTTTCTCGCCCCACCCCACCCCGCGCCGGGCGCCCGCGACGCCAAGGGCCAGCACTCTTCCCGCGGGACTTCTGAGGACTGCGGAGCCAGAATGACTTCTCGCGGCTGACGTCCGAATGGCGTCGCCGTTCGGACGTCAGCCGCGAGAGGTTTACTTTCCTGCAAGGAGTCCCCCGCCATCCCGGCGCTCAGAGGAGCCGGGAAACCTTTCTCGCCCCACCCCTCCCGCGCCGGGCGCCCTTGACGCCAAGGGCCAGCACTCTTCCCGCGAGACTTCTGAGGACTGCGGAGCCAGAATGACCTCCCGCGGCTGTCAGCCGCGAGAGGTTTACTTTCCTGCAAGGAGTCCCGGGCCGCCATCCCGGCGCTCAGAGGAGCCGGGAAACCTTTCTCGCCCCACCCCTGCCGCGCCGGGCGCCCGCGACGCCAAGGGCCAGCACTCTTCCCGCGAGACTTCTGAGGACTGCGGAGCCAGAATGACCTCCCGCGGCTGTCAGCCGCGAGAGGTTTACTTTCCTGCAAGGAGTCCCGGGCCGCCATCCCGGCGCTCAGAGGAGCCGGGAAACCTTTCTCGCCCCACCCCTCCCGCGCCGGGCGCCCGCGACGCCAAGGGCCAGCACTCTTCCCGCGAGACTTCTGAGGACTGCGGAGCCAGAATGACCTCCCGCGGCTGTCAGCCGCGAGAGGTTTACTTTCCTGCAAGGAGTCCCGGGCCGCCATCCCGGCGCTCAGAGGAGCCGGGAAACCTTTCTCGCCCCACCCCTGCCGCGCCGGGCGCCCGCGACGCCAAGGGCCAGCACTCTTCCCGCGAGACTTCTGAGGACTGCGGAGCCAGAATGACCTCCCGCGGCTGTCAGCCGCGAGAGGTTTACTTTCCTGCAAGGAGTCCCGGGCCGCCATCCCGGCGCTCAGAGGGGCCGGGAAACCTTTCTCGCCCCACCCCTGCCGCGCCGGGCGCCCGCGACGCCAAGGGCCAGCACTCTTCCCGCGAGACTTCTGAGGACAGCGGAGCCAGAATGAGCTCTCGCGGCTGACAGGTTTACTTTCCTGCAAGGAGTCCCGGGCCGCCATCCCGGCGCTCAGAGGAGCCGGGAAACCTTTCTCGCCCCACCCCTCCCGCGCCGGGCGCCCGCGACGCCAAGGGCCTGCACTCTTCCCGCGGGACTTCTGAGGACTGCGGAGCAAGAATGACCTCTCGCGGCTGACAGGTTTACTTTCCTGCAAGGAGTCCCGGGCCGCCATCCCGGCGCTCAGAGGAGCCGGGAAACCTTTCTCGCCCCACCCCTCCCGCGCCGGGCGCCCGCGACGCCAAGGGCCAGCACTCTTCCCGCGGGACTTCTGAGGACTGCGGAGCCAGAATGACCTCTCGCGGCTGACAGGTTTACTTTCCTGCAAGGAGTCCCGGGCCGCCATCCCGGCGCTCAGAGGAGCCGGGAAACCTTTCTCGCCCCACCCCTGCCGCGCCGGGCGCCCGCGACGCCAAGGGCCAGCACTCTTCCCGCGAGACTTCTGAGGACTGCGGAGCCAGAATGACCTCCCGCGGCTGTCAGCCGCGAGAGGTTTACTTTCCTGCAAGGAGTCCCGGGCCGCCATCCCGGCGCTCAGAGGAGCCGGGAAACCTTTCTCGCCCCACCCCTGCCGCGCCGGGCGCCCGCGACGCCAAGGGCCAGCACTCTTCCCGCGAGACTTCTGAGGACAGCGGAGCCAGAATGACCTCTCGCGGCTGACAGGTTTACTTTCCTGCAAGGAGTCCCGGGCCGCCATCCCGGCGCTCAGAGGAGCCGGGAAACCTTTCTCGCCCCACCCCTCCCGCGCCGGGCGCCCGCGACGCCAAGGGCCAGCACTCTTCCCGCGGGACTTCTGAGGACTGCGGAGCAAGAATGACCTCTCGCGGCTGACAGGTTTACTTTCCTGCAAGGAGTCCCGGGCCGCCATCCCGGCGCTCAGAGGAGCCGGGAAACCTTTCTCGCCCCACCCCTCCCGCGCCGGGCGCCCGCGACGCCAAGGGCCAGCACTCTTCCCGCGGGACTTCTGAGGACTGCGGAGCCAGAATGACCTCTCGCGGCTGACAGGTTTACTTTCCTGCAAGGAGTCCCGGGCCGCCATCCCGGCGCTCAGAGGAGCCGGGAAACCTTTCTCGCCCCACCCACCCCGCGCCGGGCGCCCGCGACGCCAAAGGCCAGCACTCTTCCCGCGGGACTTCTGAGGACTGCGGAGCCAGAATGACCTCTCGCGGCTGACAGGTTTACTTTCCTGCAAGGAGTCCCGGGCCGCCATCCCGGCGCTCAGAGGAGCTGGGAAACCTTTCTCGCCCCACCCCCCCGCGCCGGGCACCCGCGACGCCAAGGGCCAGCACTCTTCCCGCGGGACTTCTGAGGACTGCGGAGCCAGAATGACCTCTCGCGGCTGACAGGTTTACTTTCCTGCAAGGAGTCCCGGGCCGCCATCCCGGCGCTCAGAGGAGCCGGGAAACCTTTCTCGCTCCACCCACCCCGCGCCGGGCGCCCGCGACGCCAAGGGCCAGCACTCTTCCCGCGGGACTTCTGAGGACTGCGGAGCCAGAATGACCTCTCGCGGCTGACAGGTTTACTTTCCTGCAAGGAGTCCCGGGCCGCCATCCCGGCGCTCAGAGGAGCCGGGAAACCTTTCTCGCCCCACCCCTGCCGCGCCGGGCGCCCGCGACGCCAAGGGCCAGCACTCTTCCCGCGAGACTTCTGAGGACTGCGGAGCCAGAATGACCTCCCGCGGCTGTCAGCCGCGAGAGGTTTACTTTCCTGCAAGGAGTCCCGGGCCGCCATCCCGGCGCTCAGAGGAGCCGGGAAACCTTTCTCGCCCCACCCCTGCCGCGCCGGGCGCCCGCGACGCCAAGGGCCAGCACTCTTCCCGCGGGACTTCTGAGGACTGCGGAGCAAGAATGACCTCTCGCGGCTGACAGGTTTACTTTCCTGCAAGGAGTCCCGGGCCGCCATCCCGGCGCTCAGAGGAGCCGGGAAACCTTTCTCGCCCCACCCCTGCCGCGCCGGGCGCCCGCGACGCCAAGGGCCAGCACTCTTCCCGCGAGACTTCTGAGGACAGCGGAGCCAGAATGACCTCTCGCGGCTGACAGGTTTACTTTCCTGCAAGGAGTCCCGGGCCGCCATCCCGGCGCTCAGAGGAGCCGGGAAACCTTTCTCGCCCCACCCCTCCCGCGCCGGGCGCCCGCGACGCCAAGGGCCAGCACTCTTCCCGCGGGACTTCTGAGGACTGCGGAGCAAGAATGACCTCTCGCGGCTGACAGGTTTACTTTCCTGCAAGGAGTCCCGGGCCGCCATCCCGGCGCTCAGAGGAGCCGGGAAACCTTTCTCGCCCCACCCCTCCCGCGCCGGGCGCCCGCGACGCCAAGGGCCAGCACTCTTCCCGCGGGACTTCTGAGGACTGCGGAGCCAGAATGACCTCTCGCGGCTGACAGGTTTACTTTCCTGCAAGGAGTCCCGGGCCGCCATCCCGGCGCTCAGAGGAGCCGGGAAACCTTTCTCGCCCCACCCACCCCGCGCCGGGCGCCCGCGACGCCAAGGGCCAGCACTCTTCCCGCGGGACTTCTGAGGACTGCGGAGCCAGAATGACCTCTCGCGGCTGACAGGTTTACTTTCCTGCAAGGAGTCCCGGGCCGCCATCCCGGCGCTCAGAGGAGCCGGGAAACCTTTCTCGCCCCACCCCCCCGCGCCGGGCACCCGCGACGCCAAGGGCCAGCACTCTTCCCGCGGGACTTCTGAGGACTGCGGAGCCAGAATGACCTCTCGCGGCTGACAGGTTTACTTTCCTGCAAGGAGTCCCGGGCCGCCATCCCGGCGCTCAGAGGAGCCGGGAAACCTTTCTCGCTCCACCCACCCCGCGCCGGGCGCCCGCGACGCCAAGGGCCAGCACTCTTCCCGCGGGACTTCTGAGGACTGCGGAGCCAGAATGACCTCTCGCGGCTGACAGGTTTACTTTCCTGCAAGGAGTCCCGGGCCGCCATCTCGGCGCTCAGAGGAGCCGGGAAACCTTTCTCGCCCCACCCCCCCCGCGCCGGGCGCCCGCGACGCCAAGGGCCAGCACTCTTCCCGCGAGACTTCTGAGGACTGCGGAGCCAGAATGACCTCCCGCGGCTGTCAGCCGCGAGAGGTTTACTTTCCTGCAAGGAGTCCCGGGCCGCCATCCCGGCGCTCAGAGGAGCCGGGAAACCTTTCTCGCCCCACCCCTGCCGCGCCGGGCGCCCGCGACGCCAAGGGCCAGCACTCTTCCCGCGAGACTTCTGAGGACAGCGGAGCCAGAATGACCTCTCGCGGCTGACAGGTTTACTTTCCTGCAAGGAGTCCCGGGCCGCCATCCCGGCGCTCAGAGGAGCCGGGAAACCTTTCTCGCCCCACCCCTCCCGCGCCGGGCGCCCGCGACGCCAAGGGCCAGCACTCTTCCCGCGGGACTTCTGAGGACTGCGGAGCAAGAATGACCTCTCGCGGCTGACAGGTTTACTTTCCTGCAAGGAGTCCCGGGCCGCCATCCCGGCGCTCAGAGGAGCCGGGAAACCTTTCTCGCCCCACCCCTCCCGCGCCGGGCGCCCGCGACGCCAAGGGCCAGCACTCTTCCCGCGGGACTTCTGAGGACTGCGGAGCCAGAATGACCTCTCGCGGCTGACAGGTTTACTTTCCTGCAAGGAGTCCCGGGCCGCCATCCCGGCGCTCAGAGGAGCCGGGAAACCTTTCTCGCCCCACCCACCCCGCGCCGGGCGCCCGCGACGCCAAAGGCCAGCACTCTTCCCGCGGGACTTCTGAGGACTGCGGAGCCAGAATGACCTCTCGCGGCTGACAGGTTTACTTTCCTGCAAGGAGTCCCGGGCCGCCATCCCGGCGCTCAGAGGAGCCGGGAAACCTTTCTCGCCCCACCCCCCCGCGCCGGGCACCCGCGACGCCAAGGGCCAGCACTCTTCCCGCGGGACTTCTGAGGACTGCGGAGCCAGAATGACCTCTCGCGGCTGACAGGTTTACTTTCCTGCAAGGAGTCCCGGGCCGCCATCCCGGCGCTCAGAGGAGCCGGGAAACCTTTCTCGCTCCACCCACCCCGCGCCGGGCGCCCGCGACGCCAAGGGCCAGCACTCTTCCCGCGGGACTTCTGAGGACTGCGGAGCCAGAATGACCTCTCGCGGCTGACAGGTTTACTTTCCTGCAAGGAGTCCCGGGCCGCCATCCCGGCGCTCAGAGGAGCCGGGAAACCTTTCTCGCCCCACCCCTGCCGCGCCGGGCGCCCGCGACGCCAAGGGCCAGCACTCTTCCCGCGAGACTTCTGAGGACTGCGGAGCCAGAATGACCTCCCGCGGCTGTCAGCCGCGAGAGGTTTACTTTCCTGCAAGGAGTCCCGGGCCGCCATCCCGGCGCTCAGAGGAGCCGGGAAACCTTTCTCGCCCCACCCCTGCCGCGCCGGGCGCCCGCGACGCCAAGGGCCAGCACTCTTCCCGCGGGACTTCTGAGGACTGCGGAGCAAGAATGACCTCTCGCGGCTGACAGGTTTACTTTCCTGCAAGGAGTCCCGGGCCGCCATCCCGGCGCTCAGAGGAGCCGGGAAACCTTTCTCGCCCCACCCCTGCCGCGCCGGGCGCCCGCGACGCCAAGGGCCAGCACTCTTCCCGCGAGACTTCTGAGGACAGCGGAGCCAGAATGACCTCTCGCGGCTGACAGGTTTACTTTCCTGCAAGGAGTCCCGGGCCGCCATCCCGGCGCTCAGAGGAGCCGGGAAACCTTTCTCGCCCCACCCCTCCCGCGACGGGCGCCCGCGACGCCAAGGGCCAGCACTCTTCCCGCGGGACTTCTGAGGACTGCGGAGCAAGAATGACCTCTCGCGGCTGACAGGTTTACTTTCCTGCAAGGAGTCCCGGGCCGCCATCCCGGCGCTCAGAGGAGCCGGGAAACCTTTCTCGCCCCACCCCTCCCGCGCCGGGCGCCCGCGACGCCAAGGGCCAGCACTCTTCCCGCGGGACTTCTGAGGACTGCGGAGCCAGAATGACCTCTCGCGGCTGACAGGTTTACTTTCCTGCAAGGAGTCCCGGGCCGCCATCCCGGCGCTCAGAGGAGCCGGGAAACCTTTCTCGCCCCACCCACCCCGCGCCGGGCGCCCGCGACGCCAAAGGCCAGCACTCTTCCCGCGGGACTTCTGAGGACTGCGGAGCCAGAATGACCTCTCGCGGCTGACAGGTTTACTTTCCTGCAAGGAGACCCGGGCCGCCATCCCGGCGCTCAGAGGAGCCGGGAAACCTTTCTCGCCCCACCCCCCGCGCCGGGAACCCGCGACGCCAAGGGCCAGCACTCTTCCCGCGGGACTTCTGAGGACTGCGGAGCCAGAATGACCTCTCGCGGCTGACAGGTTTACTTTCCTGCAAGGAGTCCCGGGCCGCCATCCCGGCGCTCAGAGGAGCCGGGAAACCTTTCTCGCTCCACCCACCCCGCGCCGGGCGCCCGCGACGCCAAGGGCCAGCACTCTTCCCGCGGGACTTCTGAGGACTGCGGAGCCAGAATGACCTCTCGCGGCTGACAGGTTTACTTTCCTGCAAGGAGTCCCGGGCCGCCATCTCGGCGCTCAGAGGAGCCGGGAAACCTTTCTCGCCCCACCCCCCCGCGCCGGGCGCCCGCGACGCCAAGGGCCAGCACTCTTCCCGCGGGACTTCTGAGGACTGCGGAGCCAGAATGACCTCTCGCGGCTGACAGGTTTACTTTCCTGCAAGGAGTCCCGAGCCGCCATCCCGGCGCTCAGAGGAGCCGGGAAACCTTTCTCGCCCCACCCCACCCCGCGCCGGGCGCCCGCGACACCAAGGGCCAGCACTCATCCCGCGGGACTTCTGAGGACTGCGGAGCCAGAATGACCTCTCGCGGCTGACAGGTTTACTTTCCTGCAAGGAGTTCCGGGCCGCCATCCCGGCGCTCAGAGGAGCCGGGAAACCTTTCTCGCCCCACCCACCCCGCGCCGGGCGCCCGCGACGCCAAGGGCCAGCACTCTTCCCGCGGGACTTCTGAGGACTGCGGAGCCAGAATGACCTCTCGCGGCTGACAGGTTTACTTTCCTGCAAGGAGTCCCGGGCCGCCATCCCGGCGCTCAGAGGACCCGGGAAACCTTTCTCGCCCCACCCCCCCGCGCCGGGCGCCCGCGACGCCAAGGGCCAGCACTCTTCCCGCGGGACTTCTGAGGACTGCGGAGCCAGAATGACCTCTCGCGGCTGACAGGTTTACTTTCCTGCAAGGAGTCCCGGGCCGCCATCCCAGCGCTCAGGGGATCCGGGAAACCTTTCTCGCCCCACCCGCCCCGCGCCGGGCGCCCGCGACGCCAAGGGCCAGCACTCTTCCCGCGAGACTTCTGAGGACTGCGGAGCTAGAATGACCTCTCGCGGCTGACAGGTTTACTTTCCTGCAAGGAGTTCCGGGCCGCCATCCCGGCGCTCAGAGGAGCCGGGAAACCTTTCTCGCCCCACCCACCCAGCGCCGGGCGCCCGCGACGCCAAGGGCCAGCACTCTTCCCGCGAGACTTCTGAGGACTGCGGAGCCAGAATGACCTCTCGCGGCTGACAGGTTTACTTTCCTGCAAGGAGTCCCGGGCCGCCATCCCGGCGCTCAGAGGAGCCGGGAAACCTTTCTCGCCCCACCCCCCCGCGCCGGGCGCCCGCGACGCCAAGGGCCAGCACTCTTCCCGCGGGACTTCTGAGGACTGCGGAGCCAGAATGGCCTCTCGCGGCTGACAGGTTTACTTTCCTGCAAGGAGTCCCGGGCCGCCATCCCGGCGCTCAGAGGAGCCGGGAAACCTTTCTCGCCCCACCCCACCCCGCGCCGGGCGCCCGCGACGCCAAGGGCCAGCACTCTTCCCGAGAGACTTCGGAGGACTGTGGAGCCAGAATGACCTCTCGCGGCTGACAGGTTTACTTTCCTGCAAGGAGTCCCGGGCCGCCATCTCGGCGCTCAGAGGAGCCGGGAAACCTTTCTCGCCCCACCCCCCCGCGCCGGGCGCCCGCGACGCCAAGGGCCAGCACTCTTCCCGCGGGACTTCTGAGGACTGCGGAGCCAGAATGACCTCTCGCGGCTGACAGGTTTACTTTCCTGCAAGGAGTCCCGAGCCGCCATCCCGGCGCTCAGAGGAGCCGGGAAACCTTTCTCGCCCCACCCCACCCCGCGCCGGGCGCCCGCGACACCAAGGGCCAGCACTCTTCCCGCGGGACTTCTGAGGACTGCGGAGCCAGAATGACCTCTCGCGGCTGACAGGTTTACTTTCCTGCAAGGAGTTCCGGGCCGCCATCCCGGCGCTCAGAGGAGCCGGGAAACCTTTCTCGCCCCCCCCACCCCGCGCCGGGCGCCCGCGACGCCAAGGGCCAGCACTCTTCCCGCGGGACTTCTGAGGACTGCGGAGCCAGAATGACCTCTCGCGGCTGACAGGTTTACTTTCCTGCAAGGAGTCCCGGGCCGCCATCCCGGCGCTCAGAGGACCCGGGAAACCTTTCTCGCCCCACCCCCCCCGCGCCGGGCGCCCGCGACGCCAAGGGCCAGCACTCTTCCCGCGGGACTTCTGAGGACTGCGGAGCCAGAATGACCTCTCGCGGCTGACAGGTTTACTTTCCTGCAAGGAGTCCCGGGCCGCCATCCCGGCGCTCAGAGGATCCGGGAAACCTTTCTCGCCCCACCCGCCCCGCGCCGGGCGCCCGCGACGCCAAGGGCCAGCACTCTTCCCGCGAGACTTCTGAGGACTGCGGAGCTAGAATGACCTCTCGCGGCTGACAGGTTTACTTTCCTGCAAGGAGTCCCGGGCCGCCATCCCGGCGCTCAGAGGAGCCGGGAAACCTTTCTCGCCCCACCCACCCAGCGCCGGGCGCCCGCGTCGCCCAGGGCCAGCACTCTTCCCGCGAGACTTCTGAGGACTGCGGAGCCAGAATGACCTCTCGCGGCTGACAGGTTTACTTTCCTGCAAGGAGTCCCGGGCCGCCATCCCGGCGCTCAGAGGAGCCGGGGAAACCTTTCTCGCCCCACCCCCCGCGCCGGGCGCCCGCGACGCCAAGGGCCAGCACTCTTCCCGCGGGACTTCTGAGGACTGCGGAGCCAGAATGGCCTCTCGCGGCTGACAGGTTTACTTTCCTGCAAGGAGTCCCGGGCCGCCATCCCGGCGCTCAGAGGAGCCGGGAAACCTTTCTCGCCCCACCCCACCCCGCGCCGGGCGCCCGCGCCGCCAAGGGCCAGCACTCTTCCCGAGAGACTTCGGAGGACTGTGGAGCCAGAATGACCTCTCGCGGCTGACAGGTTTACTTTCCTGCAAGGAGTCCCGGGCCGCCATCCCGGCGCTCAGAGGAGCCGGGAAACCTTTCTCGCCCCACCCCCCCCGCGCCGGGCGCCCGCGACGCCAAGGGCCAGCACTCTTCCCGCGGGACTTCTGAGGACTGCGGAGCCAGAATGCCCTCTCGCGGCTGACAGGTTTACTTTCCTGCAAGGAGTCCCGAGCCGCCATCCCGGCGCTCAGAGGAGCCGGGAAACCTTTCTCGCCCCACCCCACCCCGCGCCGGGCGCCCGCGACGCCAAGGGCCAGCACTCTTCCCGCGGGACTTCTGAGGACTGCGGAGCCAGAATGACCTCTCGCGGCTGACAGGTTTACTTTCCTGCAAGGAGTCCCGGGCCGCCATCCCGGCGCTCAGAGGAGCCGGGAAACCTTTCTCGCCCCACCCACCCCGCGCCGGGCGCCCGCGACGCCAAGGGCCAGCACTCTTCCCCGAGACTTCTGAGGACTGCGGAGCCAGAATGACCTCTCGCGGCTGACAGGTTTACTTTCCTGCAAGGAGTCCCGGGCCGCCATCCCGGCGCTCAGAGGAGCCGGAAACCTTTCTCGCCCCACCCCTCCCGCGCCGGGCGCCCGCGACGCCAAGGGCCAGCACTCTTCCCGCGGGACTTCTGAGGACTGCGGAGCCAGAATGCCCTCTCGCGGCTGACAGGTTTACTTTCCTGCAAGGAGTCCCGAGCCGCCATCCCGGCGCTCAGAGGAGCCGGGAAACCTTTCTCGCCCCACCCCACCCCGCGCCGGGCGCCCGCGACGCCAAGGGCCAGCACTCTTCCCGCGGGACTTCTGAGGACTGCGGAGCCAGAATGACCTCTCGCGGCTGACAGGTTTACTTTCCTGCAAGGAGTCCCGGGCCGCCATCCCGGCGCTCAGAGGAGCCGGGAAACCTTTCTCGCCCCACCCACCCCGCGCCGGGCGCCCGCGACGCCAAGGGCCAGCACTCTTCCCGCGAGACTTCTGAGGACTGCGGAGCCAGAATGACCTCTCGCGGCTGACAGGATTACTTTCCTGCAAGGAGTCCCGGGCCGCCATCCCGGCGCTCAGAGGAGCCAGGAAACCTTTCTCGCCCCACCCCCCCGCGCCGGGCGCCCGCGACGCCAAGGGCCAGCACTCTTCCCGCGAGACTTCTGAGGACTGCGGAGCCAGAATGACCTCTCGCGGCTGAGCAGGGTTTACTTTCCTGCAAGGAGTCCCGGGCCGCCATCCCGGCGCTCAGAGGAGCCGGGAAACCTTTCTCGCCCCACCCCTCCCGCGCCGGGCGCCCGCGACGCCAAGGGCCAGCACTCTTCCCGCGGGACTTCTGAGGACTGCGGAGCCAGAATGACCTCTCGCGGCTGTCAGCCGCGAGAGGTTTACTTTCCTGCAAGGAGTCCCGGGCCGCCATCCCGGCGCTCAGAGGAGCCGGGAAACCTTTCTCGCCCCACCCCCCCGCGCCGGGCGCCCGCGACGCCAAGGGCCAGCACTCTTCCCGCGAGACTTCTGAGGACTGCGGAGCCAGAATGACCTCTCCGCGGCTGTCAGCCGCGAGAGGTTTACTTTCCTGCAAGGAGTCCCGGGCCGCCATCCCGGCGCTCAGAGGAGCCGGGAAACCTTTCTCGCCCCACCCCCCCGCGCCGGGCGCCCGCGACGCCAAGGGCCAGCACTCTTCCCGCGAGACTTCTGAGGACTGCGGAGCCAGAATGACCTCTCGCGCGGCTGTCAGCCGCGGAGGTTTACTTTCCTGCAAGGAGTCCCGGGCCGCCATCCCGGCGCTCAGAGGAGCCGGGAAACCTTTCTCGCCCCACCCCCCGCGCCGGGCGCCCGCGACGCCAAGGGCCAGCACTCTTCCCGCGAGACTTCTGAGGACTGCGGAGCCAGAATGACCTCTCGCGGCTGTCAGCCGCGAGAGGTTTACTTTCCTGCAAGGAGTCCCGGGCCGCCATCCCGGCGCTCAGAGGAGCCGGGAAACCTTTCTCGCCCCACCCCTCCCGCGCCGGGCGCCCGCGACGCCAAGGGCCAGCACTCTTCCCGCGAGACTTCTGAGGACTGCGGAGCCAGAATGACCTCTCGCGGCTGTCAGCCGCGAGAGGTTTACTTTCCTGCAAGGAGTCCCGGGCCGCCATCCCGGCGCTCAGAGGAGCCGGGAAACCTTTCTCGCCCCACCCCTCCCGCGCCGGGCGCCCGCGACGCCAAGGGCCAGCACTCTTCCCGCGGGACTTCTGAGGACTGCGGAGCCAGAATGACCTCTCGCGGCTGACGTCAGCCGCGAGAGGTTTACTTTCCTGCAAGGAGTCCCGGGCCGCCATCCCGGCGCTCAGAGGAGCCGGGAAACCTTTCTCGCCCCACCCCACCGCGCCGGGCGCCCGCGACGCCAAGGGCCAGCACTCTTCCCGCGAGACTTCTGAGGACTGCGGAGCCAGAATGACCTCCCGCGGCTGTCAGCCGCGAGAGGTTTACTTTCCTGCAAGGAGTCCCGGGCCGCCATCCCGGCGCTCAGAGGAGCCGGGAAACCTTTCTCGCCCCACCCCCCCGCGCCGGGCGCCCGCGACGCCAAGGGCCAGCACTCTTCCCGCGAGACTTCTGAGGACTGCGGAGCCAGAATGACCTCTCGCGGCTGTCAGCGCAGGGTTTACTTTCCTGCAAGGAGTCCCGGGCCGCCATCCCGGCGCTCAGAGGAGCCGGGAAACCTTTCTCGCCCCACCCCCCCGCGCCGGGCGCCCGCGACGCCAAGGGCCAGCACTCTTCCCGCGGGACTTCTGAGGACTGCGGAGCCAGAATGACCTCTCGCGGCTGACGAGGTTTACTTTCCTGCAAGGAGTCCCGGGCCGCCATCCCGGCGCTCAGAGGAGCCGGGAAACCTTTCTCGCCCCACCCCCCCGCGCCGGGCGCCCGCGACGCCAAGGGCCAGCACTCTTCCCGCGGGACTTCTGAGGACTGCGGAGCCAGAATGACCTCTCGCGGCTGACAGGTTTACTTTCCTGCAAGGAGTCCCGGGCCGCCATCCCGGCGCTCAGAGGAGCCGGGAAACCTTTCTCGCCCCACCCCCCCGCGCCGGGCGCCCGCGACGCCAAGGGCCAGCACTCTTCCCGCGGGACTTCTGAGGACTGCGGAGCCAGAATGACCTCTCGCGGCTCGTCAGCCGCGAGGTTTACTTTCCTGCAAGGAGTCCCGGGCCGCCATCCCGGCGCTCAGAGGAGCCGGGAAACCTTTCTCGCCCCACCCCTCCGCGCCGGGCGCCCGCGACGCCAAGGGCCAGCACTCTTCCCGCGGGACTTCTGAGGACTGCGGAGCCAGAATGACCTCCCGCGGCTGATCAGGCTGTTAGGCTTTCCTGCAAGGAGTCCCGGGCCGCCATCCCGGCGCTCAGAGGAGCCGGGAAACCTTTCTCGCCCCACCCCCCCGCGCCGGGCGCCCGCGACGCCAAGGGCCAGCACTCTTCCCGCGAGACTTCTGAGGACTGCGGAGCCAGAATGACCTCTCGCGGCTGCGTCAGCCGCGAGAGGTTTACTTTCCTGCAAGGAGTCCCGGGCCGCCATCCCGGCGCTCAGAGGAGCCGGGAAACCTTTCTCGCCCCACCCCCCCCGCGCCGGGCGCCCGCGACGCCAAGGGCCAGCACTCTTCCCGCGAGACTTCTGAGGACTGCGGAGCCAGAATGACCTCTCGCGGCTGACAGGTTTACTTTCCTGCAAGGAGTCCCGGGCCGCCATCCCGGCGCTCAGAGGAGCCGGGAAACCTTTCTCGCCCCACCCCCCCCGCGCCGGGCGCCCGCGACGCCAAGGGCCAGCACTCTTCCCGCGAGACTTCTGAGGACTGCGGAGCCAGAATGACCTCTCGCGGCTGAGCAAGGTTTACTTTCCTGCAAGGAGTCCCGGGCCGCCATCCCGGCGCTCAGAGGAGCCGGGAAACCTTTCTCGCCCCACCCCCCCGCGCCGGGCGCCCGCGACGCCAAGGGCCAGCACTCTTCCCGCGGGACTTCTGAGGACTGCGGAGCCAGAATGACCTCTCGCGGCTGACAGGTTTACTTTCCTGCAAGGAGTCCCGGGCCGCCATCCCGGCGCTCAGAGGAGCCGGGAAACCTTTCTCGCCCCACCCCCCCGCGCCGGGCGCCCGCGACGCCAAGGGCCAGCACTCTTCCCGCGGGACTTCTGAGGACTGCGGAGCCAGAATGACCTCTCGCGGCTGACAGGTTTACTTTCCTGCAAGGAGTCCCGGGCCGCCATCCCGGCGCTCAGAGGAGCCGGGAAACCTTTCTCGCCCCACCCCCCCGCGCCGGGCGCCCGCGACGCCAAGGGCCAGCACTCTTCCCGCGGGACTTCTGAGGACTGCGGAGCCAGAATGACCTCTCGCGGCTGACAGGTTTACTTTCCTGCAAGGAGTCCCGGGCCGCCATCCCGGCGCTCAGAGGAGCCGGGAAACCTTTCTCGCCCCACCCCCCCGCGCCGGGCGCCCGCGACGCCAAGGGCCAGCACTCTTCCCGCGGGACTTCTGAGGACTGCGGAGCCAGAATGACCTCTCGCGGCTGACAGGTTTACTTTCCTGCAAGGAGTCCCGGGCCGCCATCCCGGCGCTCAGAGGAGCCGGGAAACCTTTCTCGCCCCACCCCCCCGCGCCGGGCGCCCGCGACGCCAAGGGCCAGCACTCTTCCCGCGGGACTTCTGAGGACTGCGGAGCCAGAATGACCTCTCGCGGCTGACAGGTTTACTTTCCTGCAAGGAGTCCCGGGCCGCCATCCCGGCGCTCAGAGGAGCCGGGAAACCTTTCTCGCCCCACCCCCCCCGCGCCGGGCGCCCGCGACGCCAAGGGCCAGCACTCTTCCCGCGAGACTTCTGAGGACTGCGGAGCCAGAATGACCTCTCGCGGCTGACAGGTTTACTTTCCTGCAAGGAGTCCCGGGCCGCCATCCCGGCGCTCAGAGGAGCCGGGAAACCTTTCTCGCCCCACCCCCCCCGCGCCGGGCGCCCGCGACGCCAAGGGCCAGCACTCTTCCCGCGGGACTTCTGAGGACTGCGGAGCCAGAATGACCTCTCGCGGCTGACGAGGCTTTACTTTCCTGCAAGGAGTCCCGGGCCGCCATCCCGGCGCTCAGAGGAGCCGGGAAACCTTTCTCGCCCCACCCCCCCCGCGCCGGGCGCCCGCGACGCCAAGGGCCAGCACTCTTCCCGCGAGACTTCTGAGGACTGCGGAGCCAGAATGACCTCTCGCGGCTGAGCCAGGGTTTACTTTCCTGCAAGGAGTCCCGGGCCGCCATCCCGGCGCTCAGAGGAGCCGGGAAACCTTTCTCGCCCCACCCCCCCGCGCCGGGCGCCCGCGACGCCAAGGGCCAGCACTCTTCCCGCGGGACTTCTGAGGACTGCGGAGCCAGAATGACCTCTCGCGGCTGACAGGTTTACTTTCCTGCAAGGAGTCCCGGGCCGCCATCCCGGCGCTCAGAGGAGCCGGGAAACCTTTCTCGCCCCACCCACCCCGCGCCGGGCGCCCGCGACGCCAAGGGCCAGCACTCTTCCCGCGAGACTTCTGAGGACTGCG
This sequence comes from Gekko gecko, assembly GCA_029375565.1. Classification (NCBI taxonomy): domain Eukaryota; kingdom Metazoa; phylum Chordata; class Lepidosauria; order Squamata; family Gekkonidae; genus Gekko; species Gekko gecko. The sequence goes on from JAPDNY010000002.1 coordinate 11,449,889, forward strand.
GAGCCAGAATGACCTCTCGCGGCTGACAGGTTTACTTTCCTGCAAGGAGTCCCGGGCCGCCATCCCGGCGCTCAGAGGAGCCGGGAAACCTTTCTCGCCCCACCCCCCCCGCGCCGGGCGCCCGCGACGCCAAGGGCCAGCACTCTTCCCGCGGGACTTCTGAGGACTGCGGAGCCAGAATGACCTCTCGCGGCTGACAGGTTTACTTTCCTGCAAGGAGTCCCGGGCCGCCATCCCGGCGCTCAGAGGAGCCGGGAAACCTTTCTCGCCCCACCCCCCCCGCGCCGGGCGCCCGCGGCGCCAAGGGCCAGCACTCTTCCCGCGAGACTTCTGAGGACTGCGGGGCCAGAATGACCTCTCGCGCGCGTCGCGTCAGCCGCGAGGTTTACTTTCCTGCAAGGAGTCCCGGGCCGCCATCCCGGCGCTCAGAGGAGCCGGGAAACCTTTCTCGCCCCACCCCCCCGCGCCGGGCGCCCGCGACGCCAAGGGCCAGCACTCTTCCCGCGGGACTTCTGAGGACTGCGGAGCCAGAATGACCTCTCGCGGCTGACAGGTTTACTTTCCTGCAAGGAGTCCCGGGCCGCCATCCCGGCGCTCAGAGGAGCCGGGAAACCTTTCTCGCCCCACCCACCCCGCGCCGGGCGCCCGCGACGCCAAGGGCCAGCACTCTTCCCGCGAGACTTCTGAGGACTGCGGAGCCAGAATGACCTCTCGCGGCTGACAGGTTTACTTTCCTGCAAGGAGTCCCGGGCCGCCATCCCGGCGCTCAGAGGAGCCGGGAAACCTTTCTCGCCCCACCCCCCCCGCGCCGGGCGCCCGCGACGCCAAGGGCCAGCACTCTTCCCGCGGGACTTCTGAGGACTGCGGAGCCAGAATGACCTCTCGCGGCTGACAGGGTTTACTTTCCTGCAAGGAGTCCCGGGCCGCCATCCCGGCGCTCAGAGGAGCCGGGAAACCTTTCTCGCCCCACCCCCCCGCGCCGGGCGCCCGCGACGCCAAGGGCCAGCACTCTTCCCGCGGGACTTCTGAGGACTGCGGAGCCAGAATGACCTCTCGGCGGCTGACAGGTTTACTTTCCTGCAAGGAGTCCCGGGCCGCCATCCCGGCGCTCAGAGGAGCCGGGAAACCTTTCTCGCCCCACCCCCCCGCGCCGGGCGCCCGCGACGCCAAGGGCCAGCACTCTTCCCGCGGGACTTCTGAGGACTGCGGAGCCAGAATGACCTCTCGCGGCTGACAGGTTTACTTTCCTGCAAGGAGTCCCGGGCCGCCATCCCGGCGCTCAGAGGAGCCGGGAAACCTTTCTCGCCCCACCCCCCCGCGCCGGGCGCCCGCGACGCCAAGGGCCAGCACTCTTCCCGCGGGACTTCTGAGGACTGCGGAGCCAGAATGACCTCTCGCGGCTGAGCAGGTTTTACTTTCCTGCAAGGAGTCCCGGGCCGCCATCCCGGCGCTCAGAGGAGCCGGGAAACCTTTCTCGCCCCACCCACCCCGCGCCGGGCGCCGCGACGCCAGGGGCCAGCACTCTTCCCGCGGGACTTCTGAGGACTGCGGAGCCAGAATGACCTCTCGCGGCTGACAGGTTTACTTTCCTGCAAGGAGTCCCGGGCCGCCATCCCGGCGCTCAGAGGAGCCGGGAAACCTTTCTCGCCCCACCCCCCCGCGCCGGGCGCCCGCGACGCCAAGGGCCAGCACTCTTCCCGCGGGACTTCTGAGGACTGCGGAGCCAGAATGACCTCTCGCGGCTGACAGGTTTACTTTCCTGCAAGGAGTCCCGGGCCGCCATCCCGGCGCTCAGAGGAGCCGGGAAACCTTTCTCGCCCCACCCCCCGCGCCGGGCGCCCGCGACGCCAAGGGCCAGCACTCTTCCCGCGAGACTTCTGAGGACTGCGGAGCCAGAATGACCTCTCGCGGGCTGACAGGTTTGCTTTCCTGCCAAGGAGTCCCGGGCCGCCATCCCGGCGCTCAGAGGAGCCGGGAAACCTTTCTCGCCCCACCCTCCCGCGCCGGGCGCCCGCGACGCCAAGGGCCAGCACTCTTCCCGCGAGACTTCTGAGGACTGCGGAGCCAGAATGACCTCTCGCGGCTGGACAGGCGTTTACTTTCCTGCAAGGAGTCCCGGGCCGCCATCCCGGCGCTCAGAGGAGCCGGGAAACCTTTCTCGCCCCACCCCCCCGCGCCGGGCGCCCGCGACGCCCAGGGCCAGCACTCTTCCCGCGGGACTTCTGAGGACTGCGGAGCCAGAATGACCTCTCGCGGCTGACAGGTTTACTTTCCTGCAAGGAGTCCCGGGCCGCCATCCCGGCGCTCAGAGGAGCCGGGAAACCTTTCTCGCCCCACCCCCCCGCGCCGGGCGCCCGCGACGCCAAGGGCCAGCACTCTTCCCGCGAGACTTCTGAGGACTGCGGAGCCAGAATGACCTCTCGCGGCTGACGTCGGCGTGACGAGGTTTACTTTCCTGCAAGGAGTCCCGGGCCGCCATCCCGGCGCTCAGAGGAGCCGGGAAACCTTTCTCGCCCCACCCCGCCCGCGCCGGGCGCCCGCGACGCCAAGGGCCAGCACTCTTCCCGCGGGACTTCTGAGGACTGCGGAGCCAGAATGACCTCTCGCGGCTGACAGGTTTACTTTCCTGCAAGGAGTCCCGGGCCGCCATCCCGGCGCTCAGAGGAGCCGGGAAACCTTTCTCGCCCCACCCCCCCCGCGCCGGGCGCCCGCGACGCCAAGGGCCAGCACTCTTCCCGCGGGACTTCTGAGGACTGCGGAGCCAGAATGACCTCTCGCGGCTGACAGGTTTACTTTCCTGCAAGGAGTCCCGGGCCGCCATCCCGGCGCTCAGAGGAGCCGGGAAACCTTTCTCGCCCCACCCACCCCGCGCCGGGCGCCCGCGACGCCAAGGGCCAGCACTCTTCCCGCGAGACTTCTGAGGACTGCGGAGCCAGAATGACCTCTCGCGGCTGCGTCCGACGCCGCGAGAGGTTTACTTTCCTGCAAGGAGTCCCGGGCCGCCATCCCGGCGCTCAGAGGAGCCGGGAAACCTTTCTCGCCCCACCCCCCCGCGCCGGGCGCCCGCGACGCCAAGGGCCAGCACTCTTCCCGCGAGACTTCTGAGGACTGCGGAGCCAGAATGACCTCTCGCGGCTGACAGGTTTACTTTCCTGCAACGAGTCCCGGGCCGCCATCCCGGCGCTCAGAGGAGCCGGGAAACCTTTCTCGCCCCACCCCCCCCGCGCCGGGCGCCCGCGACGCCAAGGGCCAGCACTCTTCCCGCGAGACTTCTGAGGACTGCGGAGCCAGAATGACCTCTCGCGGCTGACGTCCGTCGCCGCTCGGACGTCAGCCGCGAGAGGTTTACTTTCCTGCAAGGAGTCCCGGACCGCCATCCCGGCGCTCAGAGGAGCCGGGAAACCTTTCTCGCCCCACCCACCCCGCGCCGGGCGCCCGCGACGCCAAGGGCCAGCACTCTTCCCGCGAGACTTCTGAGGACTGCGGATCCAGAATGACCGCTGCTGACGTCCGAACGGCATCGCCGTTCGGACGTCAGCGCGAGAGGTTTACTTTCCTGCAACGAGTCCCGGGCCGCCATCCCGGCGCTCAGAGGAGCCAGGAAACCTTTCTCGCCCCACCCCCCCGCGCCGGGCGCCCGCGACGCCAGGGGCCAGCACTCTTCCCGCGAGACTTCTGAGGACTGCGGAGCCAGAATGACCTCTCGCGGCTGACGTCCGAACGGCGTCGCCGTTCGGACGTCAGCCGCGAGAGGTTTACTTTCCTGCAACGAGTCCCGGGCCGCCATCCCGGCGCTCAGAGGAGCCGGGAAACCTTTCTCGCCCCACCCCCCCGCGCCGGGCGCCCGCGACGCCAAGGGCCAGCACTCTTCCCGCGGGACTTCTGAGGACTGCGGAGCCAGAATGACCTCTCGCGGCTGACGTCCGTCGCCGCTCGGACGTCAGCCGCGAGAGGTTTACTTTCCTGCAAGGAGTCCCGGACCGCCATCCCGGCGCTCAGAGGAGCCGGGAAACCTTTCTCGCCCCACCCCCCGCGCCGGGCGCCCGCGACGCCAAGGGCCAGCACTCTTCCCGCGAGACTTCTGAGGACTGCGGAGCCAGAATGACCTCTCGCGGCTGGCGTCCGAACGGCACGCCGTTCGGACGTCAGCCGCGGAGGTTTACTTTCCTGCAAGGAGTCCCGGGCCGCCATCCCGGCGCTCAGAGGAGCCGGGAAACCTTTCTCGCCCCACCCCCCCGCGCCGGGCGCCCGCGACGCCAAGGGCCAGCACTCTTCCCGCGAGACTTCTGAGGACTGCGGAGCCAGAATGACCTCTCGCGGCTGACGTCCGACGGCGTCGCCGTTCGGACGTCAGCCGCGAGAGGTTTACTCCTGCAACGAGTCCCGGGCCGCCATCCCGGCGCTCAGAGGAGCCAGGAAACCTTTCTCGCCCCACCCCCCCGCGCCGGGCGCCCGCGACGCCAAGGGCCAGCACTCTTCCCGCGGGACTTCTGAGGACTGCGGAGCCAGAATGACCTCTCGCGGCTGACGTCCGTCGCCGCTCGGACGTCAGCCGCGAGAGGTTTACTTTCCTGCAAGGAGTCCCGGGCCGCCATCCCGGCGCTCAGAGGAGCCGGGAAACCTTTCTCGCCCCACCCCCCGCGCCGGGCGCCCGCGACGCCAAGGGCCAGCACTCTTCCCGCGAGACTTCTGAGGACTGCGGAGCCAGAATGACCTCTCGCGGCTGACGTCCGAACGGCGTCGCCTTTCGGACATCAGCCGCGAGAGGTTTACTTTCCTGCAACGAGTCCCGGGCCGCCATCCCGGCGCTCAGAGGAGCCGGGAAACCTTTCTCGCCCCACCCCCCCCGCGCCGGGCGCCCGCGACGCCAAGGGCCAGCACTCTTCCCGCGAGACTTCTGAGGACTGCGGAGCCAGAATGACCTCTCGCGGCTGACGCCGACGTCGCCGCTCGGACGTCAGCCGCGAGGGTTTACTTTCCTGCAAGGAGTCCCGGACCGCCATCCCGGCGCTCAGAGGAGCCGGGAAACCTTTCTCGCCCCACCCCCCCGCGCCGGGCGCCCGCGACGCCAAGGGCCAGCACTCTTCCCGCGAGACTTCTGAGGACTGCGGAGCCAGAATGACCTCTCGCGGCTGACGTCCGTCGCCGTTCGGACGTCAGCCGCGGAGGTTTACTTTCCTGCAACGAGTCCCGGGCCGCCATCCCGGCGCTCAGAGGAGCCAGTAAACCTTTCTCGCCCCACCCCCCCACGCCGGGCGCCCGCGACGCCAAGGGCCAGCACTCTTCCCGCGAGACTTCTGAGGACTGCGGAGCCAGAATGACCTCTCGCGGCTGACGTCCGAACGGCGTCGCCGTTCGGACGTCAGCCGCGAGAGGTTTACTTCCTGCAACGAGTCCCGGGCCGCCATCCCGGCGCTCAGAGGAGCCGGGAAACCTTTCTCGCCCCACCCCTGCGCCGGGCGCCCGCGACGCCAAGGGCCAGCACTCTTCCCGCGGGACTTCTGAGGACTGCGGAGCCAGAATGACCTCTCGCGGCTGACGTCCGTCGCCGCTCGGACGTCAGCCGCGAGAGGTTTACTTTCCTGCAAGGAGTCCCGGACCGCCATCCCGGCGCTCAGAGGAGCCGGGAAACCTTTCTCGCCCCACCCCCCGCGCCGGGCGCCCGCGACGCCAAGGGCCAGCACTCTTCCCGCGAGACTTCTGAGGACTGCGGAGCCAGAATGACCTCTCGCGGCTGACGTCCGAACGGCGTCGCCGTTCGGACGTCAGCGCGAGGGTTACTTTCCTGCAACGAGTCCCGGGCCGCCATCCCGGCGCTCAGAGGAGCCGGGAAACCTTTCTCGCCCCACCCCCCGCGCCGGGCGCCCGCGACGCCAAGGGACAGCACTCTTCCCGCGAGACTTCTGAGGACTGCGGAGCCAGAATGACCTCTCGCGGCTGACGTCCGTCGCCGCTCGGACGTCAGCCGCGAGAGGTTTACTTTCCTGCAAGGAGTCCCGGGCCGCCATCCCGGCGCTCAGAGGAGCCTGGAAAACTTTCTCGCCCCACCCCCCCGCGCCGGGCGCCCGCGACGCCAAGGGCCAGCACTCTTCCCGCGAGACTTCTGAGGACTGCGGAGCCAGAATGACCTCTCGCGGCTGACGTCCGAACGGCGTCGCCGTTCGGACGTCAGCCGCGAGAGGTTACTTTCCTGCAACGAGTCCCGGGCCGCCATCCCGGCGCTCAGAGGAGCCTGGAAAACTTTCTCGCCCCACCCCCCCGCGCCGGGCCCCGCGACGCCAAGGGCCAGCACTCTTCCCGCGAGACTTCTGAGGACTGCGGAGCCAGAATGACCTCTCGCGGCTGACGTCCGAACGGCGTCGCCGCTCGGACGTCAGCCGCGAGAGGTTTACTTTCCTGCAACGAGTCCCGGGCCGCCATCCCGGCGCTCAGAGGAGCCTGGAAAACTTTCTCGCCCCACCCCCCGCGCCGGGCCCCCGCGACGCCAAGGGCCAGCACTCTTCCCGCGAGACTTCTGAGGACTGCGGAGCCAGAATGACCTCTCGCGGCTGACGTCCGAACGGCGTCGCCGCTCGGACGTCAGCCGCGAGAGGTTTACTTTCCTGCAACGAGTCCCGGGCCGCCATCCCGGCGCTCAGAGGAGCCTGGAAAACTTTCTCGCCCCACCCCCCGCGCCGGGCGCCCGCGACGCCAAGGGCCAGCACTCTTCCCGCGAGACTTCTGAGGACTGCGGAGCCAGAATGACCTCTCGCGGCTGACGTCCGAACGGCGTCGCCGTTCGGACGTCAGCCAGCGAGAGGTTTACTTTCCTGCAACGAGTCCCGGGCCGCCATCCCGGCGCTCAGAGGAGCCGGGAAACCTTTCTCGCCCCACCCCCCCGCGCCGGGCGCCCGCGACGCCAAGGGACAGCACTCTTCCCGCGGGACTTCTGAGGACTGCGGAGCCAGAATGACCTCTCGCGGCTGACAGGTTTACTTTCCTGCAAGGAGTCCCGGGCCGCCATCCCGGAGCTCAGAGGAGCCGGGAAACCTTTCTCGCCCCACCCACCCCGCGCCGGGCGCCCGCGACGCCAAGGGCCAGCACTCTTCCCGCGAGACTTCTGAGGACTGCGGAGCCAGAATGATCTCTCGCGGCTGACAGGTTTACTTTCCTGCAAGGAGTCCCGGGCCGCCATCCCGGAGCTCAGAGGAGCCGGGAAACCTTTCTCGCCCCACCCCCGCGCCGGGCGCCCGCGACGCCAAGGGCCAGCACTCTTCCCGCGGGACTTCTGAGGACTGCGGAGCCAGAATGACCTCTCGCGGCTGACAGGTTTACTTTCCTGCAAGGAGTCCCGGGCCGCCATCCCGGAGCTCAGAGGAGCCGGGAAACCTTTCTCGACCCACCCCCCCCGCGCCGGGCGCCCGCGACGCCAAGGGACAGCACTCTTCCCGGGAGTTCTGAGGACTGCGGAGCCAGAATCGCGGCTGACGTCCGAACGGCGTCGCCGTTCGGACGTCAGCCGCGAGAGGTTTACTTTCCTGCAACGAGTCCCGGGCCGCCATCCCGGCGCTCAGAGGAGCCGGGAAAACTTTCTCGCCCCACCCCCCCGCGCCGGGCGCCCGCGACGCCAAGGGACAGCACTCTTCCCGCGGGACTTCTGAGGACTGCGGAGCCAGAATGACCTCTCGCGGCTGACAGGTTTACTTTCCTGCAAGGAGTCCCGGGCCGCCATCCCGGCGCTCAGAGGAGCCGGGAAACCTTTCTCGCCCCACCCCCCCCGCGCCGGGCGCCCGCGACGCCAAGGGCCAGCACTCTTCCCGCGAGACTTCTGAGGACTGCGGAGCCAGAATGACCTCTCGCGGCTGACAGGTTTACTTTCCTGCAAGGAGTCCCGGGCCGCCATCCCGGAGCTCAGAGGAGCCGGGAAACCTTTCTCGCCCCACCCCCCCGCGCCGGGCGCCCGCGACGCCAAGGGCCAGCACTCTTCCCGCGAGACTTCTGAGGACTGCGGAGCCAGAATGACCTCTCGCGGCTGACGTCCGAACGGCGTCGCCGCTCGGACGTCAGCCGCGAGAGGTTTACTTTCCTGCAACGAGTCCCGGGCCGCCATCCCGGCGCTCAGAGGAGCCTGGAAAACTTTCTCGCCCCACCCCCCCGCGCCGGGCCCCCGCGACGCCAAGGGCCAGCACTCTTCCCGCGAGACTTCTGAGGACTGCGGAGCCAGAATGACCTCTCGCGGCTGACGTCCGAACGGCGTCGCCGTTCGGACGTCAGCCAGCGAGAGGTTTACTTCCTGCAACGAGTCCCGGGCCGCCATCCCGGCGCTCAGAGGAGCCGGGAAACCTTTCTCGCCCCACCCCCCCGCGCCGGGCGCCCGCGACGCCAAGGGACAGCACTCTTCCCGCGGGACTTCTGAGGACTGCGGAGCCAGAATGACCTCTCGCGGCTGACAGGTTTACTTTCCTGCAAGGAGTCCCGGGCCGCCATCCCGGAGCTCAGAGGAGCCGGGAAACCTTTCTCGCCCCACCCACCCCGCGCCGGGCGCCCGCGACGCCAAGGGCCAGCACTCTTCCCGCGAGACTTCTGAGGACTGCGGAGCCAGAATGATCTCTCGCGGCTGACAGGTTTACTTTCCTGCAAGGAGTCCCGGGCCGCCATCCCGGAGCTCAGAGGAGCCGGGAAACCTTTCTCGCCCCACCCCCCCGCGCCGGGCGCCGCGACGCCAAGGGCCAGCACTCTTCCCGCGGGACTTCTGAGGACTGCGGAGCCAGAATGACCTCTCGCGGCTGACAGGTTTACTTTCCTGCAAGGAGTCCCGGGCCGCCATCCCGGAGCTCAGAGGAGCCGGGAAACCTTTCTCGACCCACCCCCCCCGCGCCGGGCGCCCGCGACGCCCAGGGACAGCACTCTTCCCGGGAGTTCTGAGGACTGCGGAGCCAGAATCGCGGCTGACGTCCGAACGGCGTCGCCGTTCGGACGTCAGCCGCGAGAGGTTTACTTTCCTGCAACGAGTCCCGGGCCGCCATCCCGGCGCTCAGAGGAGCCGGGAAAACTTTCTCGCCCCACCCCCCCGCGCCGGGCGCCCGCGACGCCAAGGGACAGCACTCTTCCCGCGGGACTTCTGAGGACTGCGGAGCCAGAATGACCTCTCGCGGCTGACAGGTTTACTTTCCTGCAAGGAGTCCCGGGCCGCCATCCCGGCGCTCAGAGGAGCCGGGAAACCTTTCTCGCCCCACCCCCCGCGCCGGGCGCCCGCGACGCCAAGGGCCAGCACTCTTCCCGCGAGACTTCTGAGGACTGCGGAGCCAGAATGACCTCTCGCGGCTGACAGGTTTACTTTCCTGCAAGGAGTCCCGGGCCGCCATCCCGGAGCTCAGAGGAGCCGGGAAACCTTTCTCGCCCCACCCCCCCGCGCCGGGCGCCCGCGACGCCAAGGGCCAGCACTCTTCCCGCGGGACTTCTGAGGACTGCGGAGCCAGAATGACCTCTCGCGGCTGACAGGTTTACTTTCCTGCAAGGAGTCCCGGGCCGCCATCCCGGAGCTCAGAGGAGCCGGGAAACCTTTCTCGACCCACCCCCCCCGCGCCGGGCGCCCGCGACGCCAAGGGACAGCACTCTTCCCGGGAGTTCTGAGGACTGCGGAGCCAGAATCGCGGCTGACGTCCGAACGGCGTCGCCGTTCGGACGTCAGCCGCGAGAGGTTTACTTTCCTGCAACGAGTCCCGGGCCGCCATCCCGGCGCTCAGAGGAGCCGGGAAACCTTTCTCGCCCCACCCCCCCGCGCCGGGCGCCCGCGACGCCAAGGGACAGCACTCTTCCCGCGAGACTTCTGGGGACTGCAGAGCCAGAATGATCTCTCGCGGCTGACAGGTTTACTTTCCTGCAAGGAGTCCCGGGCCGCTATCCCGGCGCTCAGAGGATCCGGGAAACCTTTCTCGCCTCACCCCCCCGCGCCGGGCGCCCGCGACGCCAAGGGCCAGCACTCTTCCCGCGAGACTTCTGAGGACTGCGGAGCCAGAATGACCTCTCGCGGCTGACGTCCGAACGGCGTCGCCGTTCGGACGTCAGCCAGCGAGAGGTTTACTTTCCTGCAACGAGTCCCGGGCCGCCATCCCGGCGCTCAGAGGAGCCGGGAAACCTTTCTCGCCCCACCCCCCCGCGCCGGGCGCCCGCGACGCCAAGGGACAGCACTTTTCCCGCGGGACTTCTGAGGACTGCGGAGCCAGAATGACCTCTCGCGGCTGACAGGTTTACTTTCCTGCAAGGAGTCCCGGGCCGCCATCCCGGAGCTCAGAGGAGCCGGGAAACCTTTCTCGCCCCACCCACCCCGCGCCGGGCGCCCGCGACGCCAAGGGCCAGCACTCTTCCCGCGAGACTTCTGAGGACTGCGGAGCCAGAATGATCTCTCGCGGCTGACAGGTTTACTTTCCTGCAAGGAGTCCCGGGCCGCCATCCCGGAGCTCAGAGGAGCCGGGAAACCTTTCTCGCCCCACCCCCCCGCGCCTGGCGCCCGCGACGCCAAGGGCCAGCACTCTTCCCGCGAGACTTCTGAGGACTGCGGAGCCAGAATGACCTCTCGCGCGGCGTCGACAGCGTCGCTTACTTTCCTGCAAGGAGTCCCGGGCCGCCATCCCGGCGCTCAGAGGAGCCGGGAAACCTTTCTCGCCCCACCCCCCCCGCGCCGGGCGCCCGCGACGCCAAGGGCCAGCACTCTTCCCGCGGAGTTCTGTGGACTGCGGAGCCAGAATCGCGGCTGACGTCCGAACGGCGTCGCCGTTCGGACGTCAGCCGCGAGAGGTTTACTTTCCTGCAACGAGTCCCGGGCCGCCATCCCGGCGCTCAGAGGAGCCGGGAAACCTTTCTCGCCCCACCCCCCCCGCGCCGGGCGCCCGCGACGCCAAGGGACAGCACTCTTCCCGCGAGACTTCTGAGGACTGCGGATCAAGAAAGGTTTCCCGGCTCCTCTGAGCGCCGGGATGGCGGCCCGGGACTCCTTGCAGGAAAGTAAACCTCTCGCGGCTGACGAGATGCAAAACCCCCGAGGATCCGTGAGGATCCGTGCTTCTGAACGATGTTTTTGCAGAATGGTGTTGCCACGAAGCCATGGATCCATGATTTTTGTAGTACAGGCTGTTGCCATGGACATGTTTTGTGATTTGATGGTGTGTTTGGGGCGTCCTAATGCAAAAACCCCGAGGATCCGTGAGGATCCGTGCTCTCGAACGGTGTTTTTGTTGATGGTGTTGCCACGAAGCCGTGGATCCATGATTTTTGTAGTACAGGCTGTTGCCTTTGACATGTTTTGTGATTTGATGGTGTGTTTGGGGCATCCTAATGCAAAATCCCCGAGGATCCGTGAGGATCCGTGCTGTAGAACCGTGTTTTTGCAGAATGGTGTTTCCACGTAGCCATCGATCCATGATTTTTGTAGTACAGGCTGTTGCCATGGACATGTTTTGTGATTTGATGGTGTGTTTGGGGCGTCCTAATGCAAAACCCCGTGGATCCGTGAGGATCCGTGCTCTCGAACAGTGTTTTTGTTGATGGTGTTGCCACGAAGCCGTGGATCCATGATTTTTGTAGTACAGGCTGTTGCCTTTGACATGTTTTGTGATTTGATGGTGTGTTTGGGGCATCCTAATGCAAAATCCCCGAGGATCCGTGAGGATCCGTGCTGTAGAACCGTGTTTTTGCAGAATGGTGTTGCCACGAAGCTGTGGATCCAGAACTATTGTAGTACAAGCTGTTGCTGTGGACATGTTTTGTGATTTGATGGTGTGTTTGGGGCGTCCTAATGCAAAAACCCCGAGGATCCGTGTGGATCCGTGCTGTAGAACCGTGTTTTTGCAGAATGGTGTTGCCACGAAGCCGTGGATCCATGATTTTTGTAGTACAGGCTGTTGCCGTGGACATGTTTTATGATTTGATGGTGTGTTTGGGGCGTCCTAATGCAAAAACCCCGAGGATCCGTGAGGATCCGTGCTGTAGAACCGTGTTTTTGCAGAATGGTGTTGCCATGAAGCTGTGGATCCATGATTTTTGTAGTACAGGCTGTTGCTGTGGACATGTTTTGTGATTTGATGGTGTGTTTGGGGCGTCCTAATGCAAAACCCCGAGGATCCGTGTGGATCCGTGCTGTAGAACCGTGTTTTTGCAGAATGGTGTTGCCACGAAGCCGTGGATCCATGATTTTTGTAGTACAGGCTGTTGCCGTGGACATGTTTTGTGATTTGATGGTGTGTTTGGGGCGTCCTAATGCAAAAACCCCAAGGATCCGTGAGGATCCGTGCTCTCAGATAGTGTTTTTGTTGATGGTGATGCCACGAAGCCGTGGATCCATGATTTTTGTAGTACAGGCTGTTGCCATGGACATGTTTTGTGATTTGATGGTGTGTTTGGGGCGTCCTAATGCAAAAACTCGAGGATCCATGAGGATCCGTGCTTTGGAACCATGTTTTTGCAGTTTTGTGGTGCCACGAATTCGTGGGGGCATGATTTTTGGAGCGCTGCCTATAGTCTAAGACATGGTCTACAGTATGATGTTGGTTTTATTTCATTTCAGCGTAAAAATCATATGAATTCATGAGGATCCGTGCTTTGGAATCATGTTTTTGCACCGCTGTAGCGCCATGAATCCGTGGGTGTGTGATATTTGTGGTCCCGCCTGTAGACTAACACATGGCCTACAATATGATGGTGGTTTTATTTCATTTCAATGTAAAAATCATATGAATTCATGAGGATCATGAGGATCCATGTAGATCCGACTTTTACCTTTTTCCGACATGAGCAGTCGACTATCGATATGAACACTATAAGCAGGATATATATATATATTTTTTTAAAAATTTTGGAAATGTCTGAAAACAGGCCCTGCAGCCGCCTTTTCCACACCATGGAGCACGTGCAGTTGACTCCACCCTGAAGCTGCTCCGTCTCGCAGAGGAGAAGAAGGTCAGAAGAGCCCTGCTGGATCGGGCCGCGAGAGGTTTACTTTCCTGCAAGGAGTCCCGGGCCGCCATCCCGGCGCTCAGAGGAGCCGGGAAACCTTTCTCGCCCCACCCACCCCGCGCCGGGCGCCCGCGACGCCCAGGGCCAGCACTCTTCCCGCGAGACTTCTGAGGACTGCGGAGCCAGAATGACCTCTCGCGGCTGACGTCAGCCGCGAGAGGTTTACTTTCCTGCAAGGAGTCCCGGGCCGCCATCCCGGCGCTCAGAGGAGCCGGGAAACCTTTCTCGCCCCACCCACCCCGCGCCGGGCGCCCGCGACGCCCAGGGCCAGCACTCTTCCCGCGAGACTTCTGAGGACTGCGGAGCCAGAATGACCTCTCGCGGCTGACGTCCGAACGGCGTCGGACGTCAGCCGCGAGAGGTTTACTTTCCTGCAAGGAGTCCCGGGCCGCCATCCCGGCGCTCAGAGGAGCCGGGAAACCTTTCTCGCCCCACCCACCCCGCGCCGGGCGCCCGCGACGCCCAGGGCCAGCACTCTTCCCGCGAGACTTCTGAGGACTGTGGAGCCAGAATGACCTCTCGCGGCTGACGTCCGAACGGCGTCGCCGTTCGGACGTCAGCCGCGAGAGGTTTACTTCCTGCAAGGAGTCCCGGGCCGCCATCCCGGCGCTCAGAGGAGCCGGGAAACCTTTCTCGCCCCACCCACCTCGCGCCGGGCGCCCGCGACGGCCAGAGCCAGCACTCTTCCCGCGAGACTTCTGAGGACTGCGGAGCCAGAATGACCTCTCGCGGCTGACCTCCGAACGGCGTCGGACGTCAGCCGCGAGAGATTTACTTTCCTGCAAGGAGTCCCGGGCCGCCATCCCGGCGCTCAGAGGAGCCGGGAAACCTTTCTCGCCCCACCCACCCCGCGCCGGGCGCCCGCGACGCCAAGGGCCAGCATTCTTCCCGCGAGACTTCTGAGGACTGCGGAGCCAGAATGACCTCTCGCGGCTGACGTCCGACGGCGTCGGACGTCAGCCGCGAGAGGTTTACTTTCCTGCAAGGAGTCCCGGGCCGCCATCCCGGCGCTCAGAGGAGCCGGGAAACCTTTCTCGCCCCACCCACCCCGCGCCGGGCGCCCGCGACGCCCAGGGCCAGCACTCTTCCCGCGAGACTTCTGAGGACTGCGGAGCCAGAATGACCTCTCGCGGCTGACGTCCGAATGGCGTCGCCGTTCGGACGTCAGCCGCGAGAGGTTTACTTTCCTGCAAGGAGTCCCGGGCCGCCATCCCGGCGCTCAGAGGAGCCGGGAAACCTTTCTCGCCCCACCTACCCCGCGCCGGGCGCCCGCGACGCCCAGGGCCAGCACTCTTCCCGCGAGACTTCTGAGGACTGCGGAGCCAGAATGACCTCTCGCGGCTGACGTCCGAACAGCGTCGCCGTTGGACGTCAGCCGCGAGAGGTTTACTTTCCTGCAAGGAGTCCCGGGCCGCCATCCCGGCGCTCAGAGGAGCCGGGAAACCTTTCTCGCCCCACCCACCCAGCGCCGGGCGCCCGCGACGCCCAGGGCCAGCACTCTTCCCGCGAGACTTCTGAGGACTGCGGAGCCAGAATGACCTCTCGCGGCTGACGTCCAACGGCGTCGGACGTCAGCCGCGAGAGGTTTACTTTCCTGCAAGGAGTCCCGGGCCGCCATCCCGGCGCTCAGAGGAGCCGGGAAACCTTTCTCGCCCCACCCACCCCGCGCCGGGCGCCCGCGACGCCCAGGGCCAGCACTCTTCCCGCGAGACTTCTGAGGACTGCGGAGCCAGAATGACCTCTCGCGGCTGACGTCCGAACGGCGTCGCCGTTGGACGTCAGCCGCGAGAGGTTTACTTTCCTGCAAGGAGTCCCGGGCCGCCATCCCGGCGCTCAGAGGAGCCGGGAAACCTTTCTCGCCCCACCCACCCCGCGCCGGGCGCCCGCGACGCCCAGGGCCAGCACTCTTCCCGCGAGACTTCTGAGGACTGCGGAGCCAGAATGACCTCTCGCGGCTGACGTCCAACGGCGTCGGACGTCAGCCGCGAGAGGTTTACTTTCCTGCAAGGAGTCCCGGGCCGCCATCCCGGCGCTCAGAGGAGCCGGGAAACCTTTCTCGCCCCACCCACCCCGCGCCGGGCGCCCGCGACGGCCAGGGCCAGCACTCTTCCCGCGAGACTTCTGAGGACTGCGGAGCCAGAATGACCTCTCGCGGCTGACGTCCGAACGGCGTCGGACGTAAGCCGCGAGAGGTTTACTTTCCTGCAAGGAGTCCCGGGCCGCCATCCTGGCGCTCAGAGGAGCCGGGAAACCTTTCTCGCCCCACCCACCCCGCGCCGGGCGCCCGCGACGCCCAGGGCCAGCACTCTTCCCGCGAGACTTCTGAGGACTGCGGAGCCAGAATGACCTCTCGCGGCTGACGTCCGAATGCGGTCGCCGTTCGGACGTCAGCCGCGAGAGGTTTACTTTCCTGCAAGGAGTCCCGGGCCGCCATCCCGGCGCTCAGAGGAGCCGGGAAACCTTTCTCGCCCCACCCACCCCGCGCCGGGCGCCCGCGACGCCCAGGGCCAGCACTCTTCCCGCGAGACTTCTGAGGACTGCGGAGCCAGAATGACCTCTCGCGGCTGACGTCCGTGCGGTCGCCGCCGGACGTCAGCCGCGAGAGGTTTACTTTCCTGCAAGGAGTCCCGGGCCGCCATCCCGGCGCTCAGAGGAGCCGGGAAACCTTTCTCGCCCCACCCACCCCGCGCCGGGCGCCCGCGACGCCCAGGGCCAGCACTCTTCCCGCGAGACTTCTGAGGACTGCGGAGCCAGAATGACCTCTCGCGGCTGACGTTCAACGCGCGAGACGTCAGCCGCGAGAGGTTTACTTTCCTGCAAGGAGTCCCGGGCCGCCATCCCGGCGCTCAGAGGAGCCGGGAAACCTTTCTCGCCCCACCCACCCCGCGCCGGGCGCCCGCGACGCCCAGGGCCAGCACTCTTCCCGCGAGACTTCTGAGGACTGCGGAGCCAGAATGACCTCTCGCGGCTGACGTCCTAACGGCGTCGGACGTCAGCCGCGAGAGGTTTACTTTCCTGCAAGGAGTCCCGGGCCGCCATCCCGGCGCTCAGAGGAGCCGGGAAACCTTTCTCGCCCCACCCACCCCGCGCCGGGCGCCCGCGACGCCCAGGGCCAGCACTCTTCCCGCGAGACTTCTGAGGACTGCGGAGCCAGAATGACCTCTCGCGGCTGACGTCCGAACGGCGTCGGACGTCAGCCGCGAGAGGTTTACTTTCCTGCAAGGAGTCCCGGGCCGCCATCCCGGCGCTCAGAGGAGCCGGGAAACCTTTCTCGCCCCACCCACCCCGCGCCGGGCGCCCGCGACGCCCAGGGCCAGCACTCTTCCCGCGAGACTTCTGAGGACTGCGGAGCCAGAATGACCTCTCGCGGCTGACGTCCGAATGGTCGCCGTTCGGACGTCAGCCGCGAGAGGTTTACTTTCCTGCAAGGAGTCCCGGGCCGCCATCCCGGCGCTCAGAGGAGCCGGGAAACCTTTCTCGCCCCACCCACCCCGCGCCGGGCGCCCGCGACGCCCAGGGCCAGCACTCTTCCCGCGAGACTTCTGAGGACTGCGGAGCCAGAATGACCTCTCGCGGCTGACGTCCGAACGGCGTCGCCGTCGGACGTCAGCCGCGAGAGGTTTACTTTCCTGCAAGGAGTCCCGGGCCGCCATCCCGGCGCTCAGAGGAGCCGGGAAACCTTTCTCGCCCCACCCACCCCGTGCCGGGCGCCCGCGACGCAAAGGGCCAGCACTCTTCCCGCGAGACTTCTGAGGACTGCGGAGCCAGAATGACCTCTCGCGGCTGACGTCCGAACAGCGTCGGACGTCAGCCGCGAGAGGTTTACTTTCCTGCAAGGAGTCCCGGGCCGCCATCCCGGCGCTCAGAGGAGCCGGGAAACCTTTCTCGCCCCACCCACCCCGCGCCGGGCGCCCGCGACGCCCAGGGCCAGCACTCTTCCCGCGAGACTTCTGAGGACTGCGGAGCCAGAATGACCTCTCGCGGTTGACGTCCGAACAGCGTCGGACGTCAGCCGCGAGAGGTTTACTTTCCTGCAAGGAGTCCCGGGCCGCCATCCCGGCGCTCAGAGGAGCCGGGAAACCTTTCTCGCCCCACCCACCCCGCGCCGGGGCCCGCGACGGCCAGGGCCAGCACTCTTCCCGCGAGACTTCTGAGGACTGCGGAGCCAGAATGACCTCTCGCGGCTGACGTCCGAACGGCGCGCGTCGGACGTCAGCCGCGAGAGGTTTACTTTCCTGCAAGGAGTCCCGGGCCGCCATCCCGGCGCTCAGAGGAGCCGGGAAACCTTTCTCGCCCCACCCACCCCGCGCCGGGCGCCCGCGACGCCCAGGGCCAGCACTCTTCCCGCGAGACTTCTGAGGACTGCGGAGCCAGAATGACCTCTCGCGGCTGACGTCCGATGGCGTCGCCGCTCGGACGTCAGCCGCGAGAGGTTTACTTTCCTGCAAGGAGTCCCGGGCCGCCATCCCGGCGCTCAGAGGAGCCGGGAAACCTTTCTCGCCCCACCCACCCCGCGCCGGGCGCCCGCGACGCCCAGGGCCAGCACTCTTCCCGCGAGACTTCTGAGGACTGCGGAGCCAGAATGACCTCTCGCGGCTGACGTCCGAACGGCGTCGCCGATCGGACGTCAGCCGCGAGAGGTTTACTTTCCTGCAAGGAGTCCCGGGCCGCCATCCCGGCGCTCAGAGGAGCCGGGAAACCTTTCTCGCCCCACCCACCCCGCGCCGGGCGCCCGCGACGCCCAGGGCCAGCACTCTTCCCGCGAGACTTCTGAGGACTGCGGAGCCAGAATGACCTCTCGCGGCTGACGTTCAGCCGAATGTCAGCCGCGAGGTTTCCTGCAAGGAGTCCCGGGCCGCCATCCCGGCGCTCAGAGGAGCCGGGAAACCTTTCTCGCCCCACCCACCCCGCGCCGGGCGCCCGCGACGCCCTGGGCCAGCACTCTTCCCGCGAGACTTCTGAGGACTGCGGAGCCAGAATGACCTCTCGCGGCTGACGTCCGAACGGCGTCGGACGTCAGCCGCGAGAGGTTTACTTTCCTGCAAGGAGTCCCGGGCCGCCATCCCGGCGCTCAGAGGAGCCGGGAAACCTTTCTCGCCCCACCCACCCCGCGCCGGGCGCCCGCGACGCCCAGGGCCAGCACTCTTCCCGCGAGACTTCTGAGGACTGCGGAGCCAGAATGACCTCTCGCGGCTGACGTTCGAACGGCCGAACGTCAGCCGCGAGAGGTTTACTTTCCTGCAAGGAGTCCCGGGCCGCCATCCCGGCGCTCAGAGGAGCCGGGAAACCTTTCTCGCCCCACCCACCCCGCGCCGGGCGCCCGCGACGCCAAGGGCCAGCACTCTTCCCGCGAGACTTCTGAGGACTGCGGAGCCAGAATGACCTCTCGCGGCTGACGTCCGAATGGCATCGCCGTCGGACGTCAGCCGCGAGAGGTTTACTTTCCTGCAAGGAGTCCCGGGCCGCCATCCCGGCGCTCAGAGGAGCCGGGAAACCTTTCTCGCCCCACCCACCCCGCGCCGGGCGCCCGCGACGCCAAGGGCCAGCACTCTTCCCGCGAGACTTCTGAGGACTGCGGAGCCAGAATGACCTCTCGCGGCTGACGTCCGAATGGCATCGCCGTTCGGACGTCAGCCGCGAGAGGTTTACTTTCCTGCAAGGAGTCCCGGGCCGCCATCCCGGCGCTCAGAGGAGCCGGGAAACCTTTCTCGCCCCACCCACCCCGCGCCGGGCGCCCGCGACGCCCAGGGCCAGCACTCTTCCCGCGAGACTTCTGAGGACTGCGGAGCCAGAATGACCTCTCGCGGCTGACGTTCAGCCGAACGTCAGCCGCGAGAGGTTTACTTTCCTGCAAGGAGTCCCGGGCCGCCATCCCGGCGCTCAGAGGAGCCGGGAAACCTTTCTCGCCCCACCCACCCCGCGCCGGGCGCCCGCGACGCCCAGGGCCAGCACTCTTCCCGCGAGACTTCTGAGGACTGCGGAGCCAGAATGACCTCTCGCGGCTGACGTTCGAACGGCGTCGGACGTCAGCCGCGAAAGGTTTACTTTCCTGCAAGGAGTCCCGGGCCGCCATCCCGGCGCTCAGAGGAGCCGGGAAACCTTTCTCGCCCCACCCACCCCGCGCCGGGCGCCCGCGACGCCCAGGGCCAGCACTCTTCCCGCGAGACTTCTGAGGACTGCGGAGCCAGAATGACCTCTCGCGGCTGACGTTCGAACGGCGTCGGAACGTCAGCCGCGAGAGGTTTACTTTCCTGCAAGGAGTCCCGGGCCGCCATCCCGGCGCTCAGAGGAGCCGGGAAACCTTTCTCGCCCCACCCACCCCGCGCCGGGCGCCGCGACGCCCAGGGCCAGCACTCTTCCCGCGAGACTTCTGAGGACTGCGGAGCCAGAATGACCTCTCGCGGCTGACGTTCAGCCGAACGTCAGCCGCGAGAGGTTTACTTTCCTGCAAGGAGTCCCGGGCCGCCATCCCGGCGCTCAGAGGAGCCGGGAAACCTTTCTCGCCCCACCCACCCCGCGCCGGGCGCCCGCGACGCCCAGGGCCAGCACTCTTCCCGCGAGACTTCTGAGGACTGCGGAGCCAGAATGACCTCTCGCGGCTGACGTTCAGCGGCGTCGGACGTCAGCCGCGAGAGGTTTACTTTCCTGCAAGGAGTCCCGGGCCGCCATCCCGGCGCTCAGAGGAGCCGGGAAACCTTTCTCGCCCCACCCACCCCGCGCCGGGCGCCCGCGACGCCCAGGGCCAGCACTCTTCCCGCGAGACTTCTGAGGACTGCGGAGCCAGAATGACCTCTCGCGGCTGACGTTCAACGGCATCGGACGTCAGCCGCGAGAGGTTTACTTTCCTGCAAGGAGTCCCGGGCCGCCATCCCGGCGCTCAGAGGAGCCGGGAAACCTTTCTCGCCCCACCCACCCCGCGCCGGGCGCCCGCGACGCCCAGGGCCAGCACTCTTCCCGCGAGACTTCTGAGGACTGCGGAGCCAGAATGACCTCTCGCGGCTGACGTCCGAATGGCGCGCCGTTCGGACGTCAGCCGCGAGAGGTTTACTTTCCTGCAAGGAGTCCCGGGCCGCCATCCCGGCGCTCAGAGGAGCCGGGAAACCTTTCTCGCCCCACCCACCCCGCGCCGGGCGCCCGCGACGCCCAGGGCCAGCACTCTTCCCGCGAGACTTCTGAGGACTGCGGAGCCAGAATGACCTCTCGCGGCTGACGTCCGACGGCGGCGGACGTCAGCCGCGAGAGGTTTACTTCCTGCAAGGAGTCCCGGGCCGCCATCCCGGCGCTCAGAGGAGCCGGGAAACCTTTCTCGCCCCACCCACCCCGCGCCGGGCGCCCGCGACGCCCAGGGCCAGCACTCTTCCCGCGAGACTTCTGAGGACTGCGGAGCCAGAATGACCTCTCGCGGCTGACGTCCGAACGGCGGCGGACGTCAGCCGCGAGAGGTTTACTTTCCTGCAAGGAGTCCCGGGCCGCCATCCCGGCGCTCAGAGGAGCCGGGAAACCTTTCTCGCCCCACCCCCCCGCGCCGGGCGCCCGCGACGCCAAGGGCCAGCACTCTTCCCGCGAGACTTCTGAGGACTGCGGAGCCAGAATGACCTCTCGCGGCTGACGTTCGGACGTTAGCCGCGAGAGGTTTAGTTTCCTGCAAGGAGTCCCGGGCCGCCATCCCGGCGCTCAGAGGAGCCGGGAAACCTTTCTCGCCCCACCCACCCCGCGCCGGGCGCCCGCGACGCCAAGGGCCAGCACTCTTCCCGCGAGACTTCTGAGGACTGCGGAGCCAGAATGACCTCTCGCGGCTGACGTCTCAGCGTCGGACGTCAGCCGCGAGAGGTTTACTTTCCTGCAAGGAGTCCCGGGCCGCCATCCCGGCGCTCAGAGGAGCCGGGAAACCTTTCTCGCCCCACCCACCCCGCGCCGGGCGCCCGCGACGCCAAGGGCCAGCACTCTTCCCGCGAGACTTCTGAGGACTGCGGAGCCAGAATGACCTCTCGCGGCTGACGTCTCAGCCGGACGTCAGCCGCGAGAGGTTTACTTTCCTGCAAGGAGTCCCGGGCCGCCATCCCGGCGCTCAGAGGAGCCGGGAAACCTTTCTCGCCCCACCCACCCCGCGCCGGGCGCCCGCGACGCCAAGGGCCAGCACTCTTCCCGCGAGACTTCTGAGGACTGCGGAGCCAGAATGACCTCTCGCGGCTGACGTTCAGCCGAACGTCAGCCGCGAGAGGTTTACTTTCCTGCAAGGAGTCCCGGGCCGCCATCCCGGCGCTCAGAGGAGCCGGGAAACCTTTCTCGCCCCACCCACCCCGCGCCGGGCGCCCGCGACGCCCAGGGCCAGCACTCTTCCCGCGAGACTTCTGAGGACTGCGGAGCCAGAATGACCTCTCGCGGCTGACGTCTCACGGCCGGACGTCAGCCGCGAGAGGTTTACTTTCCTGCAAGGAGTCCCGGGCCGCCATCCCGGCGCTCAGAGGAGCCGGGAAACCTTTCTCGCCCCACCCACCCCGCGCCGGGCGCCCGCGACGCCCAGGGCCAGCACTCTTCCCGCGAGACTTCTGAGGACTGCGGAGCCAGAATGACCTCTCGCGGCTGACGTCCGAACGGCGTCGGACGTCAGCCGCGAGAGGTTTACTTTCCTGCAAGGAGTCCCGGGCCGCCATCCCGGCGCTCAGAGGAGCCGGGAAACCTTTCTCGCCCCACCCACCCCGCGCCGGGCGCCCGCGACGCCCAGGGCCAGCACTCTTCCCGCGAGACTTCTGAGGACTGCGGAGCCAGAATGACCTCTCGCGGCTGACGTCCGATGCGGTCGCCGTCGGACGTCAGCCGCGAGAGGTTTACTTTCCTGCAAGGAGTCCCGGGCCGCCATCCCGGCGCTCAGAGGAGCCGGGAAACCTTTCTCGCCCCACCCACCCCGCGCCGGGCGCCCGCGACGCCCAGGGCCAGCACTCTTCCCGCGAGACTTCTGAGGACTGCGGAGCCAGAATGACCTCTCGCGGCTGACGTCCAGGTCGCCGGACGTCAGCCGCGAGAGGTTTACTTTCCTGCAAGGAGTCCCGGGCCGCCATCCCGGCGCTCAGAGGAGCCGGGAAACCTTTCTCGCCCCACCCACCCCGCGCCGGGCGCCCGCGACGCCCAGGGCCAGCACTCTTCCCGCGAGACTTCTGAGGACTGCGGAGCCAGAATGACCTCTCGCGGCTGACGTTCAGCGTCGGACGTCAGCCGCGAGAGGTTTACTTTCCTGCAAGGAGTCCCGGGCCGCCATCCCGGCGCTCAGAGGAGCCGGGAAACCTTTCTCGCCCCACCCACCCCGCGCCGGGCGCCCGCGACGCCAAGGGCCAGCACTCTTCCCGCGAGACTTCTGAGGACTGCGGAGCCAGAATGACCTCTCGCGGCTGACGTCTGCAGCCGGACGTCAGCCGCGAGAGGTTTACTTTCCTGCAAGGAGTCCCGGGCCGCCATCCCGGCGCTCAGAGGAGCCGGGAAACCTTTCTCGCCCCACCCACCCCGCGCCGGGCGCCCGCGACGCCCAGGGCCAGCACTCTTCCCGCGAGACTTCTGAGGACTGCGGAGCCAGAATGACCTCTCGCGGCTGACGTTCAACGGCGTCGGACGTCAGCCGCGAGAGGTTTACTTTCCTGCAAGGAGTCCCGGGCCGCCATCCCGGCGCTCAGAGGAGCCGGGAAACCTTTCTCGCCCCACCCACCCCGCGCCGGGCGCCCGCGACGCCCAGGGCCAGCACTCTTCCCGCGAGACTTCTGAGGACTGCGGAGCCAGAATGACCTCTCGCGGCTGACGTCCGAATGCGCGCCGTTCGGACGTCAGCCGCGAGAGGTTTACTTTCCTGCAAGGAGTCCCGGGCCGCCATCCCGGCGCTCAGAGGAGCCGGGAAACCTTTCTCGCCCCACCCACCCCGCGCCGGGCGCCCGCGACGCCCAGGGCCAGCACTCTTCCCGCGAGACTTCTGAGGACTGCGGAGCCAGAATGACCTCTCGCGGCTGACGTTCAACCGAACGTCAGTCGCGAGAGGTTTACTTTCCTGCAAGGAGTCCCGGGCCGCCATCCCGGCGCTCAGAGGAGCCGGGAACCCTTTCTCGCCCCACCCATCCCGCGCCGGGCGCCCGCGACGCCCAGGGCCAGCACTCTTCCCGCGAGACTTCTGAGGACTGCGGAGCCAGAATCACCTCTCGCGGCTGACGTTCAGCCGAACGTCAGCCGCGAGAGGTTTACTTTCCTGCAAGGAGTCCCGGGCCGCCATCCCGGCGCTCAGAGGAGCCGGGAAACCTTTCTCGCCCCACCCACCCCGCGCCGGGCGCCCGCGACGCCCAGGGCCAGCACTCTTCCCGCGAGACTTCTGAGGACTGCGGAGCCAGAATGACCTCTCGCGGCTGACGTCCGAATGGCGTCGCCGTTCGGACGTCAGCCGCGAGAGGTTTACTTTCCTGCAAGGAGTCCCGGGCCGCCATCCCGGCGCTCAGAGGAGCCGGGAAACCTTTCTCGCCCCACCCACCCCGCGCCGGGCGCCCGCGACGCCCAGGGCCAGCACTCTTCCCGCGAGACTTCTGAGGACTGCGGAGCCAGAATGACCTCTCGCGGCTGACGTTCGAACGGCGGCGGACGTCAGCCGCGAGAGGTTTACTTTCCTGCAAGGAGTCCCGGGCCGCCATCCCGGCGCTCAGAGGAGCCGGGAAACCTTTCTCGCCCCACCCACCCCGCGCCGGGCGCCCGCGACGCCCAGGGCCAGCACTCTTCCCGCGAGACTTCTGAGGACTGCGGAGCCAGAATGACCTCTCGCGGCTGACGTTCAGCCGGCGGACGTCAGCCGCGGAGGTTTACTTTCCTGCAAGGAGTCCCGGGCCGCCATCCCGGCGCTCAGAGGAGCCGGGAAACCTTTCTCGCCCCACCCACCCCGCGCCGGGCGCCCGCGACGCCAAGGGCCAGCACTCTTCCCGCGAGACTTCTGAGGACTGCGGAGCCAGAATGACCTCTCGCGGCTGACGTCCGATGGCGTCGCCGTTCGGACGTCAGCCGCGAGAGGTTTACTTTCCTGCAAGGAGTCCCGGGCCGCCATCCCGGCGCTCAGAGGAGCCGGGAAACCTTTCTCGCCCCACCCACCCCGCGCCGGGCGCCCGCGACGCCCAGGGCCAGCACTCTTCCCGCGAGACTTCTGAGGACTGCGGAGCCAGAATGACCTCTCGCGGCTGACGTCTCAACGGCGTCGGACGTCAGCCGCGAGAGGTTTACTTTCCTGCAAGGAGTCCCGGGCCGCCATCCCGGCGCTCAGAGGAGCCGGGAAACCTTTCTCGCCCCACCCACCCCGCGCCGGGCGCCCGCGACGCCAAGGGCCAGCACTCTTCCCGCGAGACTTCTGAGGACTGCGGAGCCAGAATGACCTCTCGCGGCTGACGTCTCACGGCATCGGACGTCAGCCGCGAGAGGTTTACTTTCCTGCAAGGAGTCCCGGGCCGCCATCCCGGCGCTCAGAGGAGCCGGGAAACCTTTCTCGCCCCACCCACCCCGCGCCGGGCGCCCGCGACGCCCAGGGCCAGCACTCTTCCCGCGAGACTTCTGAGGACTGCGGAGCCAGAATGACCTCTCGCGGCTGACGTCCGAACGGCGTCGCCGTTCGGACGTCAGCCGCGAGAGGTTTACTTTCCTGCAAGGAGTCCCGGGCCGCCATCCCGGCGCTCAGAGGAGCCGGGAAACCTTTCTCGCCCCACCCACCCCGCGCCGGGCGCCCGCGACGCCCAGGGCCAGCACTCTTCCCGCGAGACTTCTGAGGACTGCGGAGCCAGAATGACCTCTCGCGGCTGACGTCCGAGCGGCGGACGTCAGCCGCGAGAGGTTTACTTTCCTGCAAGGAGTCCCGGGCCGCCATCCCGGCGCTCAGAGGAGCCGGGAAACCTTTCTCGCCCCACCCACCCCGCGCCGGGCGCCCGCGACGCCCAGGGCCAGCACTCTTCCCGCGAGACTTCTGAGGACTGCGGAGCCAGAATGACCTCTCGCGGCTGACGTCCGACGGCGTCGGACGTCAGCCGCGAGAGGTTTACTTTCCTGCAAGGAGTCCCGGGCCGCCATCCCGGCGCTCAGAGGAGCCGGGAAACCTTTCTCGCCCCACCCACCCCGCGCCGGGCGCCCGCGACGCCCAGGGCCAGCACTCTTCCCGCGAGACTTCTGAGGACTGCGGAGCCAGAATGACCTCTCGCGGCTGACGTCTCAGGCGTCGGACGTCAGCCGCGAGAGGTTTACTTTCCTGCAAGGAGTCCCGGGCCGCCATCCCGGCGCTCAGAGGAGCCGGGAAACCTTTCTCGCCCCACCCACCCCGCGCCGGGCGCCCGCGACGCCCAGGGCCAGCACTCTTCCCGCGAGACTTCTGAGGACTGCGGAGCCAGAATGACCTCTCGCGGCTGACGTTCAACGGCATCGGACGTCAGCCGCGAGAGGTTTTCATTCCTGCAAGGAGTCCCGGGCCGCCATCCCGGCGCTCAGAGGAGCCGGGAAACCTTTCTCGCCCCACCCACCCCGCGCCGGGCGCCCGCGACGCCCAGGGCCAGCACTCTTCCCGCGAGACTTCTGAGGACTGCGGAGCCAGAATGACCTCTCGCTGCTGACGTCCGAATGGCGTCGCCGTTCGGACGTCAGCCGCGAGAGGTTTACTTTCCTGCAAGGAGTCCCGGGCCGCCATCCCGGCGCTCAGAGGAGCCGGGAAACCTTTCTCGCCCCACCCACCCCGCGCCGGGCGCCCGCGACGCCCAGGGCCAGCACTCTTCCCGCGAGACTTCTGAGGACTGCGGAGCCAGAATGACCTCTCGCGGCTGACGTCCACGGCGGCGGACGTCAGCCGCGAGAGGTTTACTGTCCTGCAAGGAGTCCCGGGCCGCCATCCCGGCGCTCAGAGGAGCCGGGAAACCTTTCTCGCCCCACCCACCCCGCGCCGGGCGCCCGCGACGCCCAGGGCCAGCACTCTTCCCGCGAGACTTCTGAGGACTGCGGAGCCAGAATGACCTCTCGCGGCTGACGTCCGACGGCGCGGACGTCAGCCGCGAGAGGTTTACTTTCCTGCAAGGAGTCCCGGGCCGCCATCCCGGCGCTCAGAGGAGCCGGGAAACCTTTCTCGCCCCACCCTTCCCGCGCCGGGCCCCCGCGACGCCCAGGGCCAGCACTCTTCCCGCGAGACTTCTGAGGACTGCGGAGCCAGAATGACCTCTCGCGGCTGACGTCCGAATGGCGCGCCGGACGTCAGCCGCGAGAGGTTTACTTTCCTGCAAGGAGTCCCGGGCCGCCATCCCGGCGCTCAGAGGAGCCGGGAAACCTTTCTCGCCCCACCCACCCCGCGCCGGGCGCCCGCGACGCCCAGGGCCAGCACTCTTCCCGCGAGACTTCTGAGGACTGCGGAGCCAGAATGACCTCTCGCGGCTGACGTCCAACGGCGTCGGACGTCAGCCGCGAGAGGTTTACTTTCCTGCAAGGAGTCCCGGGCCGCCATCCCGGCGCTCAGAGGAGCCGGGAAACCTTTCTCGCCCCACCCACCCCGCGCCGGGCGCCCGCGACGCCAAGGGCCAGCACTCTTCCCGCGAGACTTCTGAGGACTGCGGAGCCAGAATGACCTCTCGCGGCTGACGTTCAACGGCATCGGACGTCAGCCGCGAGAGGTTTACTTTCCTGCAAGGAGTCCCGGGCCGCCATCCCGGCGCTCAGAGGAGCCGGGAAACCTTTCTCGCCCCACCCACCCCGCGCCGGGCGCCCGCGACGCCCAGGGCCAGCACTCTTCCCGCGAGACTTCTGAGGACTGCGGAGCCAGAATGACCTCTCGCGGCTGACGTCCAGCTCGGACGTCAGCCGCGAGAGGTTTACTTTCCTGCAAGGAGTCCCGGGCCGCCATCCCGGCGCTCAGAGGAGCCGGGAAACCTTTCTCGCCCCACCCACCCCGCGCCGGGCGCCCGCGACGCCCAGGGCCAGCACTCTTCCCGCGAGACTTCTGAGGACTGCGGAGCCAGAATGACCTCTCGCGGCTGACGTCCGAACGGCGGCGGACCTCAGCCGCGAGAGGTTTACTTTCCTGCAAGGAGTCCCGGGCCGCCATCCCGGCGCTCAGAGGAGCCGGGAAACCTTTCTCGCCCCACCCCCCCGCGCCGGGCGCCCGCGACGCCCAGGGCCAGCACTCTTCCCGCGAGACTTCTGAGGACTGCGGAGCCAGAATGCCCTCTCGCGGCTGCCGTCCGAACGGCGGCGGACGTCAGCCGCGAGAGGTTTACTTTCCTGCAAGGAGTCCCGGGCCGCCATCCCGGCGCTCAGAGGAGCCGGGAAACCTTTCTCGCCCCACCCACCCCGCGCCGGGCGCCCGCGACGCCCAGGGCCAGCACTCTTCCCGCGAGACTTCTGAGGACTGCGGAGCCAGAATGACCTCTCGCGGCTGACGTCCAACGGCGTCGGACGTCAGCCGCGAGAGGTTTACTTTCCTGCAAGGAGTCCCGGGCCGCCATCCCGGCGCTCAGAGGAGCCGGGAAACCTTTCTCGCCCCACCCACCCCGCGCCGGGCGCCCGCGACGCCCAGGGCCAGCACTCTTCCCGCGAGACTTCTGAGGACTGCGGAGCCAGAATGACCTCTCGCGGCTGACGTCCAACGGCTCGGACGTCAGCCGCGAGAGGTTTACTTTCCTGCAAGGAGTCCCGGGCCGCCATCCCGGCGCTCAGAGGAGCCGGGAAACCTTTCTCGCCCCACCCACCCCGCGCCGGGCGCCCGCGACGCCCAGGGCCAGCACTCTTCCCGCGAGACTTCTGAGGACTGCGGAGCCAGAATGACCTCTCGCGGCTGACGTCCGAATGCGTCGCCGTTCGGACGTCAGCCGCGAGAGGTTTACTTTCCTGCAAGGAGTCCCGGGCCGCCATCCCGGCGCTCAGAGGAGCCGGGAAACCTTTCTCGCCCCACCCACCCCGCGCCGGGCGCCCGCGACGCCCAGGGCCAGCACTCTTCCCGCGAGACTTCTGAGGACTGCGGAGCCAGAATGACCTCTCGCGGCTGACGTCCGAACGGCGTCGGACGTCAGCCGCGAGAGGTTTACTTTCCTGCAAGGAGTCCCGGGCCGCCATCCCGGCGCTCAGAGGAGCCGGGAAACCTTTCTCGCCCCACCCACCCCGCGCCGGGCGCCCGCGACGCCCAGGGCCAGCACTCTTCCCGCGAGACTTCTGAGGACTGCGGAGCCAGAATGACCTCTCGCGGCTGACGTCCGAGCGGCGCCGTCGGACGTCAGCCGCGAGAGGTTTACTTTCCTGCAAGGAGTCCCGGGCCGCCATCCCGGCGCTCAGAGGAGCCGGGAAACCTTTCTCGCCCCACCCACCCCGCGCCGGGCGCCCGCGACGCCCAGGGCCAGCACTCTTCCCGCGAGACTTCTGAGGACTGCGGAGCCAGAATGACCTCTCGCGGCTGACGTCCGACGGCGTCGGACGTCAGCCGCGAGAGGTTTACTTTCCTGCAAGGAGTCCCGGGCCGCCATCCCGGCGCTCAGAGGAGCCGGGAAACCTTTCTCGCCCCACCCACCCCGCGCCGGGCGCCCGCGACGCCCAGGGCCAGCACTCTTCCCGCGAGACTTCTGAGGACTGCGGAGCCAGAATGACCTCTCGCGGCTGACGTCCGAACGGCGTCGGACGTCAGCCGCGAGAGGTTTACTTTCCTGCAAGGAGTCCCGGGCCGCCATCCCGGCGCTCAGAGGAGCCGGGAAACCTTTCTCGCCCCACCCACCCCGCGCCGGGCGCCCGCGACGCCCAGGGCCAGCACTCTTCCCGCGAGACTTCTGAGGACTGCGGAGCCAGAATGACCTCTCGCGGCTGACGTCCGAACGGCGCGTCGGACGTCAGCCGCGAGAGGTTTACTTTCCTGCAAGGAGTCCCGGGCCGCCATCCCGGCGCTCAGAG
The DNA here is from genome assembly GCA_029375565.1 of Gekko gecko. Classification (NCBI taxonomy): domain Eukaryota; kingdom Metazoa; phylum Chordata; class Lepidosauria; order Squamata; family Gekkonidae; genus Gekko; species Gekko gecko. The sequence goes on from JAPDNY010000002.1 coordinate 11,478,782, forward strand.
GAGCCGGGAAACCTTTCTCGCCCCACCCACCCCGCGCCGGGCGCCCGCGACGCCCAGGGCCAGCACTCTTCCCGCGAGACTTCTGAGGACTGCGGAGCCAGAATGACCTCTCGCGGACGCCGTTCGCCGGACGTCAGTCGCGAGAGGTTTACTTTCCTGCAAGGAGTCCCGGGCCGCCATCCCGGCGCTCAGAGGAGCCGGGAAACCTTTCTCGCCCCACCCACCCCGCGCCGGGCGCCCGCGACGCCCAGGGCCAGCACTCTTCCCGCGAGACTTCTGAGGACTGCGGAGCCAGAATGACCTCTCGCGGCTGACGTCATCGGCGCCGTCGGACGTCAGCCGCGAGAGGTTTACTTTCCTGCAAGGAGTCCCGGGCCGCCATCCCGGCGCTCAGAGGAGCCGGGAAACCTTTCTCGCCCCACCCACCCCGCGCCGGGCGCCCGCGACGCCAAGGGCCAGCACTCTTCCCGCGAGACTTCTGAGGACTGCGGAGCCAGAATGACCTCTCGCGGCTGACGTCCGAACGGCGTCGGACGTCAGCCGCGAGAGGTTTACTTTCCTGCAAGGAGTCCCGGGCCGCCATCCCGGCGCTCAGAGGAGCCGGGAAACCTTTCTCGCCCCACCCACCCCGCGCCGGGCGCCCGCGACGCCCAGGGCCAGCACTCTTCCCGCGAGACTTCTGAGGACTGCGGAGCCAGAATGACCTCTCGCGGCTGACGTCCGAACGGCGTCGGACGTCAGCCGCGAGAGGTTTACTTTCCTGCAAGGAGTCCCGGGCCGCCATCCCGGCGCTCAGAGGAGCCGGGAAACCTTTCTCGCCCCACCCACCCCGCGCCGGGCGCCCGCGACGCCCAGGGCCAGCACTCTTCCCGCGAGACTTCTGAGGACTGCGGAGCCAGAATGACCTCTCGCGGCTGACGCTCGCTCGGACGTCAGCCGCGAGAGGTTTACTTTCCTGCAAGGAGTCCCGGGCCGCCATCCCGGCGCTCAGAGGAGCCGGGAAACCTTTCTCGCCCCACCCACCCCGCGCCGGGCGCCCGCGACGCCCAGGGCCAGCACTCTTCCCGCGAGACTTCTGAGGACTGCGGAGCCAGAATGACCTCTCGCGGCTGACGTCCGAATGCGGCGCGTTCGGACGTCAGCCGCGAGAGGTTTACTTTCCTGCAAGGAGTCCCGGGCCGCCATCCCGGCGCTCAGAGGAGCCGGGAAACCTTTCTCGCCCCACCCACCCCGCGCCGGGCGCCCGCGACGCCCAGGGCCAGCACTCTTCCCGCGAGACTTCTGAGGACTGCGGAGCCAGAATGACCTCTCGCGGCTGACGTCCGAACGGCGTCGGACGTCAGCCGCGAGAGGTTTACTTTCCTGCAAGGAGTCCCGGGCCGCCATCCCGGCGCTCAGAGGAGCCGGGAAACCTTTCTCGCCCCACCCACCCCGCGCCGGGCGCCCGCGACGCCCAGGGCCAGAACTCTTCCCGCGAGACTTCTGAGGACTGCGGAGCCAGAATGACCTCTCGCGGCTGAGGTCCGAACGGCGTCGGAAGTCAGCCGCGAGAGGTTTACTTTCCTGCAAGGAGTCCCGGGCCGCCATCCCGGCGCTCAGAGGAGCCGGGAAACCTTTCTCGCCCCACCCACCCCGCGCCGGGCGCCCGCGACGCTAAGGGCCAGCACTCTTCCCGCGAGACTTCTGAGGACTGCGGAGCCAGAATGACCTCTCGCGGCTGACGTCCGAACGCGCGCGTCGGACGTCAGCCGCGAGAGGTTTACTTTCCTGCAAGGAGTCCCGGGCCGCCATCCCGGCGCTCAGAGGAGCCGGGAAACCTTTCTCGCCCCACCCACCCCGCGCCGGGCGCCCGCGACGCCCAGGGCCAGCACTCTTCCCGCGAGACTTCTGAGGACTGCGGAGCCAGAATGACCTCTCGCGGCTGACGTCCGAACGGTCGCCTCGGACGTCAGCCGCGAGAGGTTTACTTTCCTGCAAGGAGTCCCGGGCCGCCATCCCGGCGCTCAGAGGAGCCGGGAAACCTTTCTCGCCCCACCCACCCCGCGCCGGGCGCCCGCGACGCCCAGGGCCAGCACTCTTCCCGCGAGACTTCTGAGGACTGCGGAGCCAGAATGACCTCTCGCGGCTGACGTCCGAGCGGTCGCCGTCGGACGTCAGCCGCGAGAGGTTTACTTTCCTGCAAGGAGTCCCGGGCCGCCATCCCGGCGCTCAGAGGAGCCGGGAAACCTTTCTCGCCCCACCCACCCCGCGCCGGGCGCCCGCGACGCCCAGGGCCAGCACTCTTCCCGCGAGACTTCTGAGGACTGCGGAGCCAGAATGACCTCTCGCGGCTGACGTCCGACGGCTCGGACGTCAGCCGCGAGAGGTTTACTTTCCTGCAAGGAGTCCCGGGCCGCCATCCCGGCGCTCAGAGGAGCCGGGAAACCTTTCTCGCCCCACCCACCCCGCGCCGGGCGCCCGCGACGCCAGGGCCAGCACTCTTCCCGCGAGACTTCTGAGGACTGCGGAGCCAGAATGACCTCTCGCGGCTGACGTCCGACGGCGTCGGACGTCAGCCGCGAGAGGTTTACTTTCCTGCAAGGAGTCCCGGGCCGCCATCCCGGCGCTCAGAGGAGCCGGGAAACCTTTCTCGCCCCACCCACCCCGCGCCGGGCGCCCGCGACGCCCAGGGCCAGCACTCTTCCCGCGAGACTTCTGAGGACTGCGGAGCCAGAATGACCTCTCGCGGCTGACGTCCGACGCGCGGACGTCAGCCGCGAGAGGTTTACTTTCCTGCAAGGAGTCCCGGGCCGCCATCCCGGCGCTCAGAGGAGCCGGGAAACCTTTCTCGCCCCACCCACCCCGCGCCGGGCGCCCGCGACGCCCAGGGCCAGCACTCTTCCCGCGAGACTTCTGAGGACTGCGGAGCCAGAATGACCTCTCGCGGCTGACGTGCGGTCGCCGTCGGACGTCAGCCGCGAGAGGTTTACTTTCCTGCAAGGAGTCCCGGGCCGCCATCCCGGCGCTCAGAGGAGCCGGGAAACCTTTCTCGCCCCACCCACCCCGCGCCGGGCGCCCGCGACGCCCAGGGCCAGCACTCTTCCCGCGAGACTTCTGAGGACTGCGGAGCCAGAATGACCTCTCGCGGCTGACGTCCAGCGGCGTCGGACGTCAGCCGCGAGAGGTTTACTTTCCTGCAAGGAGTCCCGGGCCGCCATCCCGGCGCTCAGAGGAGCCGGGAAACCTTTCTCGCCCCACCCACCCCGCGCCGGGCGCCCGCGACGCCCAGGGCCAGCACTCTTCCCGCGAGACTTCTGAGGACTGCGGAGCCAGAATGACCTCTCGCGGCTGACGTCCGAATGCGGTCGCCGTTCGGACGTCAGCCGCGAGAGGTTTACTTTCCTGCAAGGAGTCCCGGGCCGCCATCCCGGCGCTCAGAGGAGCCGGGAAACCTTTCTCGCCCCACCCACCCCGCGCCGGGCGCCCGCGACGCCCAGGGCCAGCACTCTTCCCGCGAGACTTCTGAGGACTGCGGAGCCAGAATGACCTCTCGCGGCTGACGTCCGAACGCGTCGGACGTCCGCGCGAGAGGTTTACTTTCCTGCAAGGAGTCCCGGGCCGCCATCCCGGCGCTCAGAGGAGCCGGGAAACCTTTCTCGCCCCACCCACCCCGCGCCGGGCGCCCGCGACGCCCAGGGCCAGCACTCTTCCCGCGAGACTTCTGAGGACTGCGGAGCCAGAATGACCTCTCGCGGCTGACGTCCGAACGGCGTCGGACGTCAGCCGCGAGAGGTTTACTTTCCTGCAAGGAGTCCCGGGCCGCCATCCCGGCGCTCAGAGGAGCCGGGAAACCTTTCTCGCCCCACCCACCCCGCGCCGGGCGCCCGCGACGCCCAGGGCCAGCACTCTTCCCGCGAGACTTCTGAGGACTGCGGAGCCAGAATGACCTCTCGCGGCTGACGTCCGAACGGCGTCCGGACGTCAGCCGCGAGAGGTTTACTTTCCTGCAAGGAGTCCCGGGCCGCCATCCCGGCGCTCAGAGGAGCCGGGAAACCTTTCTCGCCCCACCCACCCCGCGCCGGGCGCCCGCGACGCCCAGGGCCAGCACTCTTCCCGCGAGACTTCTGAGGACTGCGGAGCCAGAATGACCTCTCGCGGCTGACGTCCGAAGCGTCGCCGTTCGGAGCGGTTACTCCTGCAAGGAGTCCCGGGCCGCCATCCCGGCGCTCAGAGGAGCCGGGAAACCTTTCTCGCCCCACCCACCCCGCGCCGGGCGCCCGCGACGCCCAGGGCCAGCACTCTTCCCGCGAGACTTCTGAGGACTGCGGAGCCAGAATGACCTCTCGCGGCTGACGTCCGAATGCGTCGCCGTTCGACGTCAGCCGCGAGAGGTTTACTTTCCTGCAAGGAGTCCCGGGCCGCCATCCCGGCGCTCAGAGGAGCCGGGAAACCTTTCTCGCCCCACCCACCCCGCGCCGGGCGCCCGCGACGCCCAGGGCCAGCACTCTTCCCGCGAGACTTCTGAGGACTGCGGAGCCAGAATGACCTCTCGCGGCTGACGTCCGAACGGCGTCGGACGTCAGCCGCGAGAGGTTTACTTTCCTGCAAGGAGTCCCGGGCCGCCATCCCGGCGCTCAGAGGAGCCGGGAAACCTTTCTCGCCCCCCCCCCCCCGCGCCGGGCGCCCGCGACGCCCAGGGCCAGCACTCTTCCCGCGAGACTTCTGAGGACTGCGGAGCCAGAATGACCTCTCGCGGCTGACGTCCAGCGTCGGACGTCAGCCGCGAGAGGTTTACTTTCCTGCAAGGAGTCCCGGGCCGCCATCCCGGCGCTCAGAGGAGCCGGGAAACCTTTCTCGCCCCACCCACCCCGCGCCGGGCGCCCGCGACGCCAAGGGCCAGCACTCTTCCCGCGAGACTTCTGAGGACTGCGGAGCCAGAATGACCTCTCGCGGCTGACAGGTTTACTTTCCTGCAAGGAGTCCCGGGCCGCCATCCCGGCGCTCAGAGGAGCCGGGAAACCTTTCTCGCCCCACCCCCCCGCGCCGGGCGCCCGCGACGCCAAGGGCCAGCACTCTTCCCGCGAGACTTCTGAGGACTGCGGAGCCAGAATGACCTCTCGCGGCTGACAGGCTTTACTTTCCTGCAAGGAGTCCCGGGCCGCCATCCCGGCGCTCAGAGGAGCCGGGAAACCTTTCTCGCCCCACCCCCCCGCGCCGGGCGCCCGCGACGCCAAGGGCCAGCACTCTTCCCGCGAGACTTCTGAGGACTGCGGAGCCAGAATGACCTCTCGCGGCTGACAGGCTTTACTTTCCTGCAAGGAGTCCCGGGCCGCCATCCCGGCGCTCAGAGGAGCCGGGAAACCTTTCTCGCCCCACCCCCCCGCGCCGGGCGCCCGCGACGCCAAGGGCCAGCACTCTTCCCGCGAGACTTCTGAGGACTGCGGAGCCAGAATGACCTCTCGCGGCTGACAGGTTTACTTTCCTGCAAGGAGTCCCGGGCCGCCATCCCGGCGCTCAGAGGAGCCGGGAAACCTTTCTCGCCCCACCCACCCCGCGCCGGGCGCCCGCGACGCCAAGGGCCAGCACTCTTCCCGCGAGACTTCTGAGGACTGCGGAGCCAGAATGACCTCTCGCGGCTGACGTCCAACGGCTCGGACGTCAGCCGCGAGGGTTTACTTTCCTGCAAGGAGTCCCGGGCCGCCATCCCGGCGCTCAGAGGAGCCGGGAAACCTTTCTCGCCCCCCCCACCCCGTGCCGGGCGCCCGCGACGCCCAGGGCCAGCACTCTTCCCGCGAGACTTCTGAGGACTGCGGAGCCAGAATGACCTCTCCTGGGTCTTTGCCCGTAATTATGCTGAGGGACACCGGTGGCTTCCCGCCGAAGTCACCAACCGTTTGGGGTCCAGGATGTATGTGGTGAGGCTATCTGACCGCCGAAAGATACGCCGCCACATAGATCAGCTCTGGCAACGATGGGCTCCTGCGGAACAGGAGACGGAGACCGGAGATCCTTTCAGGCCCAGGGAGCAGTCCCACTCGCCTCCGGACGAGGTGAGTACTGCTGGTTCTCGGCAGGAACCTGAGCCAGGGCGGAACCCTGGACTCACGGACCCTGGGGAGCCTGACAGCCCAGCACTGCCTGGCGCTGAGTCTTGCACGGACCCTAAACCAACTGAAGCCCCGGAGTTAAGGCGGTCAGAGCGAAGCAGAAGAGCCCCTCCCTACTTGTCAGAGTATGAGTGTGTTCCATCTAAGGGGGGAGGAGTTGTTATGTCTTCAGGGACATAAGTGGCAGCATAATAGAGCAGGTGCTCATTATGCGGATCGGAAATATTGTACTGTATTGCCCAATCAGAGGGCTTATGGAGGGAACATCTGTGATTGGTTATTGTGATGAATTATGATTGGACTTTATCTTTACGTTGTGATTGGCTGTTATGAAATATGGTTATTGGTTATTGGTTATTGTTTTGACTGAGGGCGTGGCTACCTCATATCCCACTGTATATAAACCGCTGTGTTTGAATGTGTCTTGGTCTAGCTGGTCTAGCCCTTAGCTGGTCTAAACCTTGGAGCTAATAAAGCTGAATCACTTGTTGAACTTACCTCCTGCGTTAAGTCTCATACTTAACAGTGCTGGAGAAGACTCTTGAGAGGGAGTCCCTCGGACTGCAAGGAGATCAAATCAGTCAATCCTGAAAGAAATCAACCCTGGCTGTTCCCTGGAAGGCCAAAGACTGAAGCTCAAATACTTTGGCCACCCAATGAGAAGGGAGCCCTCCCTGGAGAAGAAGACCCTGATGATGCTGGGAAAGACTGGAGGTCAAAGAAGAAGGGTCGCCAAGGATGAGACGGTCAGACAGTGTCATTGATGCAACGAACATGAAACTGAGCAAACACTGGAGCATGACGGAAGACAGGAGGGCCTGGCGTGATGTGGTCCACGGGGTCGCAAAGAGTTGGACTCGACTGTGTCGCTGAACAACAACAACAAGGCTCTTTCCACATTGTCGGAGTATTTATAATATTTCTTCCCTGTTAGCAGAATGTTTCTGTGTAGATTCAAACTTCTTCAGGACTCTTTTTGTAGCAGGAACTCCTTTGCCTCTTAGGCCACACACCCCTGATGTAGCCAATCCTCCAAGACCTTACAATAGCCCCTGTAAGAAGAGCTCAGTAAGCTCTTCGGGGACTGGCTACATTAGGGGTTTGTGGCCTAATATGCAAAGGAGCTCCTGCTACAAAAAGAGCCCTGAGCTTCTTACACCAGTTTATATCTTTTCAGTGCTTTCTATAGTCTGTGGTTGTCTTTTAGGGGTGAAATAGGAGAAAAGCTCTTTTTGTGCTGGCTAAGCAGTTACCGTGTTTCTCCTTGTGTGCGTTCCTCATTGCAGTAGAACAGTGTCACTCTGACTGAATCTCTTTCCACACTTTGAGCATTTCAAAAGGTTTCTCCCCTGTGTGGATTCTTTGATGCTGTTGAAGATTCTTTGGTGCTTTGAAGACTGCAACTCCAATTGAATCTCTTTCCACACTCTGAGCATTCAAAAGGTTTCTCCCCTGTGTGAATTCTTTTTTAAAAAATAATTTTTATTAATTTTCCAAAATCATAAACAACAAACATATGGAATCCAACTGGAAATATCTCGTACAATTCTTCTATGAGTTTGTTCTATTAAATCAATACTTTTTTTGTTTTACTTGCCCTAGATTGGGCAGAGTTTATTATTTTTTTTAAAGTTACACACAAAAAAAAGCCATACATTTTACAATAACTAGCCAAGTATCTTGCTCACATCATCACGTTTACATACACATGCCCATGTCCCCCCTTATGTTAATTTATATTGAACAACTGTCTCTTCCCGTTATGGAACTAATTCATCTAAATTCTATCTGCTATATTTCATTTATCTATAATAAAGAAAAAAGAACACAGACGTTACTGAACAGTATGACTATGCTAATAAAGGCTCGTATTTCTACTAAATTAACAATCTGGTCCCTTTATATATTCTTCCACGTTCCCAATACTGTTAAATTTCAAAATCCCATTAACTCAGGCCTAAACACAATGTATTATATTTTCCCTAGAATCTCAACTCTCATACTAACAATGCCATGCCCATTCTCTAAGTAAACAGCCCATTAAGTATGTTTTTCCCTGTAATTCCTCTCAAAAAATTCAGACTGCCCCTATCTTTCCATCCTCCATCGATTAAACCATTACAAATGCAGAGAGTAGATTATTTCAGATTAAAAAATACATCGTTTATACTTTTCATTAGTCAGTCAAGATATTGCAAAAATTAAAAACACTTTGCTTCAAGTTATATTCTTTACTCAATTGAATACAAATAACAATGTAGGAGTGGAGAAGAAACACAAAGTAAACAGACAGGTCTCGGTAGCTTACAAATTCCAGTTTTGGTGACTCTTTCTCCCATCAAACAGTTAAAGCCCTACAGGCTGGTTGCATCCCCATTCCCATTTCTCCACCCACCCCCCCCCGCTTATTTTAACTTATAATCAAAGACAAACATTATTAAACCAAGAATCTATTCCCATTATAAAGCTATTTCATCAATACTCTATCTACAATATTTCATTGTTTCTATGCTAATGTTGACAGTTCAGAGATGCTGCCTCCATTTGTTTAGAAAATTTAAATTTCTCTTGCTTTCTTTGGAAATGTCTCATCAAAATCGTTATTCCTTTGTGTCTTTGATTTTTGAATGTCCCATTCTCTGGTCTGTTTGTGTGCAGAGGCAAGCAGTCTGCATCATTTATATTATATCCATTCAGCCCATCAAGACAGTACCTAGAGAAGGTCTCTCATCCTGGATGTCGAGTGTTGAAGCGGATCCTGTCGTTTCTCATCTTGTGTAGAAGCTGGCATCATCTGACTTTGTGTCTCTGGAATTTCTTCTTCAAAACAATCCCAACACTGCCCCAGAGCTTCCATTACAGCCTTTGTAATTTTTTCTGCCAGTTGGCTTTTTAAATAGTCCCATTGGTCGTCTGCCAACAGTTGTATATTTTCATTTATCTTGTATTCCTTCACTTTGAATGGCGCCGAAAAAACCAACTGTTTCATTTTCTTCTGAACCTAAAATCCCAAAGGTCTCTGTAATTCCTGAATTTGTTCTACTGTACAATTTTTCACCAACATTTTAGTCTTCTTGAAATTGATTTTGAATCCTGCCAACTGTTCATATTGATTTAGTACGCCGATCAAATGGACCATAGATCGGGGGGGGGTGTTCTTTTAGTACAATTGCCATATAATCGGCAAAAGCTTGAATTTTATATTCTTTACCCTTTTAACTTCCGTCCTTGGATTTGGTTATCATTTCTCATTGTTTCACATGAGATCTCTAGAGTAAAAATGTGTGAATTCTAAGATGCTGATGGAGAATGCCACTCCCACTGAATCTCTTTCCACACTCTGAGCATAAAAAAGGTTTCACCCCCATGTGGGTTCTCTGATGCTTTTGAAGATTGCCAATCTGACTGAACCTCTTTCCACATTCAAAAGGTTTCTCCCCATGTGGGTTCTCTCATGCACGTGAAGATGGCCACTCTCACTGAAACTCTTTCCACGCTCTGAGCATTCAGAAGATTTATCCCCTATGTGGGTTCTTTAGTGCTTCTGAAGACAGCCACTATTGATGAATCTCTTTCCACACTGTGAGCATTCAAAAGATTTTTCCCGTGTGGGTTCTTTGGTGCTTCTGTAGAGAGCCACTCTCACTGAATCTCTTTCCACACTCTGAGCATTTAAAAGGTTTCTCAGCTCTGTGGGTTCTTTGGTGCTTCTGAAGATTGCCATTATCACTGAATCTCTTTCCACACTCTGAGCATTCAAGGTTCTCCCTGTGTGGGTTCTCTGATGCTGCTGAAGATGGCCACTCCAACTGAATCTCTTTCCACACTCTGAGCAATCAAAAGGTTTCTCCCCCGTGTGGGTTCTCTGATGCACGTGAAGATGGTCACACCGACTGAATCTCTTTCCACACTCTGAGCAATCAAAAGGCTTCTCCCCCGTGTGGGTTCTCTGATGCACATGAAGCTGACCACTCCGACTGAATCTCTTTCCACACTCTGAGCAATCAAAAGGTTTCTCCCCCGTGTGGGTTCTCTGATGCACGTGAAAATGGTCACGCTGACTGAATCTCTTTCCACACTCTGAGCAATCAAAAGGTTTCTCCCCTGTGTGGGTTCTCTGATGCAGCTGAAGACTGCCACTCACACTGAATCTCTTTCCACACTCTGAGCTATCAAAAGGTTTCTCCCCCGTGTGGGTTCTCTGATGCACGTGAAGATGGTCACGCCGACTGAATCTCTTTCCACACTCTGAGCAATCAAGAGGTTTCTCCCCCGTGTGGGTTCTCTGATGCACGTGAAGCTGACCACTCAGACTGAATCTCTTTCCACACTCTGAGCATACAAAAGGTTTCGCCCCCATTTGGGTTCTTTGATGCTTTTGAAGATTGCCAATATAACTGAACCTCTTTCCACACTCTGAGCATTCAAAAGGTTTCTCCCCTGTGTGGGTTCTTTGGTGCGTCGGAAGAGAGCCACTCTCACTGAATCTCTTTCCACACTCAGAGCATTTAAAAGGTTTCTCCCCTGTGTGGGTTCTTTGGTGCCTCTGAAGACTGCCACTCACACTGAATCTCTTTCCACACTCTGAGCATTCAAAAGGTTTCTCCCCTGTGTGGGTTCTTTGGTGCTTCTGAAGATTGCTACTCATACTGAATCTCTTTCCACACTCTGAGCATTCAAAAGGTTTCTCCCCTGTGTGGGTTCTCTGATGCTTCTGAAGAGTGCCACTCACACTGAATCTCTTTCCACACTCTGAGCATTCAAAAGGTTTCTCCCCTGTGTGGGTTCTTTGGTGCTTCTGAAGATTGCTACTCATACTGAATCTCTTTCCACACTCTAAACATTCAAACCGCTCCTTGACTCTGTGTAGTCTCTGGTGTACAAAGAGCTCGGAGCTATTTCTGAAGTACTTTTCACACTGAATGGATTTACTTGCCTTCATTACCCTGTGCTTTGGAATATGTACGTTATGCTGTCTTCTATCTCTCTTCTCAACCACATGACTGCCTTTCTTTCTCATTGGTCTGCCTCGATTCCTGACGTTGTCTTTCAAGTCTTCCCTTTTGACTTTATCTGGCATTTGTCGATGAACTTCCTCATCCTCTTCCTTCCTCTGATCATTCTCTGCTGGGATAAAGACAGAGATCCTGTTAGCACCTGGGAAGGCTTCTAAGGTCCAAAGGCATCTATGTGACTGCAGTTATCTTGACTTCCGGAAAGCTTTTGATACAGTTCCTCATCAAAGGCTCCTAAGTAAGCTTAATAGTCATGGGATAAAAGGACAAGTCCTCCTGTGGATCAAAAACTGGCTTATAAATAGGAAACAGAGAGTGAATATAAATGGGAAGCTTTCTCAGTGGAGGGTCGTAAGCAGTGGGGTACCACAGGGATCAGTACTCGGTCCGATGCTTTTTAACTTGTTTATTAATGATTTGGAATTGGGAGTAAGCAGTGAAGTGGCTAAATTTGCAGATGACACAAAGTTGTTCAGGGTGGTGAAAACTAGGGAGGATTGTGAGGCACTCCAAAGGGATCTGTCGAGGATGGGTGAGTGGGCGTCAATGTGGCAAATAGGGTTCAATGTGGCCAAGTGCAAATTGATGCACACTGGAGCCAATAATCCTGAATATAAATACACGTTGATGGGGTCTGAACTGGCAGAGACGGACCAAGAGAGAGATCTTGAAGTCGTAGTAAATAACTCAATGAAAATGTCTAGACAGTGTGTAGCTGCAATAAAGAAGGCCAACGCTATGCTGGGGATTATTAGGAAGGGAATTGTAAACAAATCAGCCAGTATCATCATGCCCCTGTATAAATCATTGGTGCGGCCTTATTTGGAATACTGTGTACAGTTCTGGTCGCCACATCTCAAAAAGGATATTTTAGCATTGGAAAAAGGGCAGAGAAGGGCAACTAGACTGATAAAAGGGTTAGAACACCTTCCCTATGAAGAAAGGTTAAAACGCTTGGGGCTCTTCAGCTTGGAGAAACGACGGCTGAGGGGTGACATGATCGAGGTTTTTAGGATTATGAATGGGATTGAGCAGGTTGAGAAAGAAGTACTTTTCTCCCTTTCTCACAATACAAAAACTCGTGGGCACTCCATGAAATTGCTGAGCAGTCGGGTTAGAACAGATGAAAGGAAATACTTCTTCACCCAAAGACTGATTAACATATGGAATTCACTGCCACAGGAGGTGGTGGCACCTACAAGCATGGACAGTTTCAAGAGGGAATTAGATAAACATATGGAGCAGAAGTCCATCAGTGGCTATTAGCCACAGGGTATAGATGGGAACTCTCAGTCTGGGGCAGGTGATGCACTCTATTCTTGGTGTTGGAGGGTGCAGCAGTGGGAGGGCTTCTAGTGTCCTGGCCCCACTGCTGGACCTCCTGATGGCACCTGGTATATTTTGGCCGCTGTATGAGAGTGTTGGACTAGATGGGCCATTGGCCTGATTGAACATTGGCTTCTCTTATGTTCTCTCTTATGACTGATGGCCCTTTAAGAACATAAGAACATTAGCGAAGCCAGTGTTGGATCACGTCAGTGGCCCATCCAGTCCAATACTCTGTCACACAGTGGCCAAAAATACCAGGTGTCATCAGGAGGTCCACCAGTGGGACCAGGACACTAGAAGCCCTCCCACTGTTGACGCTCCACCCAAGCACCAAGAATACAGAGCATCCCTTGCCCCTGACCGAGAGCTCCTATTTATATTTTGTGGCTAATAGCCCCTGATGAACCCCTCCTCTATATGTTTATATATACTGTACAAAACGTTGCTCAGAAGTGAATCAGAAATCCCCCATGGCCCTTCCTTGCCCTTTTCCCGTGACCTAACTGTGAAGGATACTCACTCTCAGGCTGTTTATTCGGGAAGGAAATCTGGCCTTGGGATCCCCTTGAGGAAATCTTCAGCCTTTCTTTAGATGCAAGGCCGTTGTCGATCTCCACCGTAGTCTCTCTTATACTCCTGCCTTCGTTCGGAGAGAGGCAGAGAGAAAGAGAGAGAAAGTGGTCACTCTTATATGGGTCAAGATCAAAGCCCACCATCCCGACCAGTATAAGGGGGGAATAGATCTGTGTGGCAAAGCATCCTAGTTCCCACAAGGGATTCTGTGATTATTAAGTGGCCAACTCTGAGTGGCAGGTGTTTGTGACTTGAGTCTTCCTGCGGCTAACATCCTTCTCTTTTTCAAGGCTGGCCTGAAGAATGCGGTCACTAGTCAACAGTAACTGGTTAACCATGAGAACCTGTTATCCGGTTGTGTAGCCAGGAGGGAGGGGGATTAGGAGGGTGCTGACTGCCTCTGGAAAATTCCATCAAGGAGGACCCTTGATTGGGTCATTAGGACCACCTGACCCTAGGAGGCAGAAAGTGTCATACCTGTTGATACAAGAGGGAAGCCGGGCTAAATTCATGCCATATTAGTAGGTCTTGATATTTTCTTGCTGCAACATGATGAATAGTTTTCTGTAGAGCAACTTAGGCTACGGCTGGAATATTCATGCTGCAGCAAGAGGTGCCATCGAATACCAAGTACTGCACGTGTCAGAGGGGACAGTTTGCTGCTTTCCTTGTTTTCCTGTTGCTGAGCTGTGTGTTTCGTGATGTTTTGTTTTTAAATCCGTAATTAACCTTTCTATATCTAAAAAGGGGTCTGCTTGACTTGTGTGCTCTCTTCTCATGAACCCACTGAACAGGGAGCTGCTCAGGTCCAAACAGTAGAGGCCCAGGGGGACCCAGTCTTCGGTTCTTGACAGGATCGTCTGCAGGTCACAGGCAGAGCGGATGTCTGTGATCCCATTCAGGGGGAAGGGTGTCTCGTAAAGGTTGGCACCAGTGAAATGAGGATCCGGCCCCTTCCAGAGCCTTCCTGAGGGCCTCTCATCCCCCCCGTTTTGCCTCAGGCCGGGACACCTTCTCTGGCTCGGGCGATGGCCACAACACTGGGCTCTGTTGCCCCTGGGCAAGAACACACCCAGTCACACAGGAACCTGCCTTCTACCGGATCAGACAACTGGGTCCATTGAAGTCAGTGTTGCCAGCTCGGTCCGGCAGCTGCTCTCCAGGGTCTCAGGCAGAGGTGTTTCACATCACCTCCTACCTGGTCCCTTGTACTGAAAATGCTGGGGATTGAACCTGGGACCTTCTGCAGGCTCTGCCAGGGAGCCACCGCCCACCCACCCCCAAGGAGCGGGACAGGCCTCAAAACTGTGAACAGCTATTCAGTATTTTGATTCCTGCCTCCTCACAATGGCCGGAATTTGCACCTTTGCCACCAAGGAAAGACCCTTACCCAGAAAGGCCACATTCTCGTAGTTCTCCAGCATGACTTCCCTGTACAGAGCTCTTTGTCCCAGATCCAGCAGGGCCCATTCAGCCTCGGTGAAATCGATGGACACCTCCTCGAAGGAAAAGGGGCCCTGAAAGGAAAAGCCGATTTCGTCATCAGAGCTCACGCCAGACTGGAAGGAAGGAGGCTGGGAAGGTACGGGATGTGTGGCTTGGGATGGGTAAAGGGAACAGCGTAGAGGTGTTCAGAAAAACAGAAATGCTGGCATTTTTCGGCTTCAGGTAGATCACCTCCAAAAAATACCGGTAGATGCTGAATTTCCCCAGTCCAATACCGGTAAAGTACTTAGATTGGGGAAATATTTGGTATTCCCGAATATTTTCAGGTCTGATATACACCACCAGAGGGAAAGGAGGCATGTTACAATGTTGTCCTTCCCTTAGGCAGCCCATAGACTTCCTTGTCAATTTCACTCCCCCCCCCCAGTCAGCCCAGAGTGTAATTGACAAGGGAAGGCCTCTGCTGTGTGCCTTCCCTCCTCTAGCCAACGCGGGGAAGCAAAGGGCAGGTTTAAAATGCCTTTCTTTCCCTCCCCGATGTCAGTATACCTTTTTCGGTATAGAAAAATGAACCCGAAAAAAGGTCGCATAATTTCAGCTTTTTGGGGTTGTGCTATACTGGTAGCTGAATACAGATCAAAATGCACACCCCCTAGAACAACGTTCAGAGGATCTCTCGCCCAGACACCTTGCAGAAACTGCAGGAGCAACTGCTCCCCTGAGAAAGGAGAGGTCACCTGGGCTGTCCCCGCTGCTCATCTCAATGTGTCCTTGGGCATTTCTGTGTAATAGGCCTCTCTGTTTGGTTCCTCTCCCATAAGGCTTTGCGGGCTTAGCTACTGTCCTTTCCGAACCCTCTCTCTAGCCTGACAAGGCACTCTGCTCCAAAAATAATAGTTTACATTTTTCTAGGTCTATCATCTCACCCTCGTACTGTGTCAAGGACTCCTAGTGAGAAGATTTTTAGCTTCTGACCTGCAACATACTTGCTGAACCAGGCCTCTTCGCTTCCAATAAAGTCTACACATAACATCCTTCACGGTCTAACTAGGGTATGAGTTCAAGGTGAAAACTGTTGTCTTTATTTTGATACTAGGGAGCAAAGCCCGTTGTGGTGGAAGACAACGGGCCCTAGAAAGGAAGGAAGGGAGGTGGAAGGGAGAGAGGGTTGGAGGAAGGAAGGAAGGAAGGAAGGAAGGAAGGAAGGAAGGAAGGAAGGAAGGAAGGAAGGAAGGAAGGAATAGGGGGAAGAGTGAAAGAAAGGAGAGAGGAAGAAAGGAAAACGGGGAAAGGAAAAGGGGGAAAGGAAGGGAAGAGGGGCAGAAAAGGGCTTCTCTGGGCCCAGAGAAGGCCTTTTCTGTCCCCCACACACCATCCCCTGGGCCTTCAATGGGGGCACTAGGCCCAGAGAAGGCCTTTTCTGCCCCTCACGCAACATCCCCTGGGCCTTCTATGGGGCACTAGACCCAGAGAAGGCCTTTTCTGCCGCTCACACGCCATCCCCTGGGCCTTCTATGGGGCACTAGGCCCAGAGAACGCCTTTTCCACCCCCCACACACCATCCCCTGGGCCTTCTATGGGGCACTAGGCCCAGAGAAGGCCTTTTCCACCCCCACACACCATCCCCTGGGCCTTCTATGGGGGCACTAGGCCCTGAGAAGGCCTTTTCTGCCCCCCACACGCCATCCCCTGGGCCTTCTATGGGGCACTAGGCCCAGAGAAGGCTTTTTCCGCCCCCCCACATACCATCCCCTGGGCCTTCTATGGGGGCACTAGGCCCAGAGAAGGCTTTTTCCGCCCCCACACCATCCCCTAGGCCTTCTATGGGGGCACTAGGCCCAGAGAAGGCCTTTTCTGTCCCCCACACGCCATCCCCTGGGCCTTCTATGGGGCACTAGGCCCAGAGAAGGCCTTTCCCTCCCCTCACACGCCATCCCCTGAGCCTTCTATGGGGGCACTAGGCCCAGAGAAGGCCTTTTCTGTCCCCACACGCCATCCCCTGGGCTTTCTATGGGGCACTAGGCCCAGAAAAGACCTTTTCCTCCCCTCACACGCCATCCCCTGAGCCTTCTATGGGGGCAGTAGGCCCAGAGAAGGCCTTTTCTGTCCCCACACCATCCCCTGGGCCTTCTATGGGGGCAGTAGGGTGACCCATAGAAGGTCCAGGGGATGGTGTGTGGGGGCGGAAAAGGCCTTCTCTGGGCCTAGTGCCCCATAGAAGGCCCAGGGGATGGTGTGGGTGGGGCGGAAAAGGCCTTCTCTGGGCCTAGTGCACCCATAGAAGGCCCAGGGGATGGCGTGTGAGGGACGAAAAGACCTTCTCTGGGCCTAGTGCCCCCATAGAAGGCCCAGGGGATGGTGTGAGAGGGCGGAAAAGGCCTTCTCTCACTTGCCTCAGCCTTGAGGGCCTGTCCCTGCGCTCACACTCCAGACGGTCCTCTCCTGTTGGATGACTGGAGCAAACTGAGCTGAGAACACTGACTGGGGCTGACGTGGGCGGGACTTTGCGAAGCAGCCAGTCAGCCCTGGCCTGTGTCTTCTGACTGCCAGTTCTTGAGCCGAATCAATTATGGCAAGCATAGAATGTTGTGGAACCAAAATTCAAATATATATAAGGACAGGATAGGATTCTTCCGCTAAACGTTAACCTTCGTCGATGTGGGCTGAACCAATGGCTACCGAGGGTCTAAATTGCTGAAGACTTCTTTGCTCTGTGGTTGGTCTTCAATCCGCTCTCTGTGAGCTCTTGTTGACTAGACCGGGGCGCTCCGTATTTCACACTAGTGCACCAGGTTTGTGTTGAGGTATTCTGTGCTGAAACTTGGCAATGTTATGTTTTTATCCTAAAAGATCTGTAAGTGCTAAACAATGCTCCTTCTAAGGTGTGGAGTCGGGTGAGCAAAACTTCTACTTTGTGAGCGACTGGCATTAAAGTTGTGAGTGAGCGATTTGGCTACTGCACAAATTAGCTTGCTCTGGAGTCATCCTTCCTGAGCTAAGACAAAAACATGTGAGCCGGGGGCTAAAAAACTGTGAGCTAGCTCATACTAACTCATCTTAGAGGGAATGCTGGTGCTAAAGTACTTTCTGGCCTCAGGAAGCTTATCTTGTAAATAACCTGGGAGGGTTTTTTTAGAACTATGGTCTCTCTCTATGGATTCCGTCACTCCCTTGACAGCCTCCAGCCAGACGGTAAAAGAGCGAAAGGGGAACGGGAGGGTCCCAGGGAAACAGGCCGGGGGTCCCCGAATACAGTAACACTCACCTCTCCTACCTGGACTGGACGGGCGGCAGCCATTTCCACAGCTCTGAAAAGATGTCGGCTCAACAGCATCTCTTCACTGCCTGTTCCTGAGACAAAGAAGGAAGGAAAGAAGGGCGTTTGCTTGCTTGTTCCCTGCTTCACAGCCCCGTGCCCGGGGTTGTGAAATTTTGCTCTGCATACACTCAACGCACTTTTATATACTTTTTACCGAATTCTGGGAGAGGCAAAAGAGAAGTACACAGTACCTGTGAGCCTCAGGATTATAAATGTGGCTAACAAATTTCAGACTTCTGTGAGACCTGTGTTTGCTCTGCGGGGAGGGAAAGACGTCGCATGACACGTCACCATCCCTTTCGGACCAGACGTGACTCGAGCCCATCTGGAGACTCGTGGGGAGTATGAGTG
The DNA here is from genome assembly GCA_029375565.1 of Gekko gecko. NCBI lineage: Eukaryota > Metazoa > Chordata > Lepidosauria > Squamata > Gekkonidae > Gekko > Gekko gecko. The sequence goes on from JAPDNY010000002.1 coordinate 11,496,901, forward strand.
AGTTCTCGGAGTGTCTCTTGGCAGGCTCACTTCCCCAACGAGGTTTTCAGCCAGATGCAACATCAACAGGACACCACATCTGTCCCAAAGCCCTTCCCCAAAGCTCCTGGGGGGCAGTCCACCGCCTGCCACCCGTCCCCGCAGCACACTTTTCCCCACTGCAGTGTGCCAGATGCCCCTCGAAGCACAGGCCCAGAAGCCAAATTTTCATAATATAATTGGCCCCCGAGGAACTGGTTTTCAGAGCTCTGCTGCCCCAGAAGGTGGAGGCTCCCTTTAGCCCCCAGGCTGAATAGATCTGTCCAGGCTTATCTAGCTCTCCCCCCCCCCGCCCTGGCAACTTGATTTCTTTTTATGGAAGGAAGGTGAGATATGAACTTTTTAATTAAAGGGAAGAATTGCCCTCCAGGAATTGGTCTCATCTCCTTTTGGAGGCATCACAGTTACTGGACATTGGAGGGCCGCAAATTAACTCTGTCTTGTGTGCAGAATTATTTATTTTTATCCTGACCAGAACTCTCTGCCCATCACATTCACGGGGTGCCCCAACTGCACCCAGGAACACTGGGTCCTTACCACAGGAGAGGGGATCTTGGGCACGCTCCACGGCCTGCGCCCCCTGCCCTTGCTCCAAGGAAGCTCCTTCCGCCTCAGGGGTTGTAGCTTCCATCTTCAGGGATGGTGCCCACACCTGAAAAAAGCAGCGAGGGAGAGGGGTAAGAGGTGGAATGGAAAAGAGACCATCGGGATGTTGGGGTATACAGCATACCTCTATGCCCCGGTGCACACTGCAGGACCGGTGTTTTTCCCCTCAGGGTCCATTTCCTCAGGGTTTATTTCGTTGTTCTTGGTAAAGGCGGGTCTGTGGGTGTGCTGCTTTGGACACAGATGTTGAGAAATGGTGGGGGATCTGTCGGGGCCAGCCCACCCCTGCACAACAGCCGGTCCCCATGGAGGGTCTTCTGACTCCCCTGCTGCAGACTCCCCTCAAATCACCCGCTGGCAAGCACAGGTCTGTCGTGTCTCCGGGACACAGGCAGGCTCTGGGAGGGGGGAAGGGGGGTCCTTCCATGTGCAAACACTCTGGCTGGGCGGGAGGCCGGGTCCTTCCATGTGTGGGGAACCGCTGGGAAAAAACTTCAGCCTGTCACAGCTGGTTAGGGTGACTTGTGGAGTAACGGGGGGGGGGGTGTCAAAATTTCCCAGGATTGGTCTAGGAGCCTTCACCCCGCCCCTTTGCAGCCGAGGGCGGGCTGTTTGTTGTGTTGAGAGTCCAGATGGTCAGAAGCCTCTCCAACACACATCTGGCCTGGAGGAGAGTTTGCTTTTTAAGGGCGTGTTTTAGTCAGAGAGAAATTTTGTCTGGGTTGTTTTTTGCGTTTATTCCTTTCAAAAAGGATGGAACAGGTCTGGGTTTTTTTTTCCTGCTCGCATGCTTTAACGTGGGGGGGGGACCAGAGACTCTGACATGTTTGGTAAGTAAATGTTTTTTCCCTGCTTGCTTGTGTGTGGGTGTGGGTGTTTTTCAAGTTAAGGCTGCTTTCTGTGAATTAAAATGTTTAAAAGCTGTTTCTGAAGGGGCCAGGGGAGACGTTGGCTGAAAGAGAGAGAGAGAGGAGGGGGCTTCAGAAATTCTCTCTTTGCCATCTAACAAATGTTGGAAACGTAAACATGCCGAAGGTTCCTTTTACCATGTGTGGTAGACTTGTGATACAGCAAAAATATTCTGGACTGCAATACATACAGAGATGGAGAAAAATTTGAAATGTGCCTTCAAGAAAGAACCTGAAATGTTTCTTCTAGGTCTTAAACTAGAAGAAATAAACGTGAGTAAAAGAACATTGATATGGTACACGGTAACAACTGCCAGAATGGTCTATGCTCAAAGTTGGAAAAATGAAAAAATTCCTGAACTCTGGGACTGGTTAAGAAAACTGCTATTTATGGCAGAAATGGATAAATGGACAAGAAAACTTAACAAGTTAGAAGCAGAAACCTTTTTGGAAGATTGGAATGACTTTAAAGAATATATAGAGGAACATTGGGAAATGAAGGATAGCATATTTAGTTTGGAAAACAACTAGAGATGTAACAAATGTATACAATTAATAAGTATTAGTAGTACTTGCAAATAAGCAAACTGTGTTACCTGTAGAATGTATATGATAACAGTGAATGAATATGTATTATTTATTGATAAAACGGTGGAAACAATGCTGGGAGCCAACGGGGGGGGAAGGGAAGTTGAAGAAAAGGATATGATTTATATTATTTTAGCTAAATTGTGAAGTATGGTATATCCTAATAAAATTTGTTTAAAAAAAAAAAAGAAATTCTTCCTTTTCCTATTCCTGTGCAATGGTGCCACCTTTTTTAAAAAAAATAAAGTCTTGAGACGTTAAATTTTAAAACAGTTGTGTTTTTCTTCTTCTAAAAAATAAAAATGAGACAACTGAAAGATTTGGAAATCTTATTAAGACGTTCTTTGCAGCCTCTAGGGAAACATCTTAATCCTAAAAAGGCGCTTGCCCTCTGTGGCAACCGTAGAACATGAAACAGAGACACGCCCATGAAACCTCACGCCTTGAACAGAACTTTGTTGGGCTTGGAGGTGCCGTTGGACTCTTCACGTTGGGCTCTGGTCGATGCCTAGGCTCCCTCCCCGGTCACTGGCCCACCAACACAACTCTTAAGCATGTGCAGAGTGCGGTAGGGGGGCAGACAGGGCGGGTTTGCAAGCATGGGCCGGGAAGTGGTGCCAGCCTGCACCGTGGGTAGGGGCTCTTGAAGAATGCCTTCATAAGTGGTGGTGTTGATGCAGACATTGGGAGGGGGTGCAGGGAGGAGACCCCCACCCCCACCCCTCCCCTGGCTGCTTGCATACTGTTGTCAGTGCCTGGGGAATTCCAGCTTCCCTGCTGCCAACAGGCTACCTTTTGGCTATGCTCCTGCAACGGGTTGGACTAGATGCCCTCCAAGGTCCCTTCCAACTCCAACATTCTCTGATTCCACTTTCCACAGTTTTAGAAGTGTAGAAAATGGGCTCACACCTCTGAAAAAACGGGAACGGGCATTGTCTTTTCTTTTCTTGGGGGGTACTTATCTATTCTGGCCAGAGGTGCTGCTGCCTTTAAGAAACGCCGTTTCAAACTGAGGTGAGATTTACATTTTAACATATATATATATAAATGGTTTGAAGAGATCTCTGTTTCACCCAAAAGCTTCTTTGGCTACAGCAAACTAACAGGTTTTTTAAAAGTTAGGAAACCAGAACTAGACAAAGTCAGCTATGAGTGTTTAATACTCCCTCCTGCTTTTAACTTTTCTGCAAAAGCCTCTTTCTGCAAACATTTTAAATTTCATAAAAAACACCATGGATTGTGTTGACCACAAAGTCAACGACCCCTGGTTAATTCAGTTTGACTCCAAAATACTGAATTTCAGCCGGTCATACCCCTACAGCACAACCCTGATAAAGCATAGGAGAGCTTCCTCAGCCAGAGGCAGTATATCTGAAAGCCTTTCCATCCATGAAACTACAGGGGAGGAGTGTGTTTTTAATGTATTGTACAGGGTGGGCTGGCTATTCTAAAAATGGAGCAGCTGCCGAATACCCCGCCTGGTATTCTTATCTGTTCCATACAGAGACTGTTCCCCCAGTCGGGGTCTGACTAGGGGGGCGCAAACTTATTAAGGATCCCAACGTTTCAAAAACATGTTATAACCTACTTATGAACTGAACAACAACAGAAAAAACAGCCTTGCTACCATGGTGCACATTTTAAAAACCGCTGCTTAAAAACAGTGGAACCCTAGAACTCGGGCTTAGCTTTCTGCCTGTGCGCTTCTCTGTAACACCACCTGTCTTGCTCTACTCCAAACCCCAGAGGGTGGAAAGTGCTCCTTCTAGTCACAGGCAGCTTTGAATCTTTTCTTCTGCACACGAATTGAACATAAGAACGTAAGAGAAGCCCATGTTGGATCAGGCCAGTGGCCCATCCAGTCCAACACATTCTGTGTCACACAGTGGCCAAAATTACCAGGTGTCCAGCAGTGGGGCCAGGACACTAGAAGCCCCCCCACTGTTGCCTGCCCCCCCAGCACCAAGAAGACAGAGCCTCCCTTGCCCCAGACCGAGAGTTCATATAAGATAAGAGAAGCCCATGTTGGATCAGGCCAAGGGCCCTTCCAGTCCAGCACTCTCTGGGTGACACAGTGGCCAAAAATACCAGGGGTGCCATCAGGAGGTCCAGCAGGGGGATGGGGCTGCCAGGCTCCAGGTGGTCGCTCCTGCCCCCCCCAAACCTCCCCCTCCGCCAGCCCCCCTCCAGGGTCTCCTTCCTTCTCCCCCCCCCGTATCTCACTCTCAGCCGCCGCTCCCCCCCCTCCGAAATGCGCCCCTGGGACGGGAAGCCACTCGAACTTCCCCCGGTCTCCAAAGGCGCCGGATGCGGATCCTGCGCCAATGTCGGCCGCGGGAACCTCGATGTGGCTCTGCACGAAGGGGACAGGCGGCTCTCCGGGGGCGGGGGCGCGGGCGGGGGGGTGGGGAGGAAGGGCAAGGGGGGCGAGGGAGGAACTGGGGGGGGCGGGAGCCACTGCGCGCCCTGAGCGGCGGGGTCTTGCGAGCAAAAAGGACACTCGGGGGTCTCCCGGCCTCAGAGCTGCGAGCGGCGATTCGGCTGCTGCGGGAATCAAGTTTGCTCTTCCGGAGCCTGAGCGGAGACGGAGCTGCGTGAGCTGGAGGCTGAACCACTGCGAGCTGGCTCACACTCACTCGGCTTAGAGGGAACCCTGGCGGGCGCGCTCCTTCCTCCCGCCCCCCCCGCGCTGCCCCCTCCTCCCCCTCCCTCCCCTGCATTGCAGCCCCCCACCCCACATCTGCCCCCCCCAGCCCCGTGGAGCTCACCAGGGTCCCTCCAGCCCCCCCAGCAGAAGCGCCTCCTTGCAAAAGCGGAGGAGGAGGAGGAGGAGGAAATGCGGCCCCCCCCCCATGTAACCCTTCGGGGCGGCGGTGCTCCTTTTGCAGAGAGGAAAAGAGGGAGGGCGGCGGGGACTCGTGCAGGAGGCGGCACTCGGCGTCCCTTGCCGGAAAGCCCGTCGGAATTTGACTCTGGGGACAGCGGCGCTCCTCTCCCGTTCCCAAGCCGAAGAGCCAGCGCTGTCCGAAGACGTTCCCGTGGCCGTGTGGCCCTGAGCATGACTCGACGCCGAGGCGCAGGGGACGAGCTTCCCTTCCCTTCCCACCAGTGTTCCCGCTAAGCTGAGTTCGTGTGAGCTAGCGCATACTTTTTTAGCCTCCGGCTCACTCATTTTCCTCTTAGCTCGGGAAGGGAGGGAGTCCAGAGCGAACTCATTTGTGCAGCAGCCAAAACGCCGGCTAACAACTCTAATGCCCAGGAGCTCCCGAAGCAGGATTCTTGCTCGGAAGACTCCGCAGCTGAGACGGAGCGCCGCTTCCTTCCCCCCGAAGGGGGGGTCCCGATTCCTCTGCCTGCCATTTCTCGCTTTCAGACTTCCAGGCTGGCAGGAGCCGGGGCCGGAGAGGGGAGCTCCCTCCTTCAGGCGGCAGGCGGGTCTCGAACTGCCCACCTACCGACGGTCTGCGGCTCAGCGTCTTAAGGGTCAGGCCTGTTTTAAAAGGATGATCTCTAATAATCATGTGTGCGCGCGTGCGCGTGGGGGGGTGTTGCTTCTCTGAAAGCAGATTTTGATTCTTAGGGATGCCAGCCTCCAGGTGGGGCCTGGGGATCCCCCGGAATGACAGCTCGTCTCCAGACGGCAGAGATCAATCCCCCCCCCTGGAGGAAAAGGATGCTCTGGAAGGAGGAGACGGTGGCATTTTGCCCCACTGAGGTTCCCTCTCTGCCCCGGGCTCCACCCCCAAATCTCCAGGAGTTCCCCAACCGGGAGCTGGCAACCTGACCCCCCCATCCCCCTCCGGCGACCCGTTTTCGGAGCCTGTGACTGAAGAACCTCAAGTTTTCACACTGAAAAACCTTCCGCTTACGTGTTGCAGCAAAGAGTGGGTCCCCTGTGGAAGGCAGCCCTCTTCGAAATCCCCTCCGGCTTCTGGGATTTCAGGAGGCATTTTGAAGGGCGGTTTTACAACCCTGAGGAGGACTAGAAACTTAAAAGAAAGGCTTTGCATTTCTTGTCCTGGCGAATACAGTGAGATATCAAGTAGGGCTGTCCAGGTTGGGAACAAGAACTTCTCCTTCTCCTTCCTCTTCCTCTATTTCCTCTGCTTCTTCCTCTTCTTCTCCTCCTCCTATACCCCGGATAACCAGGGTCAAGGAAAAGGGGGACTAAAGGGGATAAAATCTTTGCACAATAGGAAATAGCTCTCTTTTCTTTGGGATGCTGCTGGCAGGAGGACTCTGAGCTGGGGTCAGCATGCAGACAGCCATTTTTTAAAAAATGCGGTCAGCCTGGATATCCTGCCCCTACCTTTTTACTGACAGAACCAAGCTTGGTTGTCTAGCAACAGCCAAAGTAGGGAAAGTCAGCCCCACAGCCAGAGGAACAGAGAATGTTAATTGCTGTAGATTTTCCAGGTTGTGTGGCCATGGTCTTGGCATTGCAGGACCTGATGTTTCGCCAGCAGGTGTGACTGGAATCCTCAGAGGTATAACACAGAAAGATGGAGTCCTCTCTGTGTCAAGGTGAGCAGAAAAAAGGTAGGCAAGTAATTTATATCTACCCTGGAAGGTGGGGCTGAGTCATTATCTTGTAAGAGTTCTCCAGGCTATGAACATGCTAATGGAGGAGCTTTCCTCAGGAGGTTCTTTTGTCTATGGGTTCTTTCCTGCTTAGCTAACTCTTTGTACCAGAATTGTTTTTATTGAATATAATACCAGAAACCTTTTTTTAAAAAAAATCAGATGTCTATATGATTATCCATGTGGTAACTACTGCTAGAATTCTCTATCCTAATACTGGAGAAAAGAAGGAACACCTTCATAGAATCATTGAGTCATAGAATGTTAGAGTTGGAAGGGACCTTGCAGGTCATCTAGTCCAACCCCCTGCACTCTGCAGCAGCACAGCCGAAAGATAGCCCCGCATACCTACAACATACCCGAAAGATGGTCGTCCAGCCTCCGCTTGAAAACGTCCAGCAAAGGAGCATCCACCACCTCCCGAGGCAGGCTGTTCCACGGCTCAACCACTCTTCTTACAGTTTGGAAGTTTCTCCTGATATCTAGCCGGTATCGACTCCCTTGATCTGGTTTGTGAGCTGCGGTGGCTCAAGTGGTTAAGACGCTGAACCGCAGGCTGGAAGGTCGGTAGTTCAGCAGTTCGAGACCCGAGAGTGCCACATGATGGACTGAGCTCCCGTCTCTTGTTCCAGCTCCTGCCAACCTAGCAGTTTGCAAGCAGATAAATAGGTACCACTTCGGTGGGAAGGTAACAGCGTTCCGTGCGCCTTAGCATTTAGTCATGCCAGCCACATGACCACAGAAACGTCTTCAGACAGCGCTGGCTCTTCGGCTTGGAAACGGAGATGAGCACGGCAACCCTAGAGTCGACTGGCTTCCGAGCAAGGGAACCTTTTACCTTTATCTTGTGAAATGCAATCCTGCGGTGCCCTCTACTGGCAGATAGTATGTTTGCCCTGACAACCCTTTAAAACTGAAGCACCAGCATACTAGAAACAGATATACCCCTTTGTACCAGAATTGTTTTTATTGAATAAAATACCAGAAACCTTTTTAAAAAATCAAATGTTTGTATGATTACACATGTGGTAACCACTGCTAGAATTCTCTATGCTAAATGCTGGAGAAAAGAAGAAACACCTTCATAGAATCATAGAATGTTAAGAGTTGGGAGGAACCTGGCAGGTCATCTAGTCCAACCCCCGGCACTCCGCAGGAGCATAGCCGAAAAAGAGCCCTACAGCGTACCCAAAAGATGGTCATCCAGCCTCCACAAAAAATTCTACTTTGTGAGTTACCGGCATTAAAGTTGTGAGCCAGAGATTTGGCCACTGCCTCAATGAGTTTGCTCTGGAGCCCTCCTTCCCTGAGCGAAGACAAAAACGTGTGCGCCAGAGGCTAGAAAAATGTCAGCTCGCTCACACCGACTCAGCTGAGAGGGGACACTGCCTCTAAAGATGGGGGGGGGGGAGGAGGCGTTCCTCCTCCCTCTGCGGCCCGGGAAGGGCTAAAGCCAGCGAGCTGCAGGGCTGGAGAGGAGAAGGTGGTGCTGGGGGGTCTTTGCTGGAGTCCCCGGAGAGGGGGCGGGGCGGGGATGGATCCGGCCGGGCCGGGAGGAGTTGACGACGGCTGCAGCTGCCCCAGCGCCTGCAGGAGGGCTCGCACTGCAGGGGGGCGGGAGGGCAGCCCCGGGACCCCCTTGGCCGGCTCGGCCTCGGCCCCACCCCACCCCCAGCGGCTCAGCAGGGAGCGGCCGGACGGCGGGGCTGCCCGGGCGGGGTCCCTCCACGGAGGCTGCCGGCACGTCGCTGCAGGAGGTGAGTGAGGTGCAGGGAAGGGCCCGGCGCTCCCAGGCCTCGAACCCCTTTCCCCACTGCCTCGGTGCCTGTGCGCTGGGAGCTCCCCACTGGACTTCCTTCTCTCCAAGCCCCCTGGAGGTTGGCAACCCCATTATTGGTGGGCGGGAGAGGGGGCCCCTGAAGGTAGCCCTGCCTAGGGCGCAAAAGACCCTCCAGCCGGCCCTGCATGAAGGGAGCAAATAAGAAATACAACACAAGAAGGGGAGGCAATAAATGGTAGGTTGGAGAAAGGCTGAGAGGGACAGAAGGAGGCAGGGAAAGGGGAGAGGATGCGGGGGAAGCCAGGAGGAGGGAAAGAGGAAAGAGAGTTTTTGTGGGGGGGAGTGAGGTGCCCCCCCCAAGTCCTGGAGGGCTCTGATGGACACACAACCCCTGTCCCTGGCAGTGTTTTTCCCAGCCCAGTTTGAGAAACAGGCTCAGCAGGTCTGGAGAGAGGAAAACACTAAAATATTTTTTATTTATTAATAAAGGAAGAGTACAGATCTCAAGGTTCTGGAACCCCTGAATACCCAACAGACTCTTCGAGTGTTACCAAAGGTGCCAGGGGATCTTCTACTCGGGATGACGCACACAAATGAAACAAGAGTACTGGTTCCATCCGACATCAGCACTCTGACCTTGCAGGTCTCTGGTTGGTGGAAAACCTTTTGGGCCGGGCTTTCCCAAGGACACTTTTCCCCTTTTCGCTAAACAACAAGTGCTTCTTTTCTTAGACTGTGAAATTCTAAAAGTATCTCTATAGCCGATACGGTTTGCAGGGTGCCCTTGTTCTTCGCTTGGCCAGAGACATGCCCAGTTGTAACTGGCCTGCCAAGATCATACGACTTAGCAGAATTGTGACATGTCAGCATCTTTCTTCTCCCATTGTACATTCAAATTTGCAGATGACACAAAGCTGGGTGGGATTGCTAGTTCTGAAGAAGACGGAGTCAGGATTCAAAACGATCTAGATAGGCTGGAACAGTAGGCTGAGACAAATAATATCAACTTCAATAGAGATGAGAGCAAAGTCCTACACTTAGGTACAAAAAATCAAAGGCACAGATATAGAATGGGAGGGACTTGGCTTGACAGCAGCACATGTGAAAGGGATCTCGGTATTCTGGTTGATCACAAGCTCAACATGAGCCTGCAGTGCAAAGTGGCGGTGAAGAAAGCTAATGCAATCTTAGGAGGCATTAACAGAAGAAGCATTGTGTCCAGATCACGGGAGGTGGAAGTTCCGCTCTGTTCTGCGATGGTCAGGCCTCACCTGGAGTACCGTGTCCAGTTCTGGGCACCACACTTTAGGAAGGATGTCGACAAGCTCGAACGTGTCCAGAAGAGGGCAACCAGGATGGTGACAGGGTTGGAATCCAAGTCTTATGAGGAAAGGCTGAAAGAGTTGGGTCTGTTTAGCCTGGGAAAGAGAAGGCTTAGAGGGGACATGATGGCAGTCTTCAAATATCTTTAATGAGCTGTGGCTCAGCTGTGGGAAATCATCCCTCTAAGGACTCCCCCCCCACACTCCCAGCAAAGGAAAATAAAAACCAGCAAGAAGGGGAAGCGGCAGACACAGGAAGTGCCTACTTTTCCTCTAAAGGGTAGGAAGGGCTAACTGTAGGCCTCAGCCATGAGGATGTGGAGGTGATTACTCCCGGGACAACAGTCTCTACAGCTACTACTGTTAATGAGGATAGTTCAAAAGACAGACTAGTATCTGGGGGGGGAACGTTAAACACAGCTTTACAACGTTTAACAGGTAGGGCTGCTGCGGATCTTTATTCCAATTTCAAACCAACTGCAAGAGATCACAGCAAAACCTGATCTGGCAGCCAGCGATGCTCAGGAGGCGAAAGAGACGGCCCTTCAAGATGCTGGTGGAACCCAGTCTTTGAAAGAGACAACACAACAGCATCAAGATGAACAGATTCCATTGGATTCAGTTTAAAGGGGAGGAAATTTAAAATTTCATGGGATACGATGACCATTTCAAGGTATTTGAAAAACCGTGCCTGGCACACGAAAGGCCACACCTTGAATAAACCTTCCTTGGTCTTGAAAGGTGCTGCTGGACTCTGGATTTGTACCTTGTGATCTAAACGTGAAAATTAAGAAGGTTGTCAGGATAAACATATTGTCTGCCAATAGATGGCACTGCAGGATTGCTTTTGACAAACCAAAGAGAAATCCACAGGCCGGCTGCGCTGGTCTGAAGCTAGAAAACAAAGTTAGAGTCCCAATGGCACCTGTACGACCAACGTTTTATTCAAGGTGTGAGCTTTAAAGGCTTGTTGGGGAAAAAATCTCTCACAGATTAAATGTATTGACAGATATGCTGCACCCAAACATCCTGCAGTTATTCTTTTAAATCTACAGGAAGAGGCAGAAATTCCAATTGATCAATCTACATTCCTAGAACTATGGCTTCCTTTTTGGACTACGTTACTCTGACTGAATCTCTTTCTACGCCTTGAGCATATCAAAAGGTTCATTCATTGTGAGTAGCCATCTTCAGGTGCATCAGAGAACCCTGTGTGGGTTCTCTGATGCTTTTGAAGATGGCCACTCACACTGAATCTCTTTCCACACTCTAAGCATTCAAAAGGTTTCTCCCCTGTGTGAGTTCTCTGATGCAGTTGAAGACTGCCACTCACACTGAATCTCTTTCCACACTCTGAGCATTCGAAAGGCCTCTCCCCTGTGTGGGTTCTTTGGTGCTTCTGAAGAGAGCCACTGTCACTGAAACTCTTTCCACACTCTAAGCATTCAAAAGGGATCTCCCCTGTGTGGGTTCTCTGATGCCGGTGAAGATTGCTACTCACACTTAATCTCTTTCCACACTCTGAGCATTCAAAAGGTTTCTCCCCTGTGTGGGTTCTTTGATGCAGTTGAAGATGGCTTCTCACACTGAATCTCTTTCCACACTCTGAGCATTCAAAAGGTTTCTCCCCTGTGTGGGTTCTTTGGTGCTTCTGAAGAGAGCCACTCTGACTGAATCTCTTTCCACACTCTAAGCATTCAAAAGGTTTCTCCCCTGTGTGAGTTCTCTGATGCAGTTGAAGACTGCCACTCACACTGAATCTCTTTCCACACTCTGAGCATTCAAAAGGTTTCTCCCCTGTGTGGGTTCTTTGGTGCTTCTGAAGAGAGCCACTCTCACTGAATCTCTTTCCACACTCTGAGCATTCAAAAGGTTTCTCCCCTGTGTGAGTTCTCTGATGCAGTTGAAGACTGCCACTCTGACTGAATCTCTTTCCACACTCTGAGCATTCAAAAGGTTTCTCACCTGTGTGGGTTCTTTGGTGATTCCGAAGAGTGCCACTCTCACTGAATCTCTTTCCACACTCTAAGCATTCAAAAGGTTTCTCCCCTGTGTGGGTTCTCTGATGCACCTGAAGATGGCTACTCACAATGAATCTCTTTCCACACTCTGAGCATTCAAAAGGTTTCTCCCCTGTGTGGGTTCTCTGATGCTGTTGAAGATGGCTTCTCCCACTGAATCTCTTTCCACACTCTGAGCATTCAAAAGGTTTCTCCCCTGTGTGGGTTCTCTGATGCAGTTGAAGACGGCTACTCCAACTGAATCTCTTTCCACACTCTGAGCATTCAAAAGGTTTCTCCCCTGTGTGGGATCTTCTATGCAGCTGAAGATGTGCACTCCGACTAAATCTCTTTCCACACTCTAAGCATTCAAAAGGTTTCTCCCCTGAGTGGGTTGTCTGATGCTGTTGAAGATAGCCACTCCGATTGAATCTCTTTCCACACCCTGAGCATTCAAAAGGTCTCTCCCCTGTGTGGGTTCTTCCATGCAGTTGAAGATGGGCACTCCGACTGAATCTCTTTCCACACTCTGAGCATTCGAAAGGTTTCTCCCCTGTGTGGGTTCTCTGATGTCGTTGAAGATGGGCACTCCGACTGAATCTCTTTCCACACTCTGAGCATTCAAAAGGTTTCTCCCCTGTGTGGGTTCTCTGATGCAGCTGTAGATGGCTACTCACACTGAATCTCTTTCCACACTCTGAGCATTCAAAAGGTTTCTCCCCTGTGTGGGTTCTCTGATGCAGCTGAAGATGGCTACTCACAATGAATCTCTTTCCACACTCTGAGCATTCAAAAGGTTTCTCCCCTGTGTGGGTTCTTTGGTGCTTCTGAAGAGTGCCTCTCACACTGAATCTCTTTCCACACTCTAAGCATTCAAAAGGTTTCTCCCCTGTGTGAGTTCTCTGATGCAGTTGAAGACTGCCACTCACACTGAATCTCTTTCCACACTCTGAGCATTCAAAAGGTTTCTCCCCTGTGTGGGTTCTTTGGTGCTTCTGAAGAGAGCCACTGTCACTGAATCTCTTTCCACACTCTAAGCATTCAAAAGGTTTCTTCCCTGTGTGGATTCTCTGATGCAGCTGAAGATGGCTACTCACACTGAATCTCTTTCCACACTCTGAGCATTCAAAAGGTTTCTCCCCTGTGTGGGTTCTTTGGTGCTTCTGAAGAGAGCCACTCTGACTGAATCTCTTTCCACACTCTAAGCATTCAAAAGGTTTCTCCCCTGTGTGAGTTCTCTGATGCAGTTCAAGACTACCACTCACACTGAATCTCTTTCCACACTCTGAGCATTCAAAAGGTTTCTCCCCTGTGTGGGTTCTTTGGTGCTTCTGAAGAGAGCCACTCTCACTGAATCTCTTTCCACACTCTGAGCATTCAAAAGGTTTCTCCCCTGTGTGAGTTCTCTGATGCAGTTGAAGACTGCCACTCTGACTGAATCTCTTTCCACACTCTGAGCATTCGAAAGGTTTCTCCCCTGTGTGGGTTCTTTGGTGATTCCGAAGAGTGCCACTCTCACTGAATCTCTTTCCACACTCTAAGCATTCAAAAGGTTTCTCCCCTGTGTGGGTTCTCTGATGCACCTGAAGATGGCTACTCACAATGAATCTCTTTCCACACTCTGAGCATTCAAAAGGTTTCTCCCCTGTGTGGGTTCTCTGATGCTGTTGAAGATGGCTTCTCACACTGAATCTCTTTCCACACTCTGAGCATTCAAAAGGTTTCTCCCCTGTGTGGGTTCTCTGATGCAGTTGAAGACGGCTACTCCAACTGAATCTCTTTCCACACTCTGAGCATTCAAAAGGTTTCTCCCCTGTGTGGGATCTTCTATGCAGCTGAAGATGTGCACTCCGACTAAATCTCTTTCCACACTCTAAGCATTCAAAAGGTTTCTCCCCTGAGTGGGTTGTCTGATGCTGTTGAAGATAGCCACTCCGACTGAATCTCTTTCCACACCCTGAGCATTCAAAAGGTCTCTCCCCTGTGTGGGTTCTTCCATGCAGTTGAAGATGGGCACTCCGACTGAATCTCTTTCCACACTCTGAGCATTCGAAAGGTTTCTCCCCTGTGTGGGTTCTCTGATGTCGTTGAAGATGGGCACTCCGACTGAATCTCTTTCCACACTCTGAGCATTCAAAAGGTTTCTCCCCTGTGTGGGTTCTCTGATGCAGCTGTAGATGGCTACTCACACTGAATCTCTTTCCACACTCTGAGCATTCAAAAGGTTTCTCCCCTGTGTGGGTTCTCTGATGCAGCTGAAGATGGCTACTCACAATGAATCTCTTTCCACACTCTGAGCATTCAAAAGGTTTCTCCCCTGTGTGGGTTCTTTGGTGCTTCTGAAGAGCGCCTCTCACACTGAATCTCTTTCCACACTCTAAGCATTCAAAAGGTTTCTCCCCTGTGTGAGTTCTCTGATGCAGTTGAAGACTGCCACTCACACTGAATCTCTTTCCACACTCTGAGCATTCAAAAGGTTTCTCCCCTGTGTGGGTTCTTTGGTGCCTCTGAAGAGTGCCACTGTGACTGAATGTCTTTCCACACTCTAAGCATTCAAAAGGTTTCTCCCCTGTGTGGATTCTCTGATGCAGCTGAAGATGGCTACTCACACTGAATCTCTTTCCACACTCTGAGCATTCAAAAGGTTTCTCCCCTGTGTGGGTTCTCTGATGCTGTTGAAGATTGCCATTCTGACTGAATCTCTTCCCACACTCTGAGCATTCAAAAGGTTTCTCCCCTGTGTGGGTTCTCTGATGCTGTTGAAGATTGCCACTCCGACTGAATCTCTTTCTGCACTCTGAGCATTCAAAAGGTTTCTCCCCTGTGTGGGTTCTTTGGTGCCTCTGAAGAGTGCCACTGTGACTGAATGTCTTTCCACACTCTAAGCATTCAAAAGGTTTCTCCCCTGTGTGGGTTCTCTGATGCCGTTGAAGATGGCCACTCCAACTGAATCTCTTTCCACACTCTGAGCATTCAAAAGCTTTCTCACCTGTGTGGGTTCTCTGATGGTGTTGAAGATGGCTACTATCACTGAATCTCTTTCCACACTCTAAGCATTCAAAAGGTTTCTTGACTCTTTGTAGTCTCTGGTGTACAAAGAGCTCTAACCTATTTCTGAAGTACTTTTTACACCGAATGGATTTACTTGCCTTCATTACCCTGTGCTTTGGAATATGTACTTTATGCTGTCTTCTATCTCTCTTCTCAACCACATCACTACCTTTCTTTCTCATAAGTCCGCCTCGATTCCTGACGTTGTCTTTCAAGTCTTCCCTTTTAACTTTAGCTGGCATTTGTTGATGAACTTCTTCATCCTCTTCCTCCCTCTGATCATTCTCTGCTGGAATAAAGACAGAGATCCTGTTAACACCTGGGATGGCTGCTAAGGTCCAAAGGCATCTATGTGACTGCAGTAGATAAGGATTGATGGCCCTTTAAGAACATAAGAGAAGCCCATGCTGGATCAGGCCAGTGGCCTATCCAGTCCAACACTCCGTCACACACTGTCCAAAAATATCAGGTGTCATCAGAAGGACTGCCAGTGGGGCCAGGACACTAGAGGCCTTCCCACTGTTGACCCCCTCCCCCAAGCACCAAGAATACAGAGCATTCTTTGCCCCAGACTGAGAGCTCCTATTTATACCTTGTGGCTAACAGCCGCTGATTGACCCTCTCTTCTATACGTTTACCCTTTGGCCTTTTCCACCTTGGCTGATCTTAACCACCGTATGAAACGTTGCTCAGAAGTGAATGAGAAATCCCCCATGGCCCTTCCTTGCCCTTTTCCCGTGACCTAACTGTGAAGGATACTCACTCTCAGGCTGTTCATTCGGGAAGGAAATCTGGCCTTGGGATCCCGTTAAGGAAATCTTCAGCCTTTCTTTAGATGCAAGGCCATTGTTTGTCTCCACCTTAGCCTCTCTTATACTCCTGCCTTCGTTCGGAGAGAGAAAGAGAGAGAGAGAAAGTGATCATTCTTATATAGGGAAGAGGAAAAATTCAAAAGTAAATAGGATGAAACCGTGGTCAAGATCAAGGCCCACAGTCCCAACCAGTATAATGGGGGAATAGATCTGTGTGGCAAAGCATCCTAGTTCCCCCGGGGGGTTCTGTGATTATTAAGTGGCCAACTCTGAGTGGCAGGTGTTTGTGACTTGAGTCTTCCTGCAGCTAACATGCTTCTCTTTTTCAAGGCTGGCCTGAAGAATGCGGTCACTGGTCAACAGTAATTGGTTAACCGTGAGAACCTGTTATCCGGTTGTGTAGCCAGGAGGGAGGGGGGATTAGGAGGGTGCTGACTGCCTCTGGAAAATTCCATCAAACCCTAACCCTAACCCTGGATTGGGTCGTTAGGACCACCTGACCCTAGGAGGCAGAAAGTGTCATACCTGTTCATAGAAGAGGGAAGCCGGGCTAAATTCACACTCATGCCATATTAGTAGGTCTTGATAGTTTCTTGCTGCAACATGATGAATAGTTTTCTGTAGAGCAACTTAGGCTACGGCTGGAATACTCACACTGCAGCAAGAGGTGCCATCAAATACCAAGCACTGCACGTATCAGAGGGGACAGTTTGCTGCTTTCCTTGTTTTTCCTGTTGCTGAGCTGTGTGTTTCGTGATGTTTTATTTTTAAATCTGTAATTAACCTTTATATATTTAAAAGGGGTCTGCTTTACTTCTGGGCTCTCATCTCATGAACCCACTGAACTCAGAGCTGCTCAGGTACCAACAGTAGAGGCCCAGGGGGACCCAGTCTTTGGATCTTGACAGGATCGTCTGCAGGTCACAGGCAGAGCGGATGTCTGTGATCCCATTCAGGGGGAAGGGTGTCTCGTAAAGGTTGGCACCAGTGAAATGAGGATCCATCCCCTTCCAGAGCCTCTCAGAGGGCCTCTCATCTGTTGGTTTCCCACAGACCAGGACAACTTCTCTGGCTCGGGCGATGGCCACAACACTGGGCTCTGTTGCCCCTGGGCAAGAACACACCCCTGGGCAAGAACCTGCCTTCCACTGAATCAGACAACTGGGTCCATTGAAGTCAGTATTGCCTACTCAGTCCGGCAGCTGCTCTCTAGGGTCTCAGGCAGAGGTCTTTCACGTCACCTCCTACCTGCTCCCTTTTCCTGGAAATGCTGGGGATTGAACCTGGGACCTTCTGCATGATCTGCCTGGGAGCCACAGCCCACCCACCCCCAAGGAGCGGGACAGGCCTCAAAACTGTAAACAGCTATTCCGTATTTTGATTCATGCCCCTTCGCAATGGCAGGAATTTGCACCGCTGGCAAAAAGGAAAGATCCTTACCCAGAAAGGCCACATTCTCATAGTTCTCCAGCATGACTTCCCTGTACAGAGCTCTTTGTCCCGGATCCAGCAGGGCCCATTCAGCCTCGGTGAAATCGATGGACACCTCCTCAAAGGATAAGGGACCCTGAAACAAAAACCGATTTCCTCATCAGAGATCATGCCAGACTGGAAGGAAGTACACTGGGAAGGTACGGGATGTGTGGCTTGGGATGCGTAAAGGGAACAGCGCAGAGGTGTGCAGAAAAACACAAATGCCGGTATATTTCGGGTTCAGGTAGATCACATCTAAAAAATACTGGTAAGTGCCGAATTTCCCCAGTCCAATACCGGTAAAATATTTGGATTGGGGAAATAGTCGGTATTCCCGAATATTTTCGGGTCTGATATACACCAGGAGAGGGAAAGGAGGTATGTTAAAATGTTGCCCTTCCCTCAGGCAGCCCATAGATTTCCTTGTCAATTTCTCTCCTCACCAGTCAACTGAGAGGGTAATTGACAAGGGAAGGCCTCTGCTGTGAGCCTTTCCTTCTCTAGCTGACATGGAGTCAGCAGGGAGCCGAGGCATGTTGAAAATGCATTTCTTTCCCTTCCCCAGATTTAAGCACACCCCCCCATGCATTTTCCCGAGTTTCTCCGCAAAGCGGAGAGGCTCTGGGAAGGAAGGAGGCATGTCTGCGTGCCGTTCCCTTCCCCAGCCAACCTGGTGTGGTGGGCTGGCTGGGGAAGCAAAGGGCAGGCATGTTTAAAATGACTTTCTTTCCCTCCCCAATGTCGGTGTAGGTTTTTTGGTATAGCAAATTGAACCTGAAAAAAAGCCACATAATGTCGGCTTTTTCAGGTTCTGCTATACTGGTAGCTGAATACAGATCAAAATGCACACTCTTAGAGCAACGTTCAGAGGGTCTCTTGCCCGGACACCTTGCAGAAACTGCAGGAGCAAGGAGGAGGGACCCGGGCTGTTCCCTCTGCTCATCTCAATTTCCCCAGTCCAATACTGGTAAAGTATTTGGATTGGGGAAATATTCGGTATTCCCGAATATTTTCGGGTCTGATATACACCAGGAGAGGGAAAGGAGGTATGTTAAAATGTTGTCCTTCCCTCAGGCAGCCCATAGATTTCCTTGTCAATTTCACTCCTCACCAGTCAACTGAGAAGGTAATTGACAAGGGAAGGCCTCTGCTGTGAGCCTTTCCTTCTCTAGCTGACATGGAGTCAGCAGGGAGCCGAGGCATGTTGAAATGCATTTCTTTCCCTTCCCCAGGGGCATTTCTATGTAATAGCCTGGGTAACCTGAGGCCTCTCTGTTTGGTTCCTCTCCCATAAGACTTTGCATGCTTAGCTACTGTCATTTCTCAAGCCTCTCTATGGCCTGACAAGGCACTCTGCTCCAAAAATAATAGTTTACATTTTTCTAGGTCTACCATCTCGCCCTCGTACTGCGTCAAGGACTCCTAGTGAGAAGGTTCGTAACTTCTGACCTGCAACATCCTTGCTGAACCAGGCATCTGTGCTTCCAATAAAGTTTACACATAACATCCTTGACTGTCTAACTAGGGTATGAGCTCAAGGTGAAGACTGTTCTCTTTATTTTGATATTCTTCTGCTAAATGTTAACCTTACGTCATCCATGTCGGCTGAACCGATGGGTACTGTGGGTCTAAACTGGTGAAGACTTCTTTGTTCTGGGCTGGTCTTCAATCACCTCTCTGTGAGCTCTTGTTGACTAGACTGGGGCGCTCTGTATTTCGCACTAGTGCACTAGGTTTGTGTTGAAGTATTCTGTGCTGAATATGGAAATGTTATGTTTCTATTCTAAAAGATCTGTAAGTGCTACACAATGCTCCCTCTAAGCTGTGGAGTCTTGTGAGCAAAACTTCTACTTTGTGAGCTACTGGCATTAAAGTTGTGAGTGAGCGATTTGGCTACTGCACAAATTAGCTTGCTCTGGAGTCATCCTTTCCAAGCTAAGACAAAAACATGTGAGCCGGGGGCTGAAAAACAGTGAGTTAGCTCATACTAACTCAGCTTAGGGGGAATGCTGGTGTTAAAGTGAGTTCTGGCCTTAGGAAGCTTATCTTGTATATAACCTGGGAGGGTTTTTTAGAACTACGGTCTCTCTCTCTATGGATTCCGCCACTCCCTTGCCAGTCTCCACCCAGCCAATAAAAGAGTGAAAGGGGAGTGGGAGGGTCCTCGGGAAACAGGCCGGGGGTCCCAGAATACCGTAACACTCACCTCTCCTACCTGGGCTGGAGGTATGGCAGCTGTTTCCTCACCTCTGAAAAGATGTCGGCTCAACAGCATCTCTTCGCTGCCTGTTCCTGAGACGAAGAAGGAAGGAAGGGCATTTTCTTGTTTGTTCCCTGCTTCACACACACCCTGCCGGGGGTTGTGAAACTTTGCCCTGTGTACACTCAACGCACTTTTATATACTTTTTACCAAATTCTGGGAGAGGCAAAAGAGAAGTACACAGTACGTGTGAACCTCAGGGATTATAAATGCGGCTAACACCTTTCAGACTCCTATAAGACCTGTGTTTGCTCTGCGGGGAGGGAAAGACGTTGCATGACACGTCACTGTCCCATTCGGACCAGACGTGACTCGAGCACATCTGGAGACTCGAGGGGAGTATGAGTGAGTTTCCAGAGTGTCTCTTGGCAGGCTCCCTTCTCCAACTGGGTTTTCAGCCAGATGCAACATCAACAGGACACCACATCTGTCCTCATCTCCGTTTTGGAGGCATCAGAGTTACTGGACATTGGAGTGCCACAAATTAACTTTGTCTCGTGTGTAGAACTATTTGTTTGATCCTGACCGGAACTCTCTGCCCATCACATTCACGGGGTGTCCCAACTGCATCCAGGAACACTGGGTCCTTACCCAAGGAGAGGGGATCTTGGGCACGCTCCACGGCCTGCGCCCCCTGCCCTTGCTCCAAGGAAGCTCCTTCCGCCTCAGGGATTGCAGCTTCCATCTTCAGGGATGGTCCCCACACCTGAAACAGCAGCGAGGGAGAGGGGTAAGAGATGGAATGGAAAGGAGACCAAGGAACGGATCCTGACCCACTCCCAGACTCGGCACCCTTCCTTCAGCAGACCTGGTTTGTTCTCTGGAGGGATCAGAAATTCTCTCGTAGAAGAGGCTGCTGAATGAGGCTGTGAAATCTCCCACTTGGATGGTTGGAACTTGGGCAATTATCTGGTAGGAAAGCTTTAGGAAAAGGCCTGATAGGTGCGACTGCAGTAAAAAAGGCCAATGCTATGCTGGGGATTATTAGGAAGGGTATTGGAAACAGATCAGCCAGTCTCATCCTGCCCCTGTAATCTAATTTTATTGATACAGTCATTGACCAGCATAAAACTTATATCCTGCCCCTGTATAAATCCATGGTGCAACCTCATTTGGAGTACTGTGTGCAGTTCTGGTCACCACACCTTAAAAAGGAGATTATAGCTTTGGGGAAAGTGCAAAAGAGGGCAACTAGAACGATCAAAGGCTCTTTAGCGTGGAGAAACGACGGCTGAGGGGTGACGTGATCGAGGTTTACAAGGTGATGCCTGGGATAGAGCAGGTAGAGAAAGAGGGACTTTTCTCCCTTCCTCACAATACAAGAACTCATGGGCACTCCATGAAATTGCTGAGCGGTCAGCTTAGAACGGATAAAAGGAAGTCCTTCTTCACCCAAAGAGTGGTTCACAGATGGAATTCACTGCCACAGGAGGTGGTGGCGGCTACAAGCATGGACAGCTTCAAGAGGGAATGAGATGAACATCTGCAGCAGAGGTCCATCAATGGCTATTAGCCACAAGGTATAGAGAGGGGCTCTGGGGCAAGTGGGGCTCTGTATTCTTGGTGCTTGGGCAGGGGGGCAACAGTGGGAGGGCTTCTAGTGTCCTGGCCCCACTGATGGATGGACCTCCTGATGGCCCCTGGCGTTTTTGGCCACCGTGTGACACAGAGACTGTAGGACTGGAGGGGCCATTGGCCTGATCCAGCATTGGCTTCTGTTATGTTCTTATGGGAGGGAGGGGAGGGGATGGCGTGCCTGACTCCAGGCAGCAGGTGAGAGACGCCGGCTTGGAATGAATTTCTCCCCGCACACAGAAAGCTAGCCCTGCAGGGGAAAAAGGGTGTTGCACTCTCAGCCCTGATGCTTTTCTGTAGAGGGGGAGAATTCAGCAGAGGGAAGCCCCCCAAAACGTGTCCCTCCGACTGCAGTCTCAAGGGAAGCTGCCTGGAATCCACGTGTCGACAAATCCACGTGTGGACAACCACAGCAAATTAAAATAATACAAACAAACACCAAACCAAGACTGACTCACACGCCCCAGACCGGGGGAAGGGGAAACAGCTGCCACTGGGGTCCGTGTTCCCTCCCAGCTGAGGTAGTGTGAGCTAGGCTCACGGTGTCTTAGCCTCCGGCTCACACACTTTCCTTGTCTCAGCTCAGGAAGGAAGGCTCCAGAGCAAAGTGATTCATGCAGGGGCCAAATCGCCCGCTCACAACTTTTAATGCCGGGAGCTCAGAAAGTAGAATTCTGGCTCACGAGACTCCGCAGCTTAGAGGGAGCGTTGACTCGGGTGGAGGGGGGGGATTCGATCTGGCAGCCACTCCCGCCTTCCTGGGGACACCCAACCTCACCCCAAAGCAGCTTCAGGCAAGAAGGCCTCAGAGAGGAGGGGGGAGTCGGGCAGGGGCACAAGCACTGCAGCAGGGGGCTGGGAAAGGGCAGGGAGGGGGCCTCCCCCCGCCCACAAAACATCGAACCTGGAGCAAATCACAGAAGAACAAAAGAGGAGCCAATGTTGGCCAGAAATACCAGGTGCCCCAGGAGGTCCAGCAGTAGGGCCAGGACACCAGAAGCCCCCTCCAAGCACCAAGAATACAGAGCATCCCTTGCTCCAGATAAGAACAGAAGAGGAGCCAATGCTGGATCAGGCCAAGCGCCCCTCCAGTCCAGCACTCTCTGTGTCCCACAGTGGCCAAAGAGACCAGGGGCCCTCAGGAGGTCCAGCAGTGGGGATGGGGCTGCCAGGCTCCAGGTGGGCGCTCCTGCCCCCCCTCCCCCTCCGCCAGCCCCCCTCCAGGGTCTCCTCCCTTCTTCTCCCCCCCCGTATCTCACTCTCAGCCGCCGCTCCCCCCCCTCCGAAATGTGCCCCTGGAACGGGAAGCCACTCGAACTTCCCCCGGTCTCCAAAGGCGACGGATGCGGGTCCTGCGCCAAAGTCCGCCGCGGGATCTCGATGTGGCTCTGCACGAAGGGGACAGGCGGCTCTCCGTGGGGAGGGGGTGGGTGGGGGGGTGGGAAGGAAGGGCAAAGGGGGAGCGAGGGGGGAACTGGGGGAGGCGGGTGCCACTGCGCGCTCTGAGCGGCGGAGTCTTGCAAGCCAAAAGGACACTCGGGGGGCTCCTGGCCTCGGAGCTGCGAGCGGGGATTCGGCTGCTGCGGGAATCAGTTTGCTCTTCCGGAGCCTGAGCGGAGACGGAGCTGTGTGAGCTGGAGGCTAAACCACTGCGAGCTGGCTCACACTCACTCGGCTTAGAGGGAACCCTGGCGGGCGCGCTCCTTCCTCCCGCCCCCCAGCGCTCCCCCCTCCTCCGCCCCCTCCTGCATTGCAGCCCCCCTTCTGCCCCCCCGCCCCCCAGCCCCGTGGAGCTCACCGGAGTCCCTCCGACCCCCCAGCAGAAGCGCCTCCTTGCAAAAGCGGAGGAGGAGGAGGAGGAGGAGGAAATGCGCCCCCCGTGCAATCCACCTCCCCCCCCCCATGTGCCTCTCTAGGACTGCGGACCTCGCTCTCTTTAACCCTTCGAGGCGGTGCTCGTTTTGCAAAGTGGAAAAGAGGGAGGGCGGGGGGGACTCGTGCATGAGGCGGCACTCGGCGTCCCTTGCTGGAAAGCCCGTCGAATCCGACTCTGGGGGCGCGGAGTTCATCTCCCGTTTCCCAGCCGAAGAGCCAGCGCTGTCCGAAGACGTTCCCGAGGTCATGTGGCCATGGGCATGACTCGAGGCCGAGGCGCAGGGGACGCGCTTCCCTTCCCAGCAGCGTTCCCTCTCAGCTGAGTTCATGTGAGCCAGCGCACCGTTTTTTTAGCCTCCGGCTCACACATTTTTTTGTCTTCGCTCAGGAAGGGAGGGCTCCAGGGCAAACTCATTTATGCAGCAGCCAAATCGCTCGCTCGCAACTCGAATGCCCAGGGGCTCCCGAAGCAGGATTCTTGCTCACAAGACTCCGCAGCGGAGAGGGAGCGCCGCTTCCTTCCCCCCGAAGTGGGGGTCCCTGTTCCTCCGCCTGCCATTTCTTGCTTTCAGACTTCCAGGCTGGCAGGAGCCGGGGCCGGAGAGGGGAGCTCCCTCCTTCAGGCGGCAGGCGGGTCTGAAAACAGATTTTGATTTTTAGGGATGCCAGTCTCCAGGTGGGGCCTGGGGATCCCCCGGAATGACAGCGCGTCTCCGGACTGCAGAGATCAATTCCCCCCTGGAAGAAATGGATGCTTTGGAAGGAGTCATCTGTGGCATTTTGCCCCACTGAGGTTCCCTCTCCACCCCGGGCTCCACCCCCAAATCTCCAGGAGTTCCCCAACCCGGAGTTGGCAACCTGACCCCATCCCCCTCCTGCGACCAAGGTGAACCGGGGAAGCCCGTTTTCGGAGCCTGTGACTGAAGAACTTCCAAGATTTCACACTGAAAAACCTTCCACTTACGGATTGCAGCACAGAGTGGGTCCCCTGTGGAAGGCAGCCCTGTTCGAAATCCCCTCCCGTTTCTGGGATTTCAGGAGGCACTTTGAAGTGCAGTTTTATAACCCTGATGAGGACTAGAGACTTAAAAGCTTTGCATTTCTTGCCCTGGCGAATACAGTGAGATATCAAGTAGGTCTGTCAAGGATGGGAACAACTTCTTCTTCTTCTTCTTCTTCTTCTTCTTCTTCTTCCTCTTCCTCTTCCTCTTCCTCTTCCTCTTCCTCTTCTTCTTCCTCTTCTTCCTCTTCCTCTTGTTCTTCTTCTCCTCCTCCTTCTCCTCCTTTACCCTGGCTAACCAGGGTCAAGGGGGAAGGGAACCAAAGGGGATAAAATCTTTGGGCAATAGGAAATAGCTCTCTTTCCCTTGGGATGCAGCTGGCAGGAGGACTCTGAGCTGGGGTCAGCAAGCAGGCAGCCATTTATTTATTTTTTACCATGTGATCGGCCTGGATACCTGGATATCCTGCCCCTACCTTTTTACTGACAGAACCAAGCTTGGTTGCCTGGCATCAGCCACAGTGGGGAAAGTCAGCCTCACAGCCAGAGGAGAAGAGAATTGTTTGATGGCAGATGTCTCAAGGAGCCTACTGCGGAGGAACCAAGCAGGAGACGTGGAGGAGCGAAACAGCAGCAGTAGAAGGATCTTCATCAGGACAGACAGCCATTTTGGTAGTTTATTCAGATAAGGAAGAGTGGCCAAGCCGACAGTGGCT
Organism: Gekko gecko; assembly: GCA_029375565.1. Lineage (NCBI taxonomy): Eukaryota > Metazoa > Chordata > Lepidosauria > Squamata > Gekkonidae > Gekko > Gekko gecko. The sequence continues at coordinate 11,521,488 of JAPDNY010000002.1, forward strand.
GGGGGAGAGGAGCCAATGGCACACAAGGACTCTCGAGTGGCGGTTGACTGGTGTCAGGTAGTCCTCTCATGGGTATGGTGTGCAGAGGGAGTTTTCTGGTCTTCCATCCTTTGAACTTTCATTCACTGTCTCTTATCAGGTCTCCGACCTTCCCTCTCCAGCTGCTGGTGTTTCGGCTGGGAACCAAACGGTTTCTAGATTGTTTTGCTTGCTTGCCTGCTGCTTTTGCCCCTGCTCGCGAATACTGTTCATTGGCTTCTGCTGTATGGGGGGGGGGAATGCGTGAATGTAGTATATCTTAGCAGGCCCTATTGTATGTGGCCATTACTGACACAAGCTGTACATGTGTCTTTAGTTCTGTTTCACCATTCTGAAGAAGCCCTGTGTTGCGTGAGCTGACTGAGGAGTGCACAGCACAGCCAATGGGAGAGCCGGAAAGTGCCAGTACACTAGGGTTTATATATATATATAATTCATAAGAACATAAGAACATAAGAGAAGCCAATGTTGAATCAGGCCAATGGCCCATCTAGTCCAACACTCTGTCACACAGAACCAAAAATACCAGGTGCCATCAGGAGGTCCAGCAGTGGGGCCAGGGCACCAGAAGCCCTCCCACTGCTGCCCCCTCCAGCACCAAGAATAGAGTGCATCACCTGCCCCAGATTGAGAGTTCCCATCTATACCCTGTGGCTAATAGCCACTGGTGGACTTCTGCTCCATATGTTTATCTAATTTCCTCTTGAAACTGACCATGCTTGCAGCTGCCACGACCTCCTGTGGCAGTGAATTCCATATGTTAATCACTCTTTGGGTGAAGAAGTATTTCCTTTTATCTGTTCTAACCCGACTGCTCAGCAATTTCATAGAGTGCCCACGAGTTCTTGTATTGTGAGAAAGGGAGAAAAGTACTTCTTTCTCAACCTGCTCAATCCCATTCATAATCTTATAAACCTCGATCATGTCACCTCTCAGCCGTGGTTTCTCCAGGCTAAAGAGCCCCAAGCATTTTAACCTTTCTTCATAGGGAAGGTGTTTCAACCCTTTTATCATTCTAGTTGCCCTTCTCTGCACTTTTTCCAATGCTATAATATCCTTTTTGAGATGTGGCGACCAGAACTGTACACAGTATTCCAAATGAGGTCGCACCAATGATTTATACAGGGGCATGATGATACTGGCTGATTTGTTATCAATTCCCTTCCTAATAATCCCCAGCATAGCGTTGGCCTTCTTTATTGCAGCTACACACTGTCTAGACATTTTTATTGAGTTATCTACTATAACTCCAAGATCTTTCTCTTGGTCCATCTCTGCCAGTTCAGACCCCATCAGCGTGTATTTATATTTAGGATTTTTGGCTCCAATGTGCATCACTTTGCACTTGGCCACATTGAACCCCATTTGCCACATTGACGCCCACTCACCCATCCTCGACAGACCCCTTTGGAGTGCCTCACACTCCTCCCTGGTTTTCACCACCCTGAACAACTTTGTGTCATCTGCAAATTTAGCCACATCACTGCTTACTCCCAATTCCAAATCGTTAATAAACAAGTTAAAAAGCATCGGACCGAGTACTGATCCCTGTGGTACCCCACTGCTTACCACCCTCCACTGAGAAAGTTTCCCATTTATACTCACTCTCTGTTTCCTATTTATAAGCCAGTTTTTGATCCACAAGAGGACTTGTCCTTTTATCCCATGACTATTGAGCTTACTTAGGAGCCTTTGATGAGGAACTGTATCAAAAGCTTTCCGGAAGTCAAGGTAAATAATATCTATTGGGTCCCCCTTGTCCACATGTTTGTTCACTCCCTCAAAAAACACTAACAGGTTAGTGAGACAAGATCTTCCCTTACAGAACCCATGCTGAGTCTGCCTCAATAGTCTATGTGCCTACTAATTCTTTCCTTAATAACAGTTTCCACCAACTTACCCGATATCGACATCAGACTGACTGGCCTGTAATTTCCTGGATCTCCCCTGGAGCCCTTTTTAAAGATGGGAGTGACATTAGCTACCTTCCAGTCCTCAGGAATGGAGGCAGATTTTAAAGAAAGATTACATATTTTTGTCAGGAGATCCACAAGTTCACATTTGAGTTCTTTCAGAACTCTCGGATGAATGCCATCCGGGCCTGGTGATTTATTAGTTTTTAAATTGTCCATCAGTCGGAGGACTTCCTCTCGTCACCGCAATCTGATTCAGGTCTTTCAAACCCCCTCCTGAAATCGGTGCTTCTGGAGTGGGCAAACACTTCTCCTCTTCCACAGTGAAGACAGAGGCAAAAAATGCATTCAGCTTCTCAGCCATTTCCCTATCATCCTTCACTACTCCTTTTACCTCTTGGTCATCCAAGGGCCCCACTGCCTCCTTGGCTGGCTTCATACTTCTAATGTATTTGAAGAAAGTTTTATTGTTGGTCTTTATGTTTTTTGCAATATGCTCCTCATATTCCCTTTTTGCTTGCTTGATCACAGACTTGCATTTTATTTGCCATAGTCTGTGTTCCCTTTATCAACCTCACTAAGACTAGCTTCCACCGCTTAAAGGAATCCTTCTTACCTTTTACAGCTTCCATTACTTTATTTGTTAACCATGGAGGCTTTTTTCTATACCTATTTGTACCTTTCCTAACCTGCGGTATATATTTTTTCTGAGCTTCTAGGATTGTCTTTTTAAATAGTCTCCAAGCTTCCCCAGTGGTTTTGACCTTCTCCACTCTTCCTTTCAGTTTCTTCCTCACATGTCCCCTCATACCAGAGAAGTTACCCCTTTTAAAGTTAAAAGTGGTTGCGTCAGTCTTTTTGGGCAACTCCCTATCTGTACAAATGTTGTTCTACTGTACAATTTTTCACTAACATTTTAGTCTTCTTGAAATTGATTCCGAATCCTGCCAACTGTCCATATTGATTTAGTATGTGGATCAAATGAACCATAGACTGGGGGGTTCTTTTCGTATAATTGCCAGATAGTCGGCAAAAGCTTGAATTTTATATTCTTTTTTTTTTTTTGGCAGTGGGGAATTTTAATGCTAGACTTGGTCGCAATAATAAACAGCTTGGTGATATTTTCCATTGGGATGGGGATGATCAAACCCCCTCCCCTCCCCTCCCCTCCCCTTTTCTTTTTCTTTTTCTTTTTGGCAGTGGGGAATTTTAATGCTAGACTTGGTCGCAATAATAAACAGCTTGGTGATATTTTCCATTGGGATGGGGATGATCAAACCCCCTCCCCTCCCCTTTTCTTTTCTTTTTTTTAAATAACATTTTATTAATAAATGCAAAAAGGAAAATAGCAATTAACAAAACAGGTAAGTTGGAGTATACACGAAAAGAGTGTTAGCGTTACTAAAAGTGGCAGCTGCAAGCATGGACAGTTTCAAGAGGAAATTAGATAAACATATGGAGCAGAAGTCCACCAGTGGCTATTAGCCACAGGGTATAGATGGGAACTCTCAATCTGGGGCAGGTGATGCACTCTATTCTTGGTGCTGGAGGGGGCTGCAGTGGGAGTGCTTCTGGTGCCCTGGCCCCACTGCTGGACCTCCTGATGGCACCTGGTATATTTTGGCCGCTGTGTGACAGAGTGTTGGACTAGATGGGCCATTGGCCTGATTCAACATTGGCTTCTCTTATGTTCTTATGTTCTTAAAAAGAGTATTACATTTTCAAAGTTACAGTATCAGTTTACATATTTCAAATCAAGGAGACATTCACATCTTACCATAAATTTAAGTCATTAACTGTAGTAGGGATTTCACCCTGATCAATTAAATATTCCACAATAGGGAACCAAATCATAGCGTGATCTAAAGAAGATTTGTATACATCTCTTCCATCTACATTTTCCGTTATTTTTGACATTATATAGAACTTCCAAAGTTTAGCATGCCAATGATGTTGTTGAGGACTTTTAGTGTCTTTCCAAAATAAGGCTACTGCATTTTTAGCTGCTGCCAACAAAATGGCTATTCTTTTCATAGTATTACTAGATTGTGTATGCATTTGCCATCTGTTTAGTAGTATATGTTCCACTGTGCATTGCAATTCATAACCAGTTATATTTTTAACCTGAGTTATTATTTCTTGTAATAAAACGGAGCATAGTCTTACATGAATAAAATAGGAATTGTACAGTTCAGATGAGACAATAAAACAGTGTCAGGAATAAGAACGCAGAAGAAGAAAATCAATCAAGCATTCTCTGCCTTAGCCTCAAAAACATTAGTTACCTTATTTAACGCCATAGACAAAATACTTGGCCACAAGTTCTGTCAGTTTGATGGATTTACCAGCAAGTAAATACTGAGTAATTCTCTCTGGGGGGCCAGAAAGGTTGGAAATAACAGGATCAGGGAGTTGTTGACGAACCTTCCTATGCACGGGACAGCAAAGTAAGATATGGGAAGTGGAGTCAGGTTCCAGTCAACAATATTTACTATTCTGCTCACCTCGACACAGAGAGTCCTCCATTTTTCTGTGTTATACCTCTGGGGATGCCAGTCACAGCTACTGGCGAAACGTCAGGTCCTACAGTGCCAAGACCACGGCCATACAAGACCCGGGAAATCTACAGCAACCAACATTTACATAGTCTGTTCTTAAAAGGTATATTATGATATTATGATATCTGCCTGGAAGAACAGCTGAAGGGGAAATATTCAGTCTAGCGCGCAGAAAGGCCCGACGCTGTCGAGGATGGGTCTGATTCTGCATGTCAGCAGCTCCTAGCCCCGGGGTAAAGAACCCCTTCCCCACCAACATCTCCTCTGTCCATTCAGGGACTAGTTGTAGTTTCACCCAGGACTGGCGGCATGATCCCGATCGACAGCAGCCATCCTATGAAAGCCAGTGTGGCGTAAGAGGAGGGTCTCAGAGACCACCCAGGTTCAAATTCCCCTCTCGCTGTCGAGACTGGCTGATTCTGGGCCAGTCAAATACTTCCAGCCTATCCTACCTCACAGGGATGCCGTGAGGCAAAAAAGGAGCAGAAAAGGATGCTGCTTCTTGCTTTGGTCCCCCCTGAGGAGAAAGGCCGGGAATACAGGAAGGAAATAAACAATAAATGCCGCACAAGAAGGGGAGGAGATAAATGGTGGGTTGGAGAAAGGCTGAGAGGGAGAGAAGGAGGCAGGGAAAAAGGGAGAGGATGCGGGGGAAGCCAAGAGGAGGAAAAGAGGAAAGAGTGTTTTTGTGGGGGGGGGAGTGAGGTGCCTGCACAAGTCCTGGCCAGATGTGCCAGCTAATATCTGAATATATGTTCATGGCTGGTTTCTGTTTCTGCGCTTAGAAGAATCAATGGCCCTTAGCATATGTGTAGGTCTATCTAAGTCAGGGAAGTGCTAAGTATACCGACTAAGGTTAACCTGTTAGTCAGTGGCAGAATACAAAGTGTATAGCCGTGTTTCCTAAACTGTGTGTACAACAACTCCCTACTGTGCAGGTTGGCCTGCCCCACCGGCCAACTTCACACTAACCTTTGACACATTTAACGAAGCCCAAATCATTAAAACAGCCACAAAGCACATTATTATAACTATTTATCACACAACGGAATCACACACCGGAAGCATATCATATTATAAAACACGTAATCAAGTTGATGCAACGGGTATGCAGACCAATTGGGCCATCCCCTTAAATTCAGACCCCGAAATTTTCAATCATTCACAGCTGGGGAGAATTTAAAGAGCCCACAAAGCACAGAAAACACAAAGTCTAATTTGCCCAACAGAAACAAGAATATCTTTAACGAGCTGTGGCTCAGCTGTGGGAAATCGGGCCTAAAGTTCAAAGGACTCCCCCCCCCCCGACAGCAAAGACAAATAAAAACCAGCAAGAAGGGGAAAGTGCTTCTGCTGTGGATGTTTATTCCAATTTCAAACCAACTGCAAGAGATCACAGCAAAACCTGATCTGGCAAGCAGCAACGCTCAGGAGGCGGAAGAGACGGCCCTTCAAGATGCTGGTGAAATTAATTCTTTGAAAGAGACAACACAACAGCATCAAGATGAACAGATTCCACTGGATTTGGTTTACAGGGGAGGAAATTTAAAATTTCATGGGATACAATGACAATTTCAAGGTATTTGAAGAAACGTGCCTGGCACAGGAAAGCCCACACCTTGAACAAACCTTCCTTGGTCTTGAAAGGTGCCGCTGGACTCTGAATTTGTACATTGTGATCTAAACGTTAAAACTAAAAAGGTTGTCAGGATAAACATATTGCCTGCCAATAGAGGGGACTGCAGGATTGCTTTTGACAAACCAAAGAGAGATCCAGGGGGCCAGCGGTGTTGGTCTGAAGTTATAGAACAATGTCAGAGTCCCGATGGCACCTCTAAGACCAACAAAGTTTTATTCAAGATGTGAGCTTTAAAAGCTTGTTGGGAAAAAATTCTGTCTCAGATTAAATGTATGACCAGATATTCTGTACCCAAACATCCTGCAGTTATTATTTTAAATCTAGAGGAAGATGCAGAAATTCCAAGTGATCAATCTGCATTCCTAGAACTGTGGCTTCCTTTTTTAGACTATGTTACCAACAACACTGATCCAGAAACTGTAATCCTGACTTCTTATAGTTTTCTGGCATTATTTTAAATACATCTCATTTTTGCCATCAACGAACAATATCTAAACTATCTGATGTCAGAAGAAGTTTGTTGTTTTTACACTACATCGAGGGCCGACCCATTTCCCCCCCACACTTTAGTATTGTTAGGCTTTAGATTTATAGACTGTTTGCATTATATTTGTTGGTTTATGGTATTGCTACAGATTTATTACATTGTCTGTTAATATATATGAAAATTTTAAAAATACAAAAATGTAAAAGGATTCACATTTGAACTGTCCTGTTTTGCAGAACTTTGACAAAGAATGAAAACAACTCACTTCAATGGATTGATCAAAAAAACGTGGAGACAGGGAATACTGGGAATGAAGGCGGATGTCTGGGTCATCCATTATTTCAGGGCTGAACAACTACTAGGCACAGATATGTTGTCACAGGCTGTCACGGCCGAAGTTCCTCAATTATGTAGATTTTCCGGGTTGTGTGGCCATGTTGTTGGCATTGTAGGACCTAACGTTTCGCCAGTAGCTGTGGCTGGCATCCTCAGAGGTATAACACCGAAAGAGTTCCCAGAAAGTTGGACCAGAACCAATGGGTTGGAATTACACCAGAAGAGCTTTCGGCTAAACATTAGGAAGAACTGGGATATTGGAGGTTTGTTGTCATCTTCTGGGCATGGAGCAGCGGGTCCCTGCAGGTGTGGAGGGGAAGATATTTGTGAATTTCCTGCCTTGTGCAGGGGGTTGGACTAGATGACACTGGAGGTCCCTTCCAACTCTATGATTCTTCCCTAGGAGATCTGTTTGAGTCCGAATATCTCTATCATTGACAGAGAGAGGTGGCGGAGACCAGGGCGCATCATAAAACATAGAGACATCACCCTACCCACAAAAGTCCGTATGGGCAAAGCAATGGTATTCCCAGTAGTACTGTATGGCTGCGAGAGTTGGACCATAAGGAAGGCTGAGCACCAAATAATAGACTCTTTTCAATCATGGCACCGGAGAAGACTCTTGAAGAGTCCCTTGGACTGCAAGGAGATCATATCAGTCAATCCTAAAAGAAATCAACCCTGACTTTTCCCTGGAAGGCCAGATACTGAAGCTGAAGCTCAAATACTTTGGCCACCCAATGAGAAGGGAGCCCTCCCTGGAGAAGACCCTGATGATGCTGGGAAAGACTGAGGGTCAAAGAAGAAGGGGACGGCCAAGGATGAGATTATAAGAGTTATCGGTGCATTGTTTCTCCTTGTGTGCGTTCCTCGTTGCAGTAGAACAGTGTCACTCTGACTGAATCTCTTTCCACAATTTTAGCATTTCAAAAGGTTTCTCCCCTGTGTGGGTTCTTTGGTGCCTCTGAAGAGTGCCACTCTGACTGAATCTCTTTCCACACTCTAAGCATTCAAAAGGTTTCTCCCCTGTGTGGGTTCTTTGGTGCTTCTGAAGACTGCCACTCTGCCTGAATCTCTTTCCACACTCTGAGCATTCAAAAGGTTTCTCCCCTGTGTGGGTTCTCTGATGCTGTTGAAGATGGCCACTGCTACTGAATCTCTTTCCACACTCTAAGCATTCAAAAGGTTTCTCCCCTGTGTGGGTTCTTTGGTGCTTCTGAAGAGTGCCACTCTCACTGAATCTCTTTCCACACTCTGAGCATTCGAAAGGTTTCTCCCCTGTGTGGGTTCTCTGATGCACGTGAAGATGGCCACTCTCACTGAATCTCTTTCCACACTCTAAGCATTCAAAAGGTTTCTCCCCTGTGTGGGTTATCTTATGCTTTTGAAGATGGCCACTCTGACTGAATCTCTTTCCACACTCTGAGCATTCAAAAGGTTTCTCACCCGTGTGGGTTCTTTGGTGCTTCTTAAGAGGGCCACTCTCACTGAATCTCTTTCCACACTCTAAGCATTCAAAAGGTTTCTCCCCTGTGTGGGTTCTCTGATGCACGTGAAGATGGCCACTCCGATTGAATGTCTTTCCACACTCTGAGCATTCAAAAGGTTTCTCCCCTGTGTGGGTTCTCTGATGCACATGAAGATAGCCACTCAGACTGAATCTCTTTCCACACTCTGAGCATTCAAAAGGTTTCTCCCCTATGTGGGTTCTCTGATGCACGTGAAGATGGCCACTCTGACTGAATGTCTTTCCACACTCTGAGCATTCAAAAGGTTTCTCCCCTGTGTGGGTTCTCTGATGCACGTGAAGATGGCCACTCCGATTGAATGTCTTTCCACACTCTGAGCATTCAAAAGGTTTCTCCCCTGTGTGGGTTCTCTGATGCACATGAAGATAGCCACTCAGACTGAATCTCTTTCCACACTCTGAGCATTCAAAAGGTTTCTCCCCTATGTGGGTTCTCTGATGCACGTGAAGATGGCCACTCCGACTGAATGTCTTTCCACACTCTGAGCATTCAAAAGGTTTCTCCCCTGTGTGGGTTCTCTGATGCACATGAAGATAGCCACTCAGACTGAATCTCTTTCCACACTCTGAGCATTCAAAAGGTTTCTCCCCTGTGTGGGTTTTCTGATGCACGTGAAGAGGGCCACTCCGACTGAATGTCTTTCCACACTCTGAGCATTCAAAAGGTTTCTCCCCTGTGTGGGTTCTCTGATGCACATGAAGATAGCTACTCAGACTGAATCTCTTTCCACACTCTGAGCATTCAAAAGGTTTCTCCCCTGTGTGGGTTCTCTGATGCATGTGAAGAGGGCCACTCCAACTGAATCTCTTTCCACACTCTGAGCATTCAAAAGGTTTCTCCCCTGTGTGGGTTCTTTGATGCTTCTGAAGAGTGCCTGTCTCACTGAATCTCTTTCCACACTCTGAGCATTCAAAAGGTTTCTCCCCTGTGTGGGTTCTTTGATGCTCTTGAAGATTACTATTCTGAGTGAATCTCTTTCCACAGTCTAAGCATTCAAAAGGTTTCTTGACTCTGTGTATTCTCTGGTGTACAAAAAGCTGTGAGCTACTTCTACCTTCATTAGCCTTTGCCTTGGAACATATACGTCATGCTGTCTTCTATCTCCCTTCTGAACCGCAAGACTGCCTTTCTTTCTTATCGGTCTGCCTCGATTCCTGACGTTGTCTTTCAAGTCTTCATTTTTAACTTCATCTGGCATTTCTTGATGAACTTCCTCATCCTCTTCCTTCCTCTGATCATCCTCTGCTGGAATAAAGACAGAGATCCTGTTAGCACCTGGGAAGGCTGCTAAAGTCCAAAGGCATCTATGTGATTGCAGGAGATAAGGATTGATGGCCCTTTAAGAACATAAGAAAAGCCCATGTTGGATCAGGCCAGTGGCTCATCCAGTACAACACTCCATCACACAGTGGCCAAAAACACCAGGTGCCATCAGGAGGTCCACCAGTGGGGCCAGGACAATAGACGCCCTCCGACTGTTGACAACCCCCCAAGCACCAAAAATACAGAGCATTCTTTGCCCCAGTCCGAGAGCTCCTATTTATACGTTGTGGCTAACAGCCCCTGATGAACCCCTCCTCTATATGTTTACCCTTTGGCCTTGTCCATCTGGGCTGATCTTAACCATCGTACAAAACGTTGCTCAGAAGTGAATTAGAAATCCCCCATGGCCCTTCCTTGGGGTAACACCTTTGCCCACGCCCAGCTCTGCATCCTGCACTCCTTCATAAGAACACCCGAAGACAATGGCTGGCCGCTCTGTGAGACAGGAGGCTGGACTGGATGGACCCTCCCTGGTCTGACCCAGCAGGGCTCTCCTGACGTTCTTCTCAGTCCTCCGTGAGATGGAGCAGCTTCAGGGTTGCGTCAACTGCATGTGCTCCATGGTGTGGAAAAGGTGACTGCAGGGCCTGTTTTCAGACATTTCCAAAAGATCATACCTTGAATAAAATTTGTTCAAACCTTTGTTGCTCTCGGCTGTTCTTAAACCTGGTCTCCAGACGCCCCTCGCCATCTTTGTTGCCCTCCTCTGGACACGTTGCACCTTTGTCTATATCTTTCTTAAATTGTGGTGCCCGTATCAACAGAGGCATAACATCCAGATCGCAAGATGTCATAGTCCCTGTCATGACACCAGCAGGTTGCCACCTTCTGATGCCACCACTCTGGACTTAGGGTCCCCTCGGGAAGGCCCAGAGTACCCTCCCAAGCGAAAACAAAGTGCCCCTTTTAAGCCGAGAAACATAGGTGTGATGACCAGGCAGAGAACATTCAACAAATGGTTTATTAATCCAGTACTGGGGCAAGGAAAACAAGACAAGGCCCACAGCCCTTTTATACCAGGCCTCCTGCCTGTACTCACTCTGTCCCAAGTGAGGGATCTTTCTCTCAGTCCAGACTCTGTGTGGCAAGACCACAGTAGGGACACAATTCAGTTTCACTTCACAAAGCTTCAGTCCCAATTTCCTCACATAATCCCTGTACACCAACTGGTTACAACCGTCGCTAAGCATTATGGGGATTGTAGGCTGTCTGCTTTCCACTCCCACACAGGTCTGTCCTGGGCCTAGGCCTCGAGGCACTGTCTCCCAGTCCTGCACAGATCATGACAGTCCCACGGTACACTGCACGGGTCAGGCCGCACCTGGAGTCTTGTGTGCAGTTCTGGAGGCCTCACTTCAAAAAGGAGGTGGGCAGAACGGAGCGGGTGCAGAGGAGAGCGACGAGGATGATCGGGGAGCCTGGAGACCAAGAGGCCCTGCGAGGAAAGGCTGAGGGACTTCGTGGGAATGTTCAGTCTGGAGAAGAGGAGGCTGAGGGGGGACAGGATGGCTCTCTCGGAGTATCTGAAGGGCTGTGTCACTCGGAGAAGGGCAGGGAGCTGTTCCTCTTGGCAGCAGAGGAGAGGACTCGCAAGAATGGGTTTACATTAAGGGCTGGAAGGTTCCGGCTGGATCTCAGGGAAAACTTTTAAAAATTATAGTACATCGTTTCACTTTAAGCCTTACATACAAACAATTCTCTCAGTGCAAGTAACTAAAAAGTCCATTTTCTTTGTTGGCGTCTATATTTCTTATAATTTTCTTGCTGTTCCAGTCTTTATTAATCAGGGTATATTAGTCTAGCTATTGTGCCGACGGTAGAATCTTGACCGCGTACTTTAAAATGTGGACTCTGTATGTCCCCTGAACAATGAAGCCAATTTATCAATTTCTGCCGCCTCCAAAAGCTTATGAACAGTTTCTTGTTTCGATGGGACCTCCAGGACTTTCCAATATTTAGCATACAGAATTCTAGCAGTTGTTCTTATACAGGCAACAAGATAACGATCATCATTTTTACATCAATCGGGAAGAATATTTAGCAGTTGTGCGACCGTGGAGTCAGAAGCCTGGGGAGGTGGTGAGCTCCCCCTTCTCCCTGGCAGCCTTTAAACAGCGGCTGGACAAACCCTGGTCAGGGAGGCTCTAGGCTGATCCTGCACTGAGCCGGGAGGGTTGGGCTAGACAGCTGGTAGGGCCCCTTCCAGCTCTGTGATTCTACGATTCCCTAAGCCTGTTCTCGGTTTAGTTGTTTCTCTGTTTGTAGTGTTGTCTCGCTGTTTTAAAAAAATTGGTTTTGAGGACATTGCAACAAAGTTTGAGCCCAACGGCACCTTTACGACAAAGTTTCATTCCGGGTATAAGCTTCCGAAGAAGAGCTTTTAGCCAGAATAAAACTTGGTTGGTTGTCAAGGTGCCACTGGACTAAGGGGCCATCCTGTGGGCAGGTCAGAGAGTTGGGAGGAAGCATCATTGGCAGCCAGGTGAACTCGCTTGTGCCGCAAGAACGCTGGATCTCGTCTAGAACCCCCCAGTCTCTTCACGGAGTCAGCAAGGGTCCGCCGAACACCGTCAGAAGTGGGGCGCACACTGTCCCTCAAGACCCCCACCTTCCCAACCAGCACCACTTCTGTTGAGGTTTATAAGATTATGCATGGGATAGAGCAGGTTGAGAAAGAAGTACTTTTCTCCCTTTCTCACAATACAAGAACTCGTGGGCACTCCAAGAACTTGCAGAGCAGTCGGGTTAGAACAGATAAAAGGAAGTCCTTCTTCACCCAAAGAGTGACTAATACGTTGAATTCACTGCCACAGGAGGTGGTGGCAGCTACAAGCATGGACAGTTTCTTTTTTCTTTTTTGAAAAACAATTTATTAGGATATAATAAAAGTTCAAACATACATCAAAACCTAAGTTATTATACCTCCTTTCACCCCCCCTTTATGGCTTCCCACAGTGCTCCAACCTCCAGTCCAAAACTTGTATCTTCTTCCTCCCTCCTTTTCTCATTGATCATTTCTACAGGTAACGTATCTTCCAACCGTTATTCTTATATATTTATCTCCCTTTTCTACTTTCCTTAATTTTCAATAGTTATCAAAGCAAAGCAAATTGTCCTTTACATCTCAGTATTTCTCTAGATAGTCTTTAAAATCTTTCCAGTCTGCAAAAAATTCTTCTGCCTCCAAGTTCTTAAGCTTCCTTGTCATTTTGTCCATTTCAACCATAAAAAGTAATTTCTTTATCCATTCCCCAATTTCTTGTTTCCTTGTCTTGTTTCCAATATTGAGCATATATCATTCTGGCTGTTGTGAGCATGTACCACATCAATGTTCTTTTTGCCATATTTACATCTTCCAGTTTGAGCCGCAAAAGTAGTATTTCCGGTTCTTTCTTAAAACTACCTTTCAAAATTTTTTCCATTTCTGCATGTATCTCAGCCCAAAACATTTTTGCTTTGTCACATGTCCACCACATATGATAAAACGAGCCCTCCACTTTTTTACACTTCCAACATTTGTTTGACATGTTATTATTCATATTTGCAATCCTTTTTGGCGTCATATACCATCTATACAACATCTTATAGCAATTTTCTTTTAAATTATTACATGTTGATATTTTCACTGCATTTTTCCATAAAAATTCCCAAGAAGACATAGATATTTCTTTGTTCATATTAATCACCCGATTTCCCCCGTGTTGTCTTGATTCTCAAAATACAGGATCGAGACGACGCGGGGGAAATCGGGGAAAGCTGCAGGTCAAAATGTGGCCGCGCAGCAAATAGTGGGAAATTGACACATACAATCGGGGGAAAGGGAAGAGCGAGTGCAGAGCAGCAGCTTCTGGGAAATCGGTGAGTATTTATGAGGTTCCTCACCTGGGTGGATCCCTCAATGGTTAAGGAGATATGGACTAGTCTTCAATCTTCTTCCACTCTCAGAAGACATCCTTTCTTCTTTGGGCTGTATCAACAGAAGTAGACTGTCCAGATCATGTGAACTGATGGTACCACTTTACTCCACTCTGGTTAGACCTCACCTAGAGTGTTGTGTTCAGTTTTGGCACCACAATTTAAGAAAGATATAGACAAGCTGGAATGTGCCCAGAGGAGGGCAATGAAGATCGCGAGGGGTCTGGAGACCAAGTCCCATGAGGAAAGGCTGAAGGAGAGTTTAGCCTGGAGAGAGGTGGTGGGCTCTCCCCCTTTGGAGTTTTTCAAACTGAGGCTAGCTGGCCACCTGAAAGCCATGCTGACTCTGTGAACTTAGCCAGATCATGAGAGGGAGGGCAGGAAGGGCTGCCTCAGTGCTGAGACCTTGTGGCCCTTTCTTACATGCTCAGGGAAATGCTTATTGCCACTTTGGGGGTCAGGAAGCCATTTTTCTCCAGACCAGTTTAGCCAGGGATTCTGGAGGTTTGTTGTCACCTTCTGGGCATGGAGCAGGGGGTCACTGCGGGTGTGGAGGGGGAGGTATTTGTGAATTCCCTGCCTTGTGCAGGGGTTGGACTAGATGACCCTGGAGATCCCTTCCAACTCTATGATTCTTCCCTATGAGATCTGTTTGAGCTCCTCAGTCCCAATATCTCTATCACTGACAGAGAGAGGTGCTGGAGGCGAGGGCGCATCGTAAAACGTAGAGACATCACCCTACCCACAAAAGTCTGTATGGTCAAAGCAAGGGTATTCCCAGTAGTACTGTATGGCTGTGAGAGTTGGACCATAAGGAAGGCCGAGCACCAAATAATAGATTCTTTTGAATCATGGTGCTGGAGAAGACTCTTGAGAGGGAGTCCCTTGGACTGCAAGGAGATCAAAGCAGTCAGTCCTGAAAGAAATCATAAGAACATAAGAACATAAGAGAAGCCAATGTTGAATCAGGCCAATGGCCCATCTAGTCCAACACTCTGTCACACAGCGGCCAAAATATACCAGGTGCCATCAGGAGGTCCAGCAGTGGGGCCAGGGCACCAGAAGCCCTCCCACTGCTGCCCCCTCCAGCACCAAGAATAGAGTGCATCACCTGCTCCAGACTGAGAGTTCTCATTCTATACCCTGTGGCTAATAGCCACTGGTGGACTTCTAAATCAACCCTGGCTGTTCCCTGGAAGGCCGGATATTGAAGCTGAAGCACAAATACTTTGGCCACCCAATGAGAAGGAAGCCCTCCCTGGAGAAGACCCTGATGATGCTGGGAAAGACTGAAGGGGACGGCCAAGGATGAGATGGTCAGACAGTGTCATCGATGCAATGAACATGAAACTGAGCAAACACCGGAGCACGACGGAAGACAGGAGGGCCTGGCGTGTTGTGCTCCACGGAGTCGCAAAGAGTTGGACTCGACTGTGCTGCTGAACAAGAACAACAACAACAAAGCTCTTACCACACTTTCTGAGTATTTATAACATTTCTTCCCTGTTAGCATAATGTTTCTGTGTAGATTCAAGCTTCTTCAGGGCTCTTTTTGTAGCAGGAACTCCTTTGCATATTAGACCACGTACCCCTGATGTAACCAATCCTCCAAGAGCTTACAATATCCCCTGTAGGAACAGCTCAGTAAGCGCTTGGAAGATTGGCTACATTAGGGTGTGTGTCACCTAATAAGCAAAGGAGTTCCTGGTACAAAAAGAGCCCAGAGCTTCTTACACCAGTTTATATCTTTTCAATGCTTTCTATAGTCTGTGGTTGTCTTTTAGGCGTGAAATAGGAGAAGCGCTCTTTTATGGCTAAGCGGTTACATTGTTTCTCCTTGTGTGGGTTCTTTGATGCTGTTGAAGACTGCCACTCTGACTGAATCTCTTTCCACACTCTGAGCATTCAAAAGGTTTCTCCCCTGTATGGGTTCTCCGGTGCTGCTGAAGATTGCCACTCTGACTGAATCTCTTTCCACACTCTGAGCATTCAAAAGGTTTTTCCCGTGTGTGGGTTCTCTGATGCAGCTGAAGATTGCCACTCCAGCGGAATCTCTTTCCACACTCTGAACATTCAAAAGGTTTCTCCCCTGTGTGGTTTCTCTGATGATCTTGAAGATGGCCGCTCCGGCGGAATCTCTTTCCACACTCTGAGCATTCAAAAGGTTTCTCCCCTGTGTGGGTTCTCTGATGCTCTTTAAGATAGCTACTGAGACTGAATCTCTTTCCAAACACTGAACATTCAAAAGGTTTCTCCCCTGTGTGGGTTCTCTGATGCTCGTGAAGATAGCCACTCTGACTGAATCTCTTTCCACACTCTGAGCAGTCAAAAGGTTTCTCCCCTGTGTGAGTTTTCTGATGCTCTTTAAGATGACCACTCTGACTGAATCTCTTTCCACACTCTGAGCATTCAAAAGGTTTTTCCCGTGTGTGAGTTCTGTGATGCAGCTGAAGATTTCCACTCCGGCGGAATCTCTTTCCACACTCTGAGCATTCAAAAGGTTTCTCCCCTGTGTGGGTTCTCTGATGCAGCTGAAGATAGCCAGTCACACTGAATCCCTTTCCACACTCTGAGCATTCAAAAGGTTTCTCCCTTGTGTGGGTTCTCTGATGCTCTTGAAGACTGCCACTCCGACTGAATCTCTTTCCACATTCTGAGCATTCAAAAGGTTTCTCCCTTGTGTGGGTTCTCTGATGCTCTTGAAGATGGCCACTCTGGCCGAATCTCTTTCCACAATCTGAGCATTCAAAAGGTTTCTCCCCTGTGTGGGTTCTCTGATGCGTTTGAAGATGGCTACTGCCATTGAATCTCTTTCCACACTCTAAGCATTCAAAAGGTTTCTCACCTGTGTGGGTTCTCCGATGCTCTTGAAGATGGCCACTCCGACTGAATCTCTTTCCACAATCTGAACATTCAAAAGGTTTCTCCCCTGTGTGGGTTCTTTGATGCATCTGAAGATGGCCACTCTGACTGAATCTCTTTCCACACTCTAAGCATTCAAAAGGTTTCTCCCCTGTGTGGGTTCTCTGATGCAGCTGAAGGTGGCCACTCTGACTGAATCTCTTTCCACACTCTGAGCATTCAAAAGGTTTCTCCCCTGTGTGGGTTCTCTGATGCTTTAGAAGATTGAAACTCTGACTGAATCTCTTTCCACACTCTGAGCATTCAAAAGGTTTCTCCCCTGTGTGGGTTCTTTGGTGCTTCTGAAGAGAGCCACTCTCTCTGAATCTCTTTCCACACTCTGAGCATTCAAAAGGTTTCTCCCCCGTGTGGGTTCTCTGATGCTGTTGAAGATGGCCACTTCGACTGAATCTCTTTCCACACACTGAACATTCAAACCGTTTCTTGACTCTGTGTAGTCTCTGGTGTAGAAAGAGCTGTGAGCTATTTCTGAAGTATTTTTCACACCAAATGCATTTACTTGTCTTCATTATCCTGTGCTTTGGAATATGTACGTTATGCTGTCTTCTATCTCTCTTCTCAACCACATGACTGCCTTTCTTTCTCATCGGTCTGCCTCGATTCCTGACATTGTCTTTCAAGACTTCACTTTTAACTTTATGTGGCGTTTGTTCATGAACTTCCTCATCCTCTACCTTCTTCTGATCATCCTCTGCTGGAATAAAGACAGAGAGCACCTGAGAAGGCTGCTAAGGTTCAAAGGCATCTATGTAAGTGCGGTAGATGAGAATTGAGGGCCCTTTAAGAACATAATAACATAAGAGAAGCCAATGCTGGATCAGGCCAGTGACCCATCCAGTCCAACAGTCTGTCACACAGTGGCCAAAAACACCAGGTGTCATCAGGAGGTCCACCAGTGGGACCAGGACACTAGAAGCCCTCCCACTTTTGATCCCCCCCAAGCACCAAGAATACAGAGCGTCCCTTGCCCCAGACCGAGGACTCCTATTTATACCTTGTGGCTAATAGCCACTGATGAACCCCTCCTCTATAGGTTTACTCTTTGGCCTTGTCCACCCTGGCTGATCTTAACCACCATACAAAACGTTGCTCAGAAGTGCATTAGAAATCCCCCATGGCCCTTCCTTGACCTTCTCCCGTGACCTAACTGTGAAGGATACTCACTCTCAGGCTGTTCACTCGGGAAGGAAATATGGCCTTGGGATCCCCTTGAGGAATTCTTCAGCCTTTCTTTAGATGCAAGGCCGTTGTCGATCTCCACCGTAGTCTCTCTTATACTCCTGCCTTCGTTCGGAGAGAGACAGAGAGAAAGAGAGAGAAAGTGATCACTCTTATATGGGTCAAGATCAAAGCCCACAATCCCGACCAGTATAAGGGGGGAATAGATCTGTGTGGCAAAGCATCCTAGTTCCCCCAGGGGATTTCTGTCATTATTAAGTGGCCAACTCTGAGTTGCAGGTGTTTGTGACTTGAGTCTTCCTGCGGCTAACATCCTTCTCTTTTTCAAGGTTGGCTGAAGAATGCGGTCAGTGGTCAACAGTAATTGGTAAACCATGAGAACCTGTTATCCAGATGTGTAGCCAGGAGGGAGGGGGGATTAGGAGGGTGCTGACTGCCTCTGGAAAATTCCATCAAGGAGGACCCTTGATTGGGTCATTAGGACCACCTGACCCTAGGAGGCAGAAAGTGTCATACCTGTTGATACAAGAGGGAAGCCGGGCTACATTCACGCTCATGCCATATTAGTAGGTCTTGATATTTTCTTGCTGCAACATGATGAATAGTTTTCTGTAGAGCAACTTAGGCTACGGCTGGAATATTCACGCTGCAGCAAGAGGTACCATCGAATACCAAGTACTGCACGTGTCAGAGAGGACAGTTTGCTGCTTTCCTTGTTTTCCTGTTGCTGAGCTGCGTGTTTAGTGAGGTTTTGTTTTTAAATCCATAATAAACCTTTATATATCTAAAAAGGGGTCTGAGCTCTCTTCTCATGAACCCACTGAACTGGGAGCTGCTCAGGTACCAGCAGTGGAGACCCAGGGTGGACCCAGTCTTCGGTTCTTGACAGGATCGTCTGCAGATCACGGGCAGAGCGGATGTCTGTGATCCCATTCAGGGGGAAGGGTGTCTCGTAAAGGTTGGCACCAGTGAAATGAGGATCCGGCCCCTTCCAGAGCCTTCCTGAGGGCCTCTCATCCCCCCGTTTGGCCTCAGGCCGGGACACCTTCTCTGGCTCGGGCGATGGCCACAACACTGGGCTCTGTTGCCCCTGGGCAAGAACACACCCAGGCACACAGGAACCTGCCTTCCTCTGAATCAGACAACTGGGTCCATTGAAGTCAGTGTCGCCTACTCAGTCCGGCAGCCGCTCTCCAGGGTCTCAGGCAGAGGTCTTTCACATCACCTCCTACCTGGTCCCTTTTCCTGGAAATGCTGGGGATTGAACCTGGGACCTTCTCCATGCCAAGCAGATGCTCTACAAGGGAGCCACAGACCTCCTCCCCAGTAGCACGACAGGCCTCAAAACTGTGAATGGCTATTCAGTATTTTGATTCATGCCTCCTCATGATGGCAGGAATCCGCACCGTTGGCACCAAGGAAAGACCCTTACCCAGAAAGGCCACATTCTCGTAGTTCTCCAGCATCACTTCCCTGTACAGAGCTCTTTGTCCCGGATCCAGCAGGGCCCATTCAGCCTCGGTGAAATCGATGGACACCTCCTCGAAGGAAAAGGGACCCTGAAAGAAAAAGCCGATTCCCTCCTCAGAGGCCACGCCAGACTGGAAGGAAGGAGGCTGGGAAGGGACGGGATGTGTGTCTTGGGATGGGTAAAGGGAACAGCGTAGAGGTGTGCAGAAAAACACTGATGCCGGTATTTTTCGGCTTCAGGTAGATCACATCCAAAAAATACCGGTAAATGCCGAATATCCCCAGTCCAATACCGGTAAAGTATTTGGATTGGGGAAGTAGTCGGTATTCCCGATTTTTTTGGGGTCTGATACACACTACCAGAGGGAAAGGAGGCATGTTACAATGTTGTCCTTCCCTCAGGCAGCCCCTAGATTTCCTTGTCAATTTCACGCCTTGCCGGTCAGCTGAGAGGGTAATTGACAAGGGAAGGCCTCTGCTGTGAGCCTTCCCTCCTCTAGCTGACATGGGGTCAGCAGGCAGCCGAGACATGTTGAAAATGCATTTCTTTCCCTTCCCCAGATGTAAACATGCCCCCCCTCCGCATTTCCCTGAGTTTCTCTGCAAAGCGGAGAGGCTCAGGGAAGGAAGGGGGCATGTCTGCCTGCCATTCCCTGAACCCGAATAAAAGCCGCATAATGTCACCTTTTTCAGGTTCTGCTATACTGGTAGCCGAATACAGAACAAAATGCACACCCCCTAGAGCAACGTTCAGAGGGTCTCTCGCCCGCACACCTTGTAGAAACTGCAGGGGCAAGTGTTCCCCTGAGAATGGAGGAGGGACTCGGGCTGTCCCCCCTGCTCATCTCAATGTGCCCTCGGGCATTTCTGTGTAACAGCCGGGATTGGCTGAGGCCTCTCTGTTTGGTTCCTCTCCCATAAGGCTTTGCAGGCTTAGCTACTGTCATTTCTCAAGCCTCTCTCTAGCCTGACAAGGCACTCTGCTCCAAAAATAGTAGTTTACATTGTTCTAGGTCTATCATTTCACCCTCGTACTGTGTCAAGGACTCCCAGTGAGAAGGTTTTTAGCTTCTTACCTGGCCCCACTGCTGGACCTCCTGGTGGCACCTGGTATTTTTGGCCGCTGTGTGACAGAGTGTTGGACTAGATGGGCCATTGGCCTGATTCAACATTGGCTTCTCTTCTGTTCTTATAGCTTCCTGACCTGCAACATCCTTGCTGAACCAGGCATCTCTGCTTCCAATAAAGTCTACACAGAACATCCTTGACTGTCTAACTGGGGTGGGTGTTCAAGGTGAAAACTGTTGTCTTTATTTTGATATTCTTCTGCTAAATGTTAACCTTCGTCCATGTGGGCTGGACCGATGGGTAAAGGTAAAGGTAAAGGTTCCCTTGCTCAAAAGCCAGTCGAATCCGACTCTAGGGTTGCGGTGCTCATCTCCGTTTCCAAGCCGAAGAGCCAGCGCTGTCCGAAGACGTTTCCGTGGTCATGTGGATGGCATGACTAAACACCAAGGTGCACGGAACGCTGTTACCTTCCCACCGAAGTGGTACCTATTTATCTACTTGCAATTTCTTGCTTTCGAACTGCTAGGTTGGCAGGAGCTGGAACTAGAGACAGGAGCTCACCCCGTCATGCGGCACCCAGGTCTCGAACTGCTGAACTACTGACCTTCCACAGCCTGCAGTTCAGCGACTTAACCACTTGAGCCACCGCAGCTCCATGACCGATGGGTGCTCAGGGTCTAAACTGGTGAAGACTTCTTTGCTCTGGGCTGGTCTTCAATCAGCTCTCTGTGAGCTCTTGTTGACTAGACCGGGGCGCTCTGTATTTCACACTAGTGCACCAGGTTTGTGTTGAGGTATTCTGTGCTGAATTTGGCAATGTTATGTTTTTATCCTAAAAGATCTGTAAGTGCTAAACAATGCTCCCTCTAAGCTGTGGAGTCTGGTGATCAAATCTTCTACTTTGTGAGCTCCTGGCATTAAAGTTGTGAGTGAGCGATTTGGCCACTGCACAAATTAGCTTGCTCTGGAGTCATCCTTCCTGAGCTAAAACATGTGAGCCAGGGGCTAAAAAACTGTGACCTAGCTCATACTAACTCAGCTTAGAGGGAACGCTGGTGCTAAAGTGCTTTCTGGCCTTAGGTAGCTTATCTTGTAAATAACCTGGGAGGGTTTTTTTAGAACTACGGGCTCTCTCTATGGATTCCCTTGCCAGTCTCCACCCAGCCGATAAAAGAGTGAAAGAGGAACGGGAGGGGCCCAGGGAAACAGGCCGGGGGTCCCAGAATATCGCAACATTCACCTCTCCTACCTGGACTGGAGGTACGGCAGCCGTTTCCACACCTCTGACAAGATGTCGGCTCAACAGCATCTCTTCGCTGCCTGTTCCCGAGACAAAGAAGGACGGAAGGGCGTTTGCTTGCTTATTCCCTGCTTCACACACACCCTGACCGGGGTTGTGAAACTTTGCCCTGCCTACACTCAACACAGTTTTATGTATTCTTTACCAAATTCTGGGAGAGGCAAAAGAGAAGTCCACAGTACCCATGAGCCTCAGGTATTAGAAATGCGGCTAACGTATTTCAGGCTCCTGTGAGACCCGTGTTTGCTCTGCGGGGAGGGAAAGACGTCGCATGACACGTCACAGTCCCATTTGGACCAGACGTGACTCAAGCGCATCTGGAGACTCGAGGGTAGTATGAGTGAGTTTCCAGAGTGTCTCTTGGCAGGCTCACCTCCCCAACCAGGTTTTCAGCCAGATGCAACATCAACAGGACATCACATCTCTCCCAAAGCCCCTCCCCAAAGCTCCCGGGGGGGGGCAGTCCACCGCCTGCCACCCACTCCCCCAGCACACTGTTCCCACTGCAGACAGCCAGAGGCCCCTCGAAGCACAGGCACAGAAGCCAAATTTCCCCAATATTACTGGCCCCCCGGAGGAACTGGTTTCCAGAGCTCTGCTGCCCCAGAAGGTGGAGGCTCCCTTTAGCCCCCAGGCTGAATAGATCTGACCAGGTTTATCTAGCTCTCCCCCCCTCCATCCCAGGCAACTTGATTTCTTTTTATGGAAGGAAGGTGAGATATGAACTTTTTAATTAAAGGGAGGAATTGCCCTCCAGGAATTGGTCTCATCTCCTTTTGGAGGCATCAGAGTTACTGGACATTGGAGGGCCGCAAATTAACTCTGTCTTGTGTGCAGAACTATTTATTTTTATCCTGACCTGAACTCTCTGCCCATCACATTCACGGGGTGCCCCAACTGCATGCAGGAACACTGGGTCCTTACCAAAGGAGAGGGGATCTTGGGCACGCTCCACGGCCTGCGCCCCCTGCCCTTGCTCCAAGGAAGCTCCTTCCGCCTCAGGGATTGTAGCTTCCATCTTGAGGGATGGTCCCCACACCTGAAACAGCAGCGAGGGAGAGGGGTAAGAGATGGAATGGAAAGGAGACCAAGGAACAGATCCTGCCCCCCTCCCAGACTCGGCACCCTCCCTTCAGCAGACCTGGTTTGTTCTCTGGAGGAATCAGAAATTCTCTCGTAGAAGAGGCTGCTGAAGGAGGCCATGAGGCCCCCCAAAGGAATCTGTCGAGGACGGGCGAGTGGGCACCATCGTGGCAAATGGGGCTCAGTGTGGCCAAGTAGAAGGTGATGCACACTGGAGCCAAAAATCCTAACTTTAAATACACGTTGATGGGGCCCGAACTGGCAGAGACTGACCGAGAGAGAAATCTTGGAGTCGTAGCAGATAACTCCCTGGAAATGCAGAGACAGTGTGCGATTGCAGAGGCCAGTGCTTTGCTGGGGATTATTAGGAAGGGTATTGAAAACAGATCAGCCCTTATCATCATGCCCCTATATAAATCAATGGTGCAACCTCAATTGGAGTACTGTGTACAGTTTTGATCACCACACCTTAAAAAGGAGATTATAGCTTTGGAAAAAGTGCAGAGGAGGGCAACTAGAATGATCAAAGGGTTGGAGAACTTTCCCTATGAGGAAGGGTTGAGGCGCTTGGGGCTCTTTCGCTTGGAGAAACGACAGCTGAGGGGTGATATGATCGGGGTTTATAAGGTGATGCCTGGGATAGAGCAGGTAGAGAAAGAGGGACTTTTCTCCCTTCCTCACAATACAAGAACTCGTGGGCACTCCATGAAGTTGCTGAGCGGTCGGGTTAGAACGGATAAAAGGAAGTCCTTCTTCACCCAAAGAGTGATGAACACACGGAATTCACTGCCACAGGAGGTGGTGGCGGCTACAAGCATGGATGGCTTCAAGAGGGAATTAGATGAACATCTGGAGCAGACGTCCATCGGTGGCTCTTAGCCACGAGGTATAGATAGGGATTCTGGGGCAAGTGGGGCTCTGTATTCTTGGTGCTTGGGGGGGCAACAGTGGGAGGGCTTCTGGTGTCCTGGCCCCACTGCTGGACCTCCCGATGGTCCCTGGTATTTCTGGCCACATTGTGACACAGAGAATGTTGGACTGGATGGGACATTGGCCTGATCCAATATTGGCTTCTCTTATGTTCTTATGGGAGGGAGGGGAGGGGATGGCGTGCCTGACTCCAGGCAGCAGGTGAGAGACACCGGCTCGGAATGGATTTCTCCCCGCACACAGAAAGCTAGCTCTGCAGGGGAAAAAGGTTTTTGCACTCTCAGTCATGATGCTTTTCTGTAGCAGGGAGAATTCAGCAGCAGGAAGCCCCCCAAGACGTGTCCGTCCGACTGCAGTCTCAAGGGAAGCTGCCTTGAATCCACGTGTGGACAACCGCAGCAAATTAAAATAATACAAACAAACACCAAAACAAGACTGACTCAGATGCCCCAGACGGGGGAAGGGGAAACAGCTGCCACTGGGGTCGGTGTTCCCTCCCAGCTGAGGTAGTGTGAGCTAGGTTCACGGTGTTTTAGCCTCTGGCTCACACATTTTTCTTGTCTCAGCTCCAGAGCAAACTGATTCATGTAGGGGCCAAATCGCCCGCTCACAACTTTCAATGCCGGGAGCTCAGAAGGTAGAATTTTGGCTCACGAGACTCCGCAGCTTAGAGGGAGCGTTGACTCGGGTGGAGGGGGGATTCGATCTGGCAGCCCCTCCCGCCTTCCTGGGGACACCCAACCTCACCCCAAAGCAGCGTCAGGCAAGAAGGTCTCAGAGAGGGGGGGGGAGTCCGGCAGGGGCCCAAGCGCTGCAGCAGGGGGGCTGGGAAAGGGCAGGGAGGAGGCCTCCCCCCCCGCCTCCAAAGCATCCAACCTGGAGGAAATCACAGAAGAACAGAAGGGGAGCCCAAAGTTGAATCAGGCCAAGGGCCCCTCCAGTCCAACCACTCTCTGTGCCCCACAGTGGCCAGAAATATCAGGGGCCCTCAGCAGGTCCAGCAGTGGGGATGGGGCTGCCAGGCTCCAGGTGGGCGCTCCTGCCCCCCCAACCTCTCCTTCCGCCAGCCCCCCTCCACACCCCCTCCAGGACCTCCTTCCTTCTTCTCCCCCCCCCCGTATCTCACTCTCAGCCGCCGCTCCCCCCCCCGCCACTCCCTCCGAAATGCGCCCCTGGGACGGGAAGCCACTCGAACTTCCCCGGGTCTCCAAAGGCGCCGGATGCGGATCCTGCGCCAAAGTCCGCCACAGGAACCTCTGATGTGGCTCTGCACGAAGGGGACAGGCGGCTCTCCGTGGGGCGGCCGGGGGGTGGGGAGGAAGTGCAAAGGGGGGCGAGGGGGGAACTGTGGGGGGAGTCTTGCGAGCAAAAAGGACACTCGGGGGGGGGGGCTCCTGGCCTCGGAGCTGCGAGCGGCGATTCGGCTGCTGCGTGAATCAGTTTGCTCTTCCGGAGCCTGAGCGGAGACGGAGCTGTGTGAGCTGGAGGCTGAAGCACTGCGAGCTGGCTCACACTCGCTCGGCTTAGAGGGAACCCTGGCGGGCGCGTTCCTTCCTCCCGCCCCCCCGCGCTCCCCCCTCCTCCCCCGCGCTCCCCCTCCTCCCCCCTCTCCCGCATTGCAGCCCCCCCGCCCCCCCGCCCCGTGGAGCTCACCGGAGTCCCTCCAGCCCCCCAGCAGAAGCGCCTCCTTGCAAAAGCGGAGGGGGGGAGGAAATGCGCCCCCCCGTGCAATCCCACCTCCCCGCCCCCCCCCCCATGGGCCTCTCTAGGACTGCGGATCTCTCTCTCTTTAACCCTTCGAGGTGGTGCTCGTTTTGCGAAGAGGAAAAGAGGGAGGGTGGCGGGGACTCGTGCAGGAGGCGGCACTCGGCGTCCCTTGCCGGAAAGCCAGTCGAATCCGACTCTAGGGACAGCGGTGCTCATCTCGTGTTTCCATACCGAAGAGCCAGCGCTGTCCGAAGACGTTCCCGTGGCCGTGTGGCCCTGGGCATGACTCGACGCCGAGGCGCAGGGGAGGCTCTTCCCTTCCCTTCCCACCAGCGTTCCCTCTCAGCTGAGTTCGTGTGAGCCAGCGCACCATTTTTTTAGCCTCCGGCTCACTCATTTCCGTCTTAGCTCGGGAAGGGAGGGCTCCAGAGCGAACTCATTTATGCAGCAGCCAAAACGCCGGCTCGCAACTCTAATGCCAGTAAGCTCACAAAGCAGAATTCTTGCTCGGAAGACTCCGCGGCTGAGAGGGAGCGCCGCTTCCTTCCCCCCGAAGGGGGGGTCCCGATTCCTCCGCCTGCCATTTCTTGCTTTCAGACTTCCAGGCTGGCAGGAGCCGGGGCCGGAGAGGGGCGCTCCCTCCTTCAGGCGGCAGGCGGGTCTCGAACTGCCCACCTAAGGACCTCCCGGTCTGCGGCTCAGCCTCTTAAGGGTCAGGCCTATTTTAAAAGGATGAAGATTTTTTTGAAAAAATCTCTCTGATAATCGTCTGTGTGCACGTGGGGGGTGTTGCTTCTCTGAAAGCAGATTTTGATTCTTAGGGATGCCAGCCTCCAGGTGGGGCCTGGGGATCCCCCGGAATGACAGCTCCTCTCCAGACGGCAGAGATCAGTCATCGTCCCCCGTCGTCGTCCCCCCCAAGGAAAAGGATGCTTTGGAAGGAGGAGACTGTGGCATTTTGCCCCACTGAGGTTCCCTCTCCACCCCGGGCTCCATCCCCAAATCTCCAGGAATTCCCCAACCGGGAGCTGGCAACCTGACCCACCCCCATCCCCCTCCGGTGACCAAGGTGGACCGGGCAAGCCCGTTTTTGGAACCTGTGATCGAAGAACCTCAAGTTTTCACACTGAAGAACCTTCCGCTTGCGGCCTGCAGCAGGGAGTGGGTCCCCTGTGGAAGGCAGCCCTGTTCAAAATCCCCTCCGGTTCCTGGGATTTCAGGAGGCATTTTGAAGGGCAGTTTTACAACCCTGTTGAGGACTAGAAACTTAAAAGCTTTGCATTTCTTGTCCTGGCGAATACAGTGAGATATCAACTAGGGCTGTCCAGGTTGGAAACAACTTCTTCTTCCTCCTCTTCCTTCTCTTCTTCCTCCTCTTCTTCCCCTCCTCCTCCTTTACCCCGGCTAACTGGAGTCAAGGGGGAGGGGAACTAAAGGGGATAAAATCTTTGGGCAATAGGAAATAGCTCTCTTTTCCCTGGGATGCAGCTGGCAGGAGGACTCTGAGCTGGGGTCAGCAAGCAGGCACACTCATATATATATATATATTTTTACCATGTGGTCAGCCTGGGTACCTGGATATCCTGCCCCTAAATTTTTACTGTATAAGGGTCAAGAAGCAACAGTTAGAACTGGATATGGAACAACTGATTGGTTTAGCATAGGAAAAGGAGTACGACAAGGATGTATATTGTCACCTTGCTTATTTAATTTATATGCAGAGTACATCATGCGAAATGCTGGCCTGGATGAATCACAAGCTGGAGTTAAGATTGCTGGGGAAAAGATCAATAACCTCAGATATGCAGACGATACCACTCTGATGGCAGAAAGTGAAGAGGACCTAAAGAGCCTCTTGCTCAGAGTGAAAGAGGAGAGCGCAAAAGTGGGCTTGAAGCTCAACATCAAAAAAACTAAGATCATGGCATCTGGGCCCATCACTCCTTGGCAAATAGAAGGGGAAGTCGTAGAAGTAGTGACAGACTTCACGTTCCTAGGATCCCAGATCACTGCAGATGGTGACTGCAGCCATGAAATTAAAAGACGCCTGCTCCTTGGGAGGAAAGCGATGGCAAACCTAAACTGTATGATAAAAAGCAGAGACATCACCTTGCCAACAAAAGTCCGCATGGTCAAAGCAATGGTATTCCCCGTAGTAATGTATGGCTGCGAGAGTTGGACTATAAGGAAGGCCGAGCGCCGAAGAATAGATTCTTTTGAACTATGGTGCTGGAGAAGACTCTTGAGAGTCCCTTGGACTGCAAGGAGATCAAATCAGTCAATCCTAAAAGAAATCAACCCTGATTGTTCCCTGGAAGGCCAGATCCTGAAGCTGAAGCTCAAATACTTTGGCCACCAAATGAGAAGGGAGCATGCACTGGAGAAGACCCTGATGCTGGGAAAGATTGAAGGTCAAAGAAGAAGGGGACGGCAAAGGATGAGATGGTTAGACAGTGTCATCGATGCAACGAACATGAAATTGAGCAAACTTCAGTGGACAGCGGAAGACAGGAGGGCCTGGCGTGATCTGGTCCATGGGGTCGCGAAGAGTCGGACTCGACTGTGCGACTGAACAACAACAACCTTTTTACTGACAGAACCAAGCTTGGTTTCCTGGCATCAGCCACAGTGGGGAAAGTCAGCCTCACAGCCAGAGGAGAAGAGAATGGTTTGATGGCTGATGGCTCACCTGCAATGCTCCCTCTAAGCAGTGGAGTCTTGTGAGCAAAAATTCTACTTTGTGAGCTACGGGCATTAAAGGTGTGAGCGAGCGATTGGGCTGCTGCATAAATCAGTTTACTCTGGAGCCATCCTTCCCGAGCTAAGACAAAAAATGTGTCAGCCAGAGGCTAAAAAACTGTGAGCTAGCTCACATTAACTCAGCTTAGAGGGAACATTGTAGTAGCCTACTGCGGAGGATCCAAGCAGGAGACGTGGAGGAGCGAAACAGCAGCAGTAGAAGCGTCTTCGTCAGGACAGACAGCCATTTTGGTAGTTTCTTCAGACAGGGAAGAGTGGCCAAGCTGACAGTGGGCGGGGGAGAGGAGTGGGCCCAGCCCCCAGCCAATGGCACACAAGGACTCTTGAGTGGCGGTTGACGGGTGTCAGGTAGTCCTGTCATGTGTGTGGTGTGCAGAGAGAGGACTCCGGTCTCCCATCCTTTGAACTCTCATTCACTGTCTCTTATCAGGTCTCCGACCTTCCCTCTCCAGCTGCTGGCGTTTCGGCTGGGAACTTAACGGTTTCTGGATTGTTTTGCTTGCTTGCCTGCTGCTTTTGCCCGTGCTCGCGAATACTATTCATTGGCTTCTGGCTGTACATGGGAGGGGGGGATGCTTGAATTTAGTATATCTTAGCAGGCCCTATTGTATGTGGCCATTACTGACACAAGCTGTACATGTGTCTTTAGTTCTGTTTCACCATTCTGAAGAAGCCCTCTGTTGCGTGAGCTGACTGAGGAACTTGACAACGGGCCAATGGCTGATGGAGCGCACAGCACAGCCGATGGGAGAGACGGAACGTGCCAGTACGCTAGGGTTTATATATATATGGTTCAAGAGGTTTCAACCAACCTCTGAGAGCTTAAAGATGTTCCACTGAAAGATCAAGAGTACATCCTTTTTGTGGCTGGGTAACAAATATGAGGAACACGCATACTGGCTGGGGGATACACTTCTGAGTAGCAGTGTCTGTTTCAGGTTTATTGTATAAGCCATTGGCCATAACAAAACAGAATAAATACACAAATCTTATGCATAATGAGATAACCAATCAGTAGCTTACATTAAGTCCTAACCTTAATCTTAACTTTCTTGCCGCCAGAGCAAACAGGGCCATTTTGCTGGTGACATGGGCATCAGAATCAGAAAGCAGAAAAACACTCAGCTCCTCTTCTGAAAAACCATTATGCAAGGGTAAAATAGGGTGGATAAATCTCTGCCTAAGTGATTCGTGCCATGAGCATCTCAGTAAATAGTGTTCAATATCGTCCACTTCGCCCAAACCACATTGACAGATTCTTAATGCGACAGTGCAAGTGGACAAGATCTTGGGGGCAAGGGTGGACCAAAAGTTAAATATGAGCAGCCCGTGTGATGCAGTGACGAAAAAGGCTAATGCAGTCTTGGGGTGTATCAACAGAGGCATAACATCCAGATCGCAAGATATCATAGTCCCTGTCATGACACCAGCAGGTTGCCACCTTATGCTGCCACCACTCTGGATTTAGGGTCCTTTGGGAAGGCCCAGAGTACCCTCCCAAGCAAAAACAAAATGACCCTTTTAAGCCGAGAAACATAGGCGTGATGACCAGGCAGAGAACATTAAACAAATGGTTTATTAATCCAGTACTGGGGCAAGGAAAACAAGTCAAGGAGCTTTAAAATATAGAACAGTGTTCAAAGGCAAAATAAACACAAATCTAACGGGACTACCTATTTCTTCTAAACTGGTTACTCCTTCAAGGCCCACAGCCCTCTTCTACCAGGCCTCCTGCCTGTACTCACTCTGTCCCAAGTGAGGGATCTTTCTCTCAGAACAGACTCTGTGTGGCAAGACTACAGTAGAGAAAGAATTCAGTTTCACTTCACAAAGCTGAAGTCCCAATTTCCTCACATAATCCCTGTACACCGATTGGTTACAACCGTCGGTAAGCATTATGGGGATTGTAGCCTGTCTGCTTTCCACTCCCACACAGGTCTGTCCTGGGGGTAGGCCTCTAGGCATTGTCTCCCAGTCCTACACAAATCATAACAGTCCCACGGTACAGTGCATGGGTCAGGCCGCACCTGGAGTCTTGTGTGCAGTTCTGGAGGCCTCACTTCAAAAAGGATGTGGACAGAACGGAGCGGGCGCAGAGGAGAGCGACGAGGATGATCGGGGGCCTGGAGACCAAGAGGCCCTGTGAGGAAAGGCTGAGGGACTTCTTGGGAGTGGTCACTCTGGAGAAGAGGAGGCTGAGGGGGGACAGGATGGTTCCCTTGGGAGTGTCTGAAGGGCTGTGTCACTTGGAGGAGGGCAGGGAGCTGTTCCTTTTGGCAGCAGAGGAGAGGACTCGCAATCATGGGTTTAAATTAAAGGCTGGGAGGTTCCGGCTGGATCTTAGGGAAAACTTTTTGACAGAGTTATGCAACTGTGGAGCCGGCTTGGTGTAGTGGTTAAGTGTGTGTACTGGTTAAGTAAAGGTAAAGGTTCCCTTGCTCGAAAGCCAGTTGTATCCGACTCTAGGGTTGCAGTGCTCATCTCCATTTCAAATCTGAAGAGCCAGCGCTGTCCGAAGACGTTTCCGTGGTCATGTGGCCGGCATGACTAAACACCAAGGCGCACGGAACGCTGTTACCTTCCCATCGAAGTGGTACCTATTTATCTACCTGCAATTTCTTGCTTTCGAACTGCTGGGTTGGCAGGAGAGTGGTTAAGTGTGAGAACCGGGTTTGATTCCCCACTCCTCCACTTGCACCTGGCTGGATGACCATGGGGAAGGCATAGTTCTGATAAGAGTGTTCTTGAAAAAAGAGCCATTTCTGTCAAGAGCTCTCTCAGCCCCACCTACCTCACAGGGTATCTGTTGTGGGGAGGGGAAGGGAAGGGAGTTTGTGAGCCACTCTGAGACTCCCTTGGGGAGTGAAGGGCAAAGGGGTATAAATCCAGTCTCCTCCTCCTCCCTGGTAGCCTTTAAGCAGCAGGTGGACAAACCCTGGTCAGGGATACTGTAGGCTGATCCTGCATTGAGCAGGGAGGGTTGGGCTAGACGGCCTCTGCAGGGCCCCTTCCAGCTCTGTGATTCTGTGAGTCTATAAGTGAAGTTTCTGGATTGATTTTAATAAGCTCCCGGAAACAACGGAAATGGACAAATCAACCTTACCATTGCAGGAAAGACAAGAAGACATTTCTGAAAAGAATTGGTCAAGATGCTATAGTTGGACTGAGGAATACCTTGGGAAATCATCCAAGAAACGGTGAAAGTAAATGCTCTATCTGCAAATAACTGTGCTGGGTAAGGTGTATACTAGACTGATGCTATTCACGTCGGTTAAATTTAAGCAGCCTATAATGGGGAGATGCTCCTTAAACATGTTCTATGTTTAGTTTTTCCTCTGTTTGCAGTGTTGTCTCGCTGTTCTACCCTTAAAAGCTAATAAAATCTTTTTTAAAAAAAAAAAATCGATTTTGAGGACAGTGCAACACAGTTTGAGCCCAATGGCACCTTTACGGCAAAGTGTCATTCCGGGTCTAAGCTTCCGTGCGCGCGCACATTTCTTCTATCCGAAGAAGAGCTTTTAGCCAGAATAAAACTTGGTGGGTTGCAAAGGTGCCACGGGACTAAGGGGCCATCCTGTGGGCAGGTCAGAGAGTTGGGAGGAAGCATCACTGGCAGCCGGGTGAACTCGCTTCTGCCGCAAGAACGCTGGATCTCGTCTAGAACCCCCAGTCTCTTCACGGAGTCAGCAAGGGTCAGCCGAACACCGTCAGGAGTGGGGGGCACACCGTCCCTCAAGACCCCCACCTTCCCAACCAACACCACTTCGGTCAGTTCAGTTCAGTTTCAGAAACCTTTAAGGGCATAGAATGTAATAAAACGGAGAACAGTCTTACATGAATAAAATAGGAATTGTACAGTTCAGGTGAGACAATAAAATGGTGTCAGGAATAAAAACGCAGAAGAACAAAATTAATCAAGCATTCGCTGCCTTAGCCTCAGAAACATTAGTTACCTTATTTAACACAATAGACAAAATACTTGGCCACAAGTTCTGTCAGTTTGATGGATTTACCAGCAAGTAAATACTGAGTAATTCTCTCTGGGGGGCCAGAGAGGTTGGAAATAATAGGATCAGGGAGTTGTTGGAGGACCTTCCTATGCACGGGACAGCAAAGTAAGATATGGGAAGTGGAGTCAGGTTCCAGTCAACAATATTTACCATTCTGCTCGACACAGAGAGTCCTCCATCTTTCTGTGTTATACCTCTGGGGACGTCAGTCACAGCTACTGGCGAAACGTCAGGTCCTACAGTGCCAAGACCACGGCCACACAACCCGGAAAATCTACAGCAACCAACATTTACATAGTCTGTTCTTAAAAGGTATATTATGATATCTGCCTGGAAGAACAGCTGAAGGGGAAATATTCCGTCTAGCGAGCAGAAAGGCCTGACGCTGTCGAGGATGGGTCTGATTCTGCATGTCAGCAGCTCCTAGCCCCGGGGGAAAAACTCCTTCCCCACCAACATCTCCTCTGTCCGTTCAGGGACTAGTTGCAGTTTCACCCAGGACTGGCGGCGTGATCCCGATCGACAGCAGCCATCCTATGAAAGCCAGTGTGGCGTAAGAGGAGGGTCTCAGAGACCACCCAGGTTCAAATTCCCCTCTCGCTGTGGGAGCCCACTGGCTGATTTTGGGCCAGTCAAATACTTCCAGCCTATCCTACCTCACAGGGATGCCGTGAGGCAAAAAAGGAGCAGAAAAGGACGCTGCTTCTTGCTTTGGTCCCCACTGAGGAGAAAGGCCGGGAATACAGGAAGGAAATAAACAAATGCCGCACAAGAAGGGGAGGAGATAAATGGTGGGTTGGAGAAAGGCTGAGAGGGAGACAAGGAGGCAGGGAAAAGGGGAGAGGATGTGGGGGAAGCCAAGAGGAGGAAAAGAGGAAAGAGTGTTTTTTTTTTGGAGGGGGGGAGTGAGGTGCCTGCACAAGTCCTGGCCAGATGTGTCAGCTAATATCTGAATATATGTTCATGGCTGGTTTCTGTTTCTGCGCTTAGAAGCATCAATGGCCCTTAGCATATGTGTAGGTCTATCTAAGTCAGGGAAGTGCTAAGTATACCTACTAAGGTTAACCTCTTAGTCAGTGGCAGAATACAAAGTGTATAGTCGTGTTTCCTAAACTGTGTGTACAACAACTCCCTACTGTGCAGGTTGGCCTGCCCCACCGGCCAATGTCACATTAACCTTTGACACATTTAACGAAGCCCAAATCATTAAAACAGCCACAAAG
Organism: Gekko gecko; assembly: GCA_029375565.1. Lineage (NCBI taxonomy): Eukaryota > Metazoa > Chordata > Lepidosauria > Squamata > Gekkonidae > Gekko > Gekko gecko. Next base: position 11,554,879 of record JAPDNY010000002.1, read on the forward strand.
CACATTATTATAACTATTTATCATACAACGGAATCACACACCGGAAGCATATCATATTATAAAACACGTAATCAAGTTGATGCAACGGGTATGCAGACCAATTGGGCCATCCCCTTAAATTCAGACCCCTAAATTTTCAATCATTCACAGCTGGGGAGAATTTAAAGAGCCCACAAAGCACAGAAAACACAAAGTCTAATTTGCCCAACAGAAACAAGAATATCTTTAACGAGCTGTGGCTCAGCTGTGGAAAATCGAGCCTAAAGTTCAAAGGACTCCCCCCCCCCGACAGCAAAGAAAAATAAAAAACCAGCAAGAAGGGGAAAGTGCTTCTGCTGTGGATGTTTATTCCAATTTCAAACCAACTGCAAGAGATCACAGCAAAACCTGATCTGGCAGCTAGCAACGCTCAGGAGGCGGAAGAGACGGCCCTTCAAGATGCTGGTGAAATTAATTCTTTGAAAGAGACAACACAAAAGCATCAAGATGAACAGATTCCACTGGATTTGGTTTACAGGGGAGGAAATTTAAAATTTCATGGGATACAATGACCATTTCAAGGTATTTGAAGAAACGTGCCTGGCACACGAAAGCCCACACCTTGAACAAACCTTCCTTGGTCTTGAAAGGTGCCGCTGGACTCTGAATTTGTACATTGTGATCTAAACGTTAAACTAAAAAGGTTGTCAGGATAGACATATTGCCTGCCAATAGAGGGGACTGCAGGATTGCTTTTGACAAACCAAAGACAGATCCAGGGGGCCAGCGGTGTTGGTCTGAAGTTATAGAACAATGTCAGAGTCCCGATGGCACCTCTAAGACCAACAAAGTTTTACTCAAGATGTGAGCTTTAAAAGCTTGTTGGGAAAAAATTCTGTCTCAGATTAAATGTATGACCAGATATTCTGTACCCAAACATCCTGCAGTTATTATTTTAAATCTAGAGGAAGATGCAGAAATTCCAAGTGATCAATCTGCATTCCTAGAACTGTGGCTTCCTTTTTTAGACTACGTTACCAACAACACTGATCCAGAAACGGTAATCCCGACTTCTTATAGTTTTCTGGCATTATTTTAAATACATCTCATTTTTGCCATCAACGAACAATATCTAAACTATCTGATGTCAGAAGAAGTTTGTTGTTTTTACACTACATCGAGGGCCGACCCACTTCCCCCCCACACTTTAATATTGTTAGGCTTTAGATTTATAGACTGTTTGCATTATATTTGTTGGTTTATGGTATTGCTACAGATTTATTACATTGTCTGTCTATATATATGAAAATTTTAAAAATACAAAAATGTAAAAGGATTCACATTTGAACTGTCCTGTTTTGCAGAACTTTGACAAAGACTTAAAACAACTCACTTCAATGGATTGATCAACAAAACGTGGAGACAGGGAATACTGGGAATGAAGGCGGATGTCTGGGTCACCCATTATTTCAGGGCTGAACAACTACTAGGCAAAGATATGTTGTCACAGGCTGTCACGGCTGGAGTTCCTCAATTATGTAGATTTTCCAGGTTGTGTGGCCGTGTTCTTGGCATTGTAGGACCTAATGTTTCGCCAGTAGCTCTGACTGGCATCCTCAGAGGTATAACACCGAAAGAGTTCCCAGAAAGTTGGACCAGAACCAATGGGTTGGAATTACATCAGAAGAGCTTTCGGCTAGGACTTTTGGTTTCGGCGGAGCGAATGGCGGCCACCTCTCGGGACGCTCCCGGAGATGGTTAGCCCACACGCAGTTTGGGGGGGTCTTCGCATATGCGAAAGACCCTAGTGAGCCTTAGTCAAAGGCTCTGAACCGGGGGCGCTTGGGGAGTAGCCTCTTTGCCGGCAAACAGCTAGGAAATTGAGGCTTTCTCCCCGCCCCAATCGGCCCCGCTGCGTTGTGCCCGTAATGGGACTTAGCAACGCCACCGACTTCCAGGAGTGAACAAAGCGATTGAATTAAAGATAAACGGAAAGACTTGGCATCGAACCGTGAGTTGGAGATCTACTTTGAAGCGAAAATTTGAAACCCCCGCAAGCGTATAAGCGGATGGGAGGAGGGAGGAATCCCCACCCCCTTGAGAAACGGGACTTATAAAAGAAAAGCGGAGGGGGATAAAGGGAAAAAAAGAGTTGGTGAAAATACCTGTGGGGTTGCATTGAAGATTAAGAGTTTGTTGGTCTTCTGAGTGACGCGGCACGAACTTTGATAAAGTAAACAATTAAAAAGATGTCGGCATTTAAAAAGGTCCCGCAGAAGCCGGAAAAGAAAGGGGGAGGGACTTCCGGTCTGGGCACCCCCCCACCGGAGCTAGCTGTCAATCAACAGAAAAGCGAGTCACTGCGCCCTCTGCTGGATCAAATGCAGAAAATCAGCGAAACTTTGTGTAACATGGAAAGTGTTCTCAACAGTCAACAAAAACAATTAACAGAAACAACAAAGAAGATGGAGGAGATCGCGCAAAAATGCTTGGTCTCAACGGAAGACACCAAGAAAATAAAGAGAAAGGTCAATAAATTAGAAAAACATCAGGATATGCAAGAAAAAAGAATTTTAATGTTACAGATGGAAAAATCAAATCGGACTCTCCGCTTTCAGGGCATTAAAGAAGAAGAAAAAGAAGATCTCAGAACTATATTGGCGAATGCCTTGGCACCCCTAACTGGCAGAGAAGCGTTGGAATTGAAAGAAGAGATGGATATGGCCTATAGAGCCTATTCAGCCTTTACAAAGAAAAGTAATCTGCCAGCAGAAGTGGTTGTCAAGTTTACAAAGCAGTGGACTAGAGATCAGATTCTGCGTTCAGTTTCAGCGGTGCCCTTGAAAATTGGGGAGCAGACCATCAGAACTTTGAAAGATGTTCCTTATGAAATCCGTATGAAAAGGAAAGCATATAAAGGATTGACCACATTCTTACAAAGACATCAGACAGTTTACAGATGGTGCATTCCCGAAGGACTAATTTTTAAATATAACGATAAAAGAGAGAAGATAGACTCCGTCTTCAAAGCACAAGAATTTCTGAAGAGACACGCCAGTACAGAGGAAGATGCAGCACTCGCAATTTGGACTGATTCAAGCAGCGAAGAAGACAGCGATCCGGAGGAGGGAGGTGCTGGAGCGGGAGACAAGAAGCCTAAAGAGGGCCCATCTTACAACTTGAGAGACATAAAAGGAAGACACCCAAAGAAATAGTTCGTGGAACGTCAGAAAGGAGCTGATTAATAACTAACCCCAATGGACTTTACTAACTTTATTAACAGAGTTATTTCGGACTTTGGAAAGATGAAAAGAAGATCTTCCAACCGTGGTGGTTGCCAAAAACTGTAATTATACTAACTAAAACTAATCTTTTAACAGAAAAAATTCACTCCACTCTTTTCTTAATCCAACTATATACCTTCCCCTTTTCTTTTTATAAAAAGCAATAAAATTCTCTCCTCTTTAGGAGAGTTTATTATAAAAAAAAAAAAGAAGAGCTTCCGGCTAAACATTAGGAAGAACAGGGATCTTGGAGGTTTGTTGTCATCTTCTGGGCATGGAGCAGGGGGTCCCTGCAGGTGTGGAGGGGGAGGTATTTGTGAATTCCCTAACTTGTGCAGGGGGTTGGACTAGATGACCCTGGAGGTCCCTTCCAACTCTATGATTCTTCCCTAGGAGATCTGTTTGAGCTCCTCAGTCCCAATATCTCTATCATTGACAGAGAAAGGTGGCGGAGACCAGGGCACATCATAAAACATATAGACATCACCCTACCGACAAAAGTCCATATGGGCAAAGCAATGGTATTCCCAGTAGTACTGTATGGCTGCAAGAGTTGGACCATAAGGAAGGCTGAGCACCAAATAATAGATTCTTTTGAATCATGGCACCGGAGAAGACTCTTGAAGAGTCCCTTGGACTGCAAGGAGATCATATCAGTCAATCCTAAAAGAAATCAACCCTAACTGTTCCCTGGAAGGCCAGATACTGAAGCTGAAGCTCAAATACTTTGGCCACCCAATTAGAAGGGAGCCCTCCCTGGAGAAGACCCTGATGATGCTGGGAAAGACTGAAGGTCAAAGAAGAAGGGGACGGCCAAGGATGAAATGGTCAGACAGTGTTATCGATGCAACAAACATGAAACTGAGCAAACACCGGAGCATGACGGAAGACAGGAGGGCCTGGCGTGATGTGGACCATGGGGTCTCAAAGAGTTGGACTCGACTGTGTCACTGAACAACAACAACAAAGCTCTTTCCACACTTTATGAGTATTTATAACATTTCATCCCTGTTGGCATAATGTTTCTGTGTAGATTCAAGCTCATCACCAGTTTTTATCTTTTCAATGCTTTCTATAGTCGGTGGTTGTCTTTTAGGTGTGAAACAGGAGAAAAGGTCTTTTCTGGCTAAGCAGTTACATTGTTTCTACTTGTGAGCATTCCTCGTTGCAGTAGAACAGTGTCACTCTGACTGAATCTGTTTCAACACTCTGAGCATTCAAAAGGTTTCTCCCCTGTGTGGGTTCTTTGGTGCTTCTGAAGATTGCCACTCTCACTGAATCTCTTTCCACACTCTGAGCATTCAAAAGGTTTCTCCCCTGTGTGCATTTTCTGGTGCTGTTTAAGATGGCCACTCAGACTGAATCTCTTTCCACACTCTGAGCATTCAAAAGGTTTCTCCCCTGTGTGGGTCCTTTGGTGCTTCTGAAGAGAGCCACTCCAACTGAATCTCTTTCCACACTCTGAGCATTCAAAAGGATTCTCCCCTGTGTGGGTTCTTTGGTGCTTCTGAAGAGTTCCACTCTGACTGAATCTCTTTCCACACTCTAAGCATTCAAAAGGTTTCTCCCCTGTGTGGGTTCTCTGATGCTGTTGAAGATGGCCACTCTCACTGAATCTCTTTCCACACTCTGAGCATTCAAAAGGTTTCTCCCCAGTGTGGGTTCTCTGATGCCGTTGAAGATAGCCACGCTCAATGAATCTCTTTCCACACTCTAAGCATTCAAAAAGTTTCTCCCCTGTGTGGGTTCTTTGGTGCTTCTGAAGTGTGCCACTCTCACTGAATCTCTTTCCACACTCTGAGCATTCAAAAGGTTTCTCCCCTGTGTGGGTTCTCTGATGCTGTTGAAGATGGCCACTCTGACTGAATCTCTTTCCACACTCTGAGCATTTAAAAGGTTTCTCCCCTGTGTGGGTTCTCTGGTGCTGTTGAAGACTGCCACTCTGACTGAATCTCTTTCCACACTCTGAGCATTCAAAAGGTTTCTCCCCTGTGTGGGTTCTCTGGTGCTTCTGAAGATTGCCACTCACACTGAATCTCTTTCCACACTCTGAGCATTCAAAAGGTTTCTCCCCTGTGTGGGTTCTCTGGTGCTTCTGAAGAGTGTGACTCACACTGAATCTCTTTCCACACTCTGAGCATTCAAAAGGTTTCTCCCCTGTGTAGGTTCTTTGGTGCTTCTGAAGATTGCCACTCTCACTGAATCTCTTTCCACACTCTGAGCATTCAAAAGGTTTCTCCCCTGTGTGGGTTCCCTGATGCCGCTGAAGATTGCCACTCACACTGAATCTCTTACCACACTCTGAGCATTCAAAAGGTTTCTCCCCTGTGTGGGTTCTCTGATGCAGTTGAAGAGAGCCACTCACACTGAATCTCTTTCCACACTCTGAGCATTCAAAAGGTTTCTCCCCTGTGTGCATTCTCTGGTGCTGTTTAAGATGGCCACTCTGACTGAATCTCTTTCCACACTCTGAGCATTCAAAAGGTTTCTCCCCTGTGTGGGTCCTTTGGTGCTTCTGAAGAGAGCCACTCCGACTGAATCTCTTTCCACACTCTGAGCATTCAAAAGGTTTCTCCCCTGTATGGGTTCTTTGGTGCTTCTGAAGAGTGCCACTCTGACTGAATCTCTTTCCACACTCTAAGCATTCAAAAGGTTTCTCCCCTGTGTGGGTTCTCTGATGCTGCTGAAGAGTGCCACTCTCACTGAATCTCTTTCCACACTCTGAGCATTCAAAAGTTTCTCCCCTGTGTGGGTTCTCTGATGCCGTTGAAGATGGCCACGCTCAATGAATCTCTTTCCACACTCTAAGCATTCAAAAAGTTTCTCCCCTGTGTGGGTTCTTTGGTGCTTCTGAAGTGTGCCACTCTCACTGAATCTCTTTCCACACTCTGAGCATTCAAAAGGTTTCTCCCCTGTGTGGGTTCTCTGATGCTGTTGAAGGTGGCCACTCTGACTGAATCTCTTTCCACACTCTGAGCACTCAAAAGGTTTCTCCCCCGTGTGGGTTCTCTGATGGCATTGAAGATGGCCACTTCGACTGAATCTCTTTCCACACACTGAACATTCAAAAGGTTTTTTGTCTCTTTGTAGTCTCTGGTGTACAAACAGCTGTGAGCTATTTCTGAAGTACTTTTCACACCGAATGGATTTACTTGCCTTCATTATCCTGTGGTTTGGAATATGTACCTTATGCTGTCTTCTATCTCTCTTCTCAACCACATGACTGCCTTTCTTTCTCATCGGTCTGCCTCGATGCCTGACGTTTTCTTTCAAGTCTTCACTTTTAACTTTATCTGGCATTTGTTGATGAAGTTCCTCATCCTCTTCCTTTTTCTGATCGTCCTCTGCTGGAATAAAGACATAGATCCTGTTGGCATCTGGAAAGGCTGCTAGGGTCCAAAGGCATCTATGTGACTGTGGTACATAAGGATTGATGGCCCTTTAAGAACGTAAGAACAGCCCATGTTGGATCAGGCCAGTGGCCCATCCAATCCAATACTCTGTCACACAGTGGCCAAAAATACCAGGTGCCATCAGGAGGTCCACCAGTGGGGCCAGGACACTAGAAGCGCCCCCTAGCACCAAGAATACAGAGCATACCTTCCCCCTGACCGAGAGCTCCTATTTATACCTTGTGGCTAACAGCCACTGATGAACCCCTCCTCTATATGTTTACCCTTTGGCCTTTTCCACCTTGGCTACTCTTAACCACCATACGAAATGTTGCTCAGAAGTCAATTAGAAATCCCCCTTGGCCCTTCCTTGCCCTTTTCCTGTGACCTAACTGTGAAGGATACTCACTCTCAGGCTGTTCATTCGGGAAGGAAATCTGGCCTTGGGATCCCCTTGAGGAAATCTTCAGCCTTTCTTTAGATGCAAGGCCGTTGTCGATCTCCACCGTAGTCTGTCTTATACTACTGCCTTCGTTCGGAGAGAGACAGAGAGAAAGAGACAGAAAGTGATCATTCTTATATGGGGAACGGGAAAAATTCAAAAGTAAAAAGGATGAAACCGTGGTCAAGATCAAGGCCCACAGTCCCAACCAGCATAAGGGGGGAATAGTGACGCGCAGACTGCGTAAGCAAGGTGTAGCCACCTAGAGCCACCAGGATTGTGCAGCAACTCCAGCACTTTAGCAAAGTAACTGCTATATAGCACCACACAGAGTCAGAGCTGTGGAAAACTATATACAGTGTTTATTCACAAGATACTCCAACAAACTGCTCCGCCAGACACACACTTTGAGAGAAGAAGAACTGTACAGTACAAGACATTTACATTTATATATATGACAACCAATCAGCATCATGCTGAGTCATGCCCACTGACCTCATACCTGGGCCGGTCTGAACAGGTCAGGACTTGTTCCAAGCAGCTTGCCAGCTGTCAGTTAGATCATGCTGATCTAGCTGCTGGATATTAACAACCAACACTCCCCCTTAATATACAGCAAAGTTAGATCAGATGCAATTGCTTTCTAAGGGTCAGGAATTTGGTTTCATCAATACTTTTTGTTAACATATCAGCAATGTTTTCTTTTGAAGAGCACTGTTGCAAACTAACAAGTTTCCTCTGTACAGTATCTCTCACATTTTGATATCTGATGTTTATATGCCTGGACCTAGGCTTAATCCCTTGGGAATCAGCTATTTGTGTTGCAGCCGCATTATCACACATTACAGTCATTGGCATATTACATTTCACATCAAAGTCATCCAATAATTGTTTTAGCCACTCCAATTGAATAACACATTCGTTAATGGCTGCAATTCCAGATTCACATGTATTAGTGGAAATAAAATATTGTTTCACTGATTTCCACATAACCAAGGATCCATTTACAAATATGACATAGCCAGTAGTAGACTTGGCATCATTGTTTGTACCCCAGTTGGAGTCACTGTAGGCCAGAACCTGTTGAGAATGGTTCCCTTCCAGTACCAACTTGAATTTGGATGTGCCCCTTAAGTATTTTAAGACTCTTTTGGCAGCATTCCAATCTCTTACATAGGGCTTTGAACTCTTTTGGCACAGTAAATGTACTGCATTGCTAATATCAGGGCGAGACCATGTGGCAAGATAGGTCAATGAACCCACAAGCGATTGATACAATTGTTTTTGCTCAAACAGCTTATCATCTGGCTCCCTAACATAGCCAGTAGACATAGGCATTAAGACAGGATTTGCATTAGCCATCTTATATTTTTCTAACAATGTTTCAATTTTGTTTTCCTGGCTAATGGCAAAGTAGCCCTTTTCATTTCTGGTAATCTCCATACCCAAATAGTACTTGATTTCACCCAGATTTTTCATTTTAAAGTGCTGTTTTGTAGTTTCCTCGAACCAAACCAACTGCACATTTTGTTTGTACATAAAGCAGATATCGTCCACGAACACCATTAGATGGCATTTATCTCCATTAATTGTCTTGTGGAACATGCATGGGTCAGCAACGCTTTGCTTAAACCCCATGTTGGTTAAAGTACCAGTGAGACATACATTCCATAAATGCCCACTCTGTTTCAAACCATATAATCCCTTTTTCAACCTCAATACCAGGTTGGGATTTCAAAACCAGGTATTTGTTTCATGTATAGTTGCTCATCCAGAGCTGCATTCAGATATGCAGTTGTGAAGTCAAAATGCTGAACCTTCAACCCTTCTGCACCTGCCTTTGACAATGCTACATTCAAAGTATTACTTTTTACTGTAGGAGCAAACGTTTCATCATAGTCCACCCCTAACTCCTGGGTATACCCCTGGGCTATTAATCTAGCCTTCCTCTGAGGCATTTCACCTTGCACAGGTTTCAGTTTGTACAACCATCTGCACCCTATGACCTTTTTCCCCTCAGGCAATTCAGACAGTTCAAACACTTCATTTGTGCATAGAGAATCATACTCCACTTGCATTGCTTTTAGCCATGCTTGCTTTTCAGTCTCCTGCATCATAGTTACATCATTGTAACAAGTAGGTTCTTTTACACACACAAAATTTGCCACTTGTGTATCATACCCATATCTTTGTGGCGGAACACCTTTTGTACTTCTCTCAGACCTCCTGGGTGTGGTGCTTTCTGTTTTAACACCACCTGTTACACTAGGCTGAGAAGAACTTGCCTCTGGAACCTCAGAACTTACATCAGTATCTGTTTCACCAGTAACAGGCAACACTGTTTGTTCAGGTAGAGAGTTTGCATGAATATTGTGCCAATTCTTGCCCTCAGAAAAATTGGCAGACCTGCTAAAAGTGATTTGATGGTGGTCATTAGAGAACCTGTAAGTTTTCGTACCTGATTGATATCCTAAAAAGAGCATTTGCTTTGATCTGGGACCACCTTTTCTGCGCTGATCTACAGGTATGTTAACCCACGCTTTAGACCCAAACACACGTAGATAATTCAATTTTGGCATTTTTCCATAAAGCAGATAGAAAGGTATGCTATTCAAAATTCTTGACCAAGTCCTATTTGATACATACACTGCACATTTCAAGCCTTCAGCCCAAAATGACTTTGGTAACTGAGCATCAGCCAACATTGCATACATAATGGTCTGTAGGGTGGAGTTCTTTCGTTCTGCAACCCCATTCTCGGGTGGTGCCGCTGGGTTAGCAACCCTGTGTTTAACCCCTATTTTTTGCAACCATTGTTTCATTGCATTTGACATGAATTCTCCCCCCATATCAGTTTGCATGGCTTTTAACTCACCCAATTGGTTTCTTACTTTCTTGTGCCAGTATTTCAAGGTTTGGCAAGTATCAGTCTTACTCTTTAAGAGATATACCCATGAATAATGAGAAAAATCATGTTATAATCAACGCATAACGATTATGAGATAAACTAGGAGGAAACGGTCCCATTAGATCCACATGCACTAATTGCAAAGCATGCGTTGATACTCTGTCACTTTTACAAGCTACAGGAAATGCCTGTGACTTAACTTGTTTACAGACCTGACAGTCAAGGAATGTTTTACAATCCTTCACTCCTTCCCTGCCTGTTAGGGCTAGGGTTTGATTTATGCAATGGAAGGAGGCGTGGCCTAGGCGACGATGAAGAAGATGTAAACATTCATCGTGTGGATTCTTATTCCCAGGCACGCTTGCTGACGCTGCCGTTTCAGGGCAATCTAAAACATACACACCATTTTTCAAATTAGCTGTAGCCCTCACTTTCCCACCTTTGCTAATGCTGCAAGACTCATTTGCAAACACTAATTCAAACTGAGCTCTGTCTAACGCCAGGACACTGAGCAAATTATTCTCAAGGGAGGGTACACAGAGTACGTTCTGAAAAGTATGGCTTAGAAAAGAAATAGTTAACTCTCCACAGCAAGATACAGTAGCCACGTGACCATCAGCAAGGGTCACATGTGATAGTTGTGCTTTTCGTTGATTCTGGAGCATATCTGGAGTCTTACAGAATATTCCACTCGTCCCACTATCGATTATCCAATCATGTGTTAAATCAGTACCTGTCAACACAAGCGAGGCATTAGAACGTTTAAACAACACGTCCTGCTGTCTGCTGACGGGTTTCTTCTTCTGTTGCAAGGGACAGTTTTTTCATAGATGGGATACAGACCCACATAGGAAGCATTTTTTCACACGCAGAGCTCTTGCCGGCTCACATTTCACATTGAGCTGCTCTCTCTGCTTGCTGCAAGTCTCTTTGCATTCCACAGGCTGGGCATGCTGCCAGGAAATAGATAAGCGCTTCGTGTTTATTTTAGCTTCATGCTCCAGCGCGCGGCCAACAATCATTTGTAGATTTAATTGTTCAACAGGTAAACCTTCCAGGGAGGTGACTAAAGTGTCAAAGTATTCATTTAAAGAACTTAATAAACAATAACATTTGTCCTCTTCGGATATCACCTTCCCTCTTCCCTGCAACTGCTGAAACAGCTCTGTCAGAGTGTTCACATGCTCCCGGACAGACTCTGTTGGAGCCTGATGCTTTCTGTAAAGACGCCGCATCAAAGTCATGATGGTACCTGCTGATGTTTGCACGTAGACTGCTTTAAGTGAATCCCACGCTCCCTTTGCATCAACTGCAGACAAAATATGAATTAATTGATCATCACTCACGGCCAGAACGATGCACGCCAGAGCTTTCTCGACCTTTGCCACATCTGCTGCCGGAACTGGATCAGGAGGGTCATTAACATACACCCAGAGCCCTTCCCTGATGAGATAGTGTTTCATCCGAAACGCCCACGTATCATAATTCGTGGAGGTCAGCTTGTCCAACACCTGCGTTGTTGGCACCAAAGCCATGCTTCCTCCGGCTTTCTCAACACGCTCGGGCTGGAACTGTTATCAGTCTCTCTCTCACACACAGCGTGACTCACCACAGCCAAGGCTTTCCCGGGCAGGCTTGTTCACTCCCCACTCCTGGAAGAAGTCAGCACCCTCAGCTCCTTGTCCACTGCGGCACGCTCACTCTCGGTCTGGCTCACCGGCGTTGTTCAGATAGCAGTGCTGGCTGTCAGACTCACCGGTCCCCGACAGGCACGAATCCCCACTGGGCTGGTAGGCTCACCGTTGCTCTGGACGGTCCTCCCGCGAGGCTGGGCCCATAACCCTGACGCGCAGACTGCGTAAGCAAGGTGTAGCCACCTAGAGCCACCAGGATTGTGCAGCAACTCCAGCACTTTAGCAAAGTAACTGCTATATAGCACCACACAGAGTCAGAGCTGTGGAAAACTATATACAGTGTTTATTCACAAGATACTACAACAAACTGCTCCGTCAGACACACACTTTGAGAGAAGAAGAACTGTACAGTACAAGACATTTACATTTATACATATGACAACCAATCAGCATCATGCTGAGTCATTGCCCACTGACCTCATACCTGGGCCGGTCTGAACAGGTCAGGACTTGTTCCAAGCAGCTTGCCAGCTGTCAGTTAGATCATGCTGATCTAGCTGCTGGATATTAACAACCAACAAATAGATCTGTGTGGCAAAGCATCCTAGTTCCCCCAGGGGATTCTGCGATTATTAAGTGGCCAACTCTGAGCTGCAGGTGTTTGTGACGTGAATCTTCCTGCGGCTAACAGCCTTCTCTTTTTCAGGGTTGGCCTGAAGAATGCGGTCACTGGTCAACAGTAACTGGTTAACTGTGAGAACCTGTTATCCGGTTGTGTAGCCAGGAGGGAGGGGGGATTAGGAGGGTGCTGACTGCCTCTGGAAAATTCCATCAAGGAGGACCCTGAATTGGGTCGTTAGGACCACCTGATCCTAGGAGGCAGAAAGTGTCATACTTGTTGATAGAAGAGGGAAGCTGGGCTAAATTGACGCTCATGCCATATTACTAGGTCTTGATAGTTTCTTGCTGCAACATGATGAATAGTTTTCTGTAGAGCAACTTAGGCTACGGCTGGAATATTCACACTGCAGCAAGAGGTGCCATCAAATACCAAGTACTGCACTTGTCAGAGAGGACAGTTTGCTGCTTTCCTTGTTTTCCTGTTGCTGAGCTGTGTGTTTCGTGATGTTTTATTTTTAAATCCGTAATTAACTTTTATATATCTAAAAAGGGGTCTGCTTTACTTCTGTGCTCTCTTCTCATGAACCCACTGAACAGGTACCAACAGTGGAGACCCAGGGAGGACCCAGTCTTCGGTTCTTGACAGGATCGTCTGCAGGTCACAGGCAGAGCAGATGTCTGTGATCCCATTCAGGGGGAAGGGCGTCTCGTAAAGGTTGGTACCAGTGAAATGAGGATCTGGCCCCTTCTAGAGCCTTCCTGAGGGCCTCTCATCCCTCCCTTTGCCTCAGGCCAGGACACCTTCTCTGGCTTGGGCGATGGCCACAACACTGGGCTCTGTTGCCCCTGGGCAAGAACACACCCAGGCACACAGGAACCTGCCTTCTACTGAATCAGACAACTTGGTCCATTGAAGTCAGTGTCGCCTACTCAGTCCAGCAGCCGCTCTCCAGGGTCTCAGGCAGAGGTCTTTCACATCACCTCCTACCTGGTCCCTGCCTGGGAGCCACTGCCCACCCACTCCCAAGCAGCGGGACAGGCCTCGAAACTGTGAATAGCTATTCCGTATTTTGATTCAGGCCTCCTCACAATGGCAGGAATTTGCACCTTTGGCACCAAGGAAAGGTCCTTACCCAGAAAGGCCACATTCTCGTAGTTCTCCAGCATGACTTCCCTGTACAGAGCTCTTTGTCCCGGATCCAGCAGGGCCCATTCAGCCTCGGTGAAATCGATGGACACCTCCTCGAAGGAAAAGGGACCCTGAAAGGAAAAGCCGATTTCCTCCTCAGAGGTCACACCAGACTGGAAGGAAGGAGACTGGGAAGATACGGGACGTGTGGCTTGGGATGGGTAAAAGGAACAGCGTAGAGGTGTGCAGAAAAACACTGATGCCGGTATTTTTCAGCTTCAGGTATATCACATCTAAAAAATACCGGTAAATGCCGAATTTCCCCAGTCCAATACCAGTAAAGTATTTGTATTGGGGAAATATTCGGTATTCCTAAATATTTTCGGGTCTGATATACACCACCAGAGAGAAAGGAGGCATGTTAAAATGTTGTCCTTCCCTCAGGCAGCCCCTAGATTTCCTTGTCAATTTCACTCCTCACCAGTCAACTGAGAATGTAATTGACAAGGGAAGACCTCTGCTGTGAGCCTTTCCTTCTCTAGCTGACATGGAGTCAGCAGGGAGCCGAGGCATGTTGAAAGTGCATTTCTTTCCCTTCCCCAGATTTAAACATGCCCCCCCCCCTGCATTTCCTCGCAAAGCGCACAGGAAAGGAAGGGGGCATGTACTGGTAGCTGAATACAGATCAAAATGCACACCCCCTAGAACAACGTTCAGAGGGTCTCTCGCCCGGACACCTTCCAGAAACTGCAGGGGCAAGTGTTCCCCTGAGAAAGGAGGAGGGAACCGGACTGTCCCCGCTGCTCATCTCAATGTGCCCTGGGGCATTTCTGTGTAACAGCCGGGATTGGCTGAGGCCTCTCTGTTTGGTTCCTCTCCCATAAGGCTTTACAGGCTTAGCTGCTGTCCTCTCTGAACCCTCTCTCTAGCCTGACAAGGCGCTCTGCTCCAAAAATAATAGTTTATATTCTTCTAGGTCTATCATTTCACCCTCGTACTGTGTCAAGGACTCCTAGTGAGAAGGTTTTTAGCTTCTGACCTGCAACATACTTGCTGAACCAGGCCTCTCCGCTTCCAATAAAGTCTACACAGAACATCCTTGACGGTCTAACTAGGGTATGAGTTCAAGGTGAAAACTGTTGTCTTTATTTTGATACTAGGGAGCAAAGCCCGTTGTGGTGGAAGAAAACGGGCCCTAGAAAGGAAGGAAGGGAGGTGGGAGGGAGAGAGGGTTGGAAGGAAGGAAGGAAGGAAGGAAGGAAGGAAGGAAGGAAGGAAGGAAGGAAGGAAGGAAGGAAGGAAGGAAGGAAGGAATAGGGGGAAGAGTGAAAGAAAGGAGAGAGGAAGAAAGGAAAAGGGGGAAAGGAAGGGAAGAGGGGCAGAAAAGGGCTTCTCTGGGCCCAGAGAAGGCCTTTTCTGTTCCCCACAGACCATCCCCTTGGCCTTCTATGGGGGCAGTAGGCAGTGTGTGCAGGAAAAGCGCTTCGCTGGGCCTACTGCCCCCATAGAAGGCCCAGAGGATGATGTGTGGGGGACAGAAAATGGCTTCTCTGGGCCTACTGCCCCCATAGAGGGCCCAGGGGATGGCGTGTGGGGGACAGAAAATGGCTTCTCTGGGCCTAGTGCCCCATAGAACGCCCAGGGGATGGTGTGTGGGGGACAGAAAATGGCTTCTCTGGGCCTACTGCCCCCATAGAAGGCCCAGGGGATGGCGTGTGGGGGGAGGAAAAGGCCTTCTCTGGGCCTAGTGCCCCCATAGAAGGCCCAGGGGATGGTGTGTGGGGGGCAGAAAAGGCCTTCTCTGGGCCTAGTGCCCCATAGAAGGCCCAGGGGATGGCGTGTGGGGAGCGGAAAAGGCCTTCTCTGGGCCCAGTGCCCCATAGAAGGCTCAGGGGATGGCGTGTGGGGGGCGGAAAAGGGCTTCTCTGGGCCTAGTGCCCCCATAGAAGCCCAGGGGATGGTGTGGGGGGGGTGGAAAAGGGCTTCTCTCACTTGCCTCAGCCTTGAGGGCCTGTCCCTGCGTTCACACTCCAGACGGTCCTCTCCTGTCGGAGGACTGGAGCAGACTGAGCTGAGAACACTGACTGGGGCTGACGTGGGCGGGACTTTGCGAAGCAGCCAGTCAGCCCTGGCCTGTGTCTTCTGACTGCCAGTTCTTGAGCCGAATCAATTATGGCAAGCATACAATGTTGTGGAACCAAAATTCAAATATATATAAGGACAGGATTCTTCCGCTAAACATTAACCTTCGTCGATGTGGGCTGAACCAATGGCTACTGAGGGTCTAAATTGCTGAAGACTCTGTGATCTCTTGTAGACTAGACTGGGGCGCTCCGTATTTCACACTAGTGCACCAGGTTTGTGTTGAGGTATTCTGTGCTGAAACTTGGCAATGTTATGTTTTTATCCTAAAAGATCTGTACGTGCTAAACAATGCTCCCTCTAAGGTGTGGAGTCGGGTGAGCAAAACTTCTACTTTGTGAGCTACTGGCATTAAAGTTCTGAGTGAGCGATTTGGCTACTGCACAAATTAGCTTGCTCTGGAATCATCCTTCCTGAGCTAAGACAAAAACATGTGAGCCGGGGGCTAAAAAACTGTGAGCTAGCTCATACTAACACATCTTAGAGGGAACGCTGGTGTTAAAGTGCTTTCTGGCCTTAGGAAGCTTATCTTGTAAATAACCTGGGAGGGGTTTTTTAGAACTATGGTCTCTCTCTATGGATTCCGTCACTCCCTTGCCAGTCTCCACCCAGCCAAAAGAGCGAAAGGGGAATGGGAGGGTCCTAAGGAAACAGTTCGGGGGTCTCAGAATACAGTAACACTCACCTCTCCTACCTGGACTGGAGGTACAGCAGCCGTTTCCACAGCTCTGAAAAGATGTCGGCTCAACAGCGTCTCTTCACTGCCTGTTCCTGAGACAAAGAAGGAAGGAAGGAAGGGCGTTTCCTGGCTTGTTCCCGGCTTCACACACACCCTGCCTGGGGTTGTGAAACTTTGCCCTGCGTACACTCAACGCACTTTTATATACTTTTTACCGAATTCTGGGAGAGGCAAAAGAGAAGTCCACAGTACCCATCAGCCTCAGGGATTATAAATGCGGCTAACGTATTTCAGACTCCTGTGAGACCTGTGTTTGCTCGGCGGGGAGGGAAAGACGTCGCTTGACACGTCACCGTCCCATTCGGACCAGACATGACTCGAGCGCATCTGGAGACTCGAGGGGAGTATGAGTGAGTTCTCGGAGTGTCTCTTGGCAGGCTCACTTCCCCAATGAGGTTTTCAGCCAGATGCAACATCAACAGGACACCACATCTGTCCCAAAGCCCCTCCCCAAAGCTCCTGGGGGGGCAGTCCACCGCCTGCCACCCGCTCCCCCAGCACACTGTTCCCACTGCAGACAGCCAGAGGCCCCTTGAAGCACAGGCACAGAAGCCAAATTTTCATAATATTATTGGCCCCCGAGGAACTGGTTTCCAGAGCTCTGCTGCCCCAGAAGGTGGAGGCTCCCTTTAGCCACCAGGCTGAATAGATCTGACCAGGTTTATCTAGCTCCCCCCCCCGCCGCCCTGGCAAGTTAATTTCTTTTTATGGAAGGAAGATGAGGTTTGAACTTTTTAATTAGAGGGAGGAATTGCCCTCCAGGAATTGGTCTCATCTCCTTTTGGAGGCATCAGAGTTACTGGACATTGGAGTGCCGCAAATTAACTCTGTCTTGTGTGCAGAATTATTTATTTTTATCCTGACCTGAACCCTCTGCCCATCACATTCACGGGCTGCCCCAACTGCACCCAGGAACACTGGGTCCTTACCACAGGAGAGGGGATCTTGGGCACGCTCCACGGCCTGCGCCCCCTGCCCTTGCTCCAAGGAAGCTCCTTCCACCTCAGGGGTTGTAGCTTCCATCTCCAGGGATGGTCCCCACACCTGAAACAGCAGCGAGGGAGAGGGGTAAGAGGTGGAATGGAAAAGAGACCATCTGGACGTTGGGGTATACAGCATACCTCTATGCCCTGGCGCACACTGCAGGACTGGTGTTTTTCCCCTCAGGGTCCATTTCCTCAGGGTTTACTTCGTTGTTCTTGGTAAAGGCGGGTCTGTGGGTGTGCTGCTTTGGACACAGATGTTGAGAAATGGTGGGGGATCTGTCGGGGCCAGCCCACCCCTGCACAACAGCCGGTCCCCATGGAGGGTCTTCTGACTCCCCTGCTGCAGACACCCCTCAAATCACCCGCTGGCAAGCACAGGTCTGTCGTGTCTCCGGGACACAGGCAGGCTCTGGGGGGGGAAGGGGGTCCTTCCATGTGCAAACACTCTGGCTGGGGGGAGGGCGTCCTTTCATGTGTGGGGAACCGCTGGGAAAAAACTTCAGCCTGTCACAGCTGGTTAGGGTGACTTGTGGAGTAATGGGGGGGGGGGTGTCAAAATTTCCCAGGGTTGGTCTAGGAGCCTTCACCCCCCCCTTGCAGCCGAGGGCGGGCTGTTTGTTGTGTTTGGAATGCAGACAGTCAGAAGCCTCTCCAACACACATCTGGCCTGGAGGAGAGTTTGCTTTTTAAGGGCGTTTTTTAGTCAGAGAGAAATTTTCTCTGGGTTGTTTTTTGCGTTTATTCCTTTCAAAAAAGGATGGAACAGGTCTGGGGGGGTTTTCCTGCTTGCATGCTTTAACGTGGGGGGGAACCAGAGACTCTGACATGTTTGGTTAGTAAGTGATTTTTCTCTGCTTGCTTGTGTGTGGGTGTGGGTGTTTTTCAAGTTAAGGCTGCTTTCTGTGAGTTAAAATGGTTAAAAGCTGTTTCTGAAGGGGCCAGGGGAGACGTTGGCTGAAAGAGAGAGAGAGAGCAGGGGGCTTCAGAAATTCTCTCTTTGCCATCTAACAAATGTTGGAAACGTAAACATGCCGAAGGTTCCTTTTACCATATGTGGTGGACTTGTGATACAGCAAAAATATTCTGGACTGCAATACATACAGAGACGGAGAAAATTTTGAAATGTACCTTCAAGAAAAAACCTGAAATGTTTCTTCTAGGTCTTAAACTAGAAGAAATAAACGTGAGTAAAAGAACTTTGATATGGTACACGGTAACAACTGCCAGAATGGTCTATGCTCAAAGTTGGAAAAATGAAAAAAATTCCTGAACTCTGGGACTGGTTAAGAAAACTGCTATTTATGGCAGAAATGGATAAATGGACAAGAAAACTTAACAAGTTAGAAGCAGAAACCTTTTTGGAAGATTGGAATGACTTTAAAGAATATATAGAGGAACATTGGGAAATGAAGGATAGCATATTTAGTTTGGAAAACAACTAGAGATGTAACAAATGTATACAATTAATAAGTATTAGTAGTACTTGCAAATAAGCAAACTGCGTTACCTGTAGAATGTATATGATAACAGTGAATGAATATGTATTATTTATTGATTAAACGGTGGAAACAATGCTGGGAGCCAACGGGGGGGGAAGGGAAGTTGAAGAAAAGGATATGATTTATATTATTTTAGCTAAATTGTGAAGTATGGTAAATCCTAATAAAATTTGTTTAAAAAAAGAAAAGAAATTCTTCCTTTACCTATTCCTGTGCAATGGTGCCACCTTTTCTAAAAAAATAAAGTCTTGAGACGTTAAATTTTAAAACAGTTGTGTTTTTCTTCTTCTAAAAAATAAAAATGAGACAACTGAAAGATTTGGAAATCTTATTAAGACGTGCTTTGCAGCCTCTAGGGAAACATCTTAATCCTAAAAAGGCGCTTGCCCTCTGTGGCAACCGTAGAACATGAAACAGAGACACGCCCAGGAAACCTCACGCCTTGAACGGAACTTTGTTGGGCTTGGAGGTGCCGTTGGACTCTTCACTTTGGGCTCTGGTCGATGCCTAGGCTCCCTCCCGGGTCACTGGCCAATCAACACAACTCTTAAGCATGTGCAGAGTGCGGTATCGGGGCAGACAGGGCGGGTTTGCAAGCATGAGCCGGGAAGTGGTGCCAGCCAGCACCGTGGGTAGGGGCTCTTGAAGAAGGCCTTCATAAGTGGTGGTGTTGATGCAGACATTGGGGGGGGGTGCTGGGAGGAGACCCCCACCCCTCCCCTGGCTGGTTGCACACTGTTGTCAGTGCCTGGGGAATTCCAGCTTCCCTGCTGCCAACAGGCTACCTTTTGGCTATGCTCCTGCAACGGGTTGGACTAGATGCCCTCCAAGGTCCCTTCCAACTCCAACATTCTCTGATTCCACTTTCCACAGTTTTAGAAGTGTAGAAAATGGGCTCACACCTCTGAAAAAATGGGAACGGGCATTGTCTTTTCTTTTCTTGGGGGGTGCTTATCTATTCTGGCAGAGGCGCTGCTGCCTTTAAGAAACACGGTTTCAAACTGAGGTGAGATTTACATTTTAACATTTTTGTTGTTGTTCAGTCGCACAGTCGAGTCCGACTCTTCGCGACCCCATGGACCAGATTACGCCAGGCCCTCCTGTCTTCCGCTGTCCGCTGAAGTTTGCTCAATTTCATGTTCGTTGCATCGATGACACTGTCTAACCATCTCATTCATTGCCGTTCCCTTCTTCTTTGACCTTCAATCTTTCCCAGCATCAGGGTCTTCTCCAGTGAATGCTCCCTTCTCATTTGGTGGCCAAAGTATTTGAGCTTCAGCTTCAGGATCTGGCCTTCCAGGGAACAGTCAGGGTTGATTTCTTTTAGGATTGACTGATTTGATCTCCTTGCAGTCCAAGGGACTCTCAAGAGTCTTCTCCAGCACCATAGTTCAAAAGAATCTATTCTTCGGCGCTCGGCCTTCCTTATAGTCCAACTCTCACAGCCATACATTACTACGGGGAATACCATTGCTTTGACCATGCGGACTTTTGTTGGCAGGGTGATGTCTCTGCTTTTTATCATGCTGTTTAGGTTTGCCATCACTTTCCTCCCAAGGAGCAGGCGTCTTTTAATTTCATGGCTGCAGTCACCATCTGCAGTGATCTGGGATCCTAGGAACGTGAAGCCTGTCACTACTTCTACGACTTCCCCTTCTATTTGCCAAGGAGTGATGGGGCCAGATGCCATGATCTTAGTTTTTTTGATGTTGAGCTTCAAGCCCACTTTTGCACTCTCCTCTTTCACCCTGAGCAAGAGGCTCTTTAGATCCTCTTCACTTTCTGCCATCAGAGTGGTATCGTCTGCATATCTGAGGTTATTGATCTTTTCCCCAGCAATCTTAACTCCAGCTTGTGATTCATCCAGGCCAGCATTTCGCATGATGTACTCTGCATATAAATTAAATAAGCAAGGTGACAATATACATCCTTGTCGTACTCCTTTTCCTATGCTAAACCAATCAGTTGTTCCATATCCGGTTCTAACTGTTGCTTCTTGACCCTTATACAGGTTTCTCAGGAGACATATGAGGTGGTCTGGTACTCCCATCTCTTTAAGAACCTGCCATAATTTATTGTGATCCACACAATCAAAGGCTTTAGCATAGTCAATGAAGCAGAAGTAGATGTTTTTCTGGTATTCTCTTGCTTTCTCCATAATCCAGCGAATGTTGGCAATTTGATCTCTAGTTCCTCTACCTCTTCGAAACCCAGCTTGTACTTCTGGCAGTTCTCTATCCACGTACTGTTGGAGCCTAGCTTGTAGGATTTTGAGCATGACCTTGCTAGCGTGTGAAATGAGTGCAATTGTGCGATAGCTTGAACATTCCTTGACGTTTCCCTTCTTTGGGATTGGAATGTAAACTGACCTTTTCCAATCCTGTGGCCACCGTTGTGTTTTCCAAATTTGTTGGCAAATTGAGTGCAGCACTTTAACAGCATCTTCTTTTAAGACTTTGAATAACTCAGCTGGGATACCATCACCTCCACTAGCTTTGTTGTTAGTAATGCTTTCTAAGGCCCATTTAACTTCGCTTTCCAGGATGTCTGGCTCAAGGTCAGTGATTATACCATCGTGGTTGTCAAGGACATCGAGGTCCTTCTTGTATAGTTCTTCTGTGTACTCTTGCCATCTTTTCCTAATCTCTTCTGCTTCTGTTAGGTCCCTACCGTTTTTGTCCTTTATCATGGCCAGCTTTGCATGGAACGTTCCCTTGATTTCTCCAATTTTCTTGAAGAGATCTCTAGTCCTTCCCAATCTATTGTTTTCCTCTATTACTTTGCATTGTTCATTCAGGAAAGCCTCCTTATCTCTCCTTGCTGTTCTCTGGAAATCTGCATTCAGTTGGGCAAATCTTTCCTTTTCCCCATTGCCTTTAGCTTTCCTTCTTTCCTCTGCTATGTGTAAAGCCTCATCAGACAGCCACTTTGCTTTTTTGCATTTCTTTTTCTTTGGGATGGCGGTGAGTGCTTCCTCCTTTACAATGTCACGGACCTCTGTCCATAGTTCTTCAGGTACTCTGTCTATCAAATCTAGTCCCTTAAACCTATTCTTCACCTCTACTGTATATTCATCGGGGATGCGATCTAGGTCAAATCTGAATGGCCTTGTGGTTTTCCCAACTTTCTTCAATTTAAGTCTGAATTTTGCAATGAGTAGCTCATGATCTGAGCCACAGTCAGCTCCAGGTCTTGTTTTTACTGACTGGATAGAGCTTCTCCATCTTTGACTGCAAATTATATAGTCAATCTGATTTCGGTGTTGCCCATCTGGTGATGTCCATGTGTAGAGACGCCTCTTAGGTTGTTGGAAAAGGGTGTTTGCTATGACCAGCATGTTCTCTTGACAAAACTCTGTTAGCCTTTGCCCTGCTTCATTTTGTTCTCCAAGGCCAAACTTGTCTGTTATTCCGGTTACCTTTTGATTTTCTACTTTAGCATTCCAGTCCCCTATGATGATGAGGACATCATTTTTTGGTGTTAGTTCTACGAGCTGTTGTAGGTCTTCGTAGAACTGGTCCACTTCAGCCTCTTCTGCAGCAGTGGTTCGGGCATAGACTTGGATTACTGTGATATTGAATGGATTGCCTTGGATTCGGACCGAGATCATTCTGTCATTTTTGAGATTGTATCCCAATACTGCCTTTCTCACTCTCTTGTTGACTATAAAGGCCACACCATTTTTCCTACGGGATTCCTGGCCACAGTAGTAGATATAATGGTCTTCTGAGTTAAATTCGCCCATTCCTGTCCACTTTAGTTCACTGATTCCCAAGATGTCGATGTTCATTCTTGCCATCTCATTTTTGACCACGTCAAGCTTACCTTGATTCATAGATCTTACATTCCAGGTTCCTATGCAGTATTGTTCTTTGCAGCATCGAACTTTCCTTTCACCGTCAGACACATCCACAACTGAGCGTCCTTTCGGCTTTGGCCCAGCCGCTTCACTCTTTCTGGGGTTACTCGTACTTGCCCTCTGCTCTTCCTCAGTAGCATACTGGACACCTTCCGACCTGAGGGGCTCATCTTCCGGCGTCATATCTTTTAGCCTTTTGTTACTGTCCATGGGGTTTTCTTGGCAAAGATACTGGAGTGGGTTGCCATTTCCTTCTCCAGGGGAAGGAAATGGCAGTAAATGGCATTTTAACATATATATATAAAAATGGTTTGAAGAGACAGTATATCTGAAAACCTTTCCATCCATGAAACTACAGGGGAGGAATGTGTTTTTAATATATTGTACAGGGCGGCTCTGGCTATTCTAAAAATGGTGCAGCTGCCAGAATACCCCGCCTGGTATTCTTATCTGTTCTGTCCAGAGACTGTTCCCCCTGTCGGGGTCTGACTAGGGGGGCGCAAACTTATTAAGGATCCCAACGTTTCAGAAACATGTTATAACCTACTTATGAACTGAACAACAACAGAAAAAACAGCCTTGCTACCATGGTGCACATTTTAAAAACCACTGCTTAAAAACAGCGGAACCCTAGAACCGGGGCTCCACTTTCTGCCTGTGCACTTCTCTGTAACACCACCTGTCTTGCTCTACTCCAAACCCCAGAGGGTGGAAAGTGCTCCTTCTAGTCACACAGGCAGCTGTGAATCTTTTCTTCTGCACACGAACTGAACATAAGAACGTAAGAGAAGCCCATGTTGGATCAGGCCAGTGGCCCATCCAGTCCAACACATTCTGTGTCACACAGTGGCCAAAATTACCAGGTGTCCAGCAGTGGGGCCAGGACACTAGAAGCCCCCCCACTGTTGCCTGCCCCCCAGCACCAAGAAGACAGAGCCTCCCTTGCCCCAGACCGAGAGTTCATATAGGAACATAAGAGAAGCCCATGTTGGATCCGGCCAAGGGCCCTTCCAGTCCAACACTCTCTGGGTGACACAATGGCCAAAAATACCAGGGGTGCCATCAGGAGGTCCACCTGTGGGGATGGGTTGCCAGGCTCCAGGTGGGCGCTCCTGCCCCCCCACACCTCCGCCAGCCCCCCCTCCAGGATCTCCTTCCTCCTTCTCCCCCCCTTCTATCTCACTCTCAGCCGCCGCTCCCCCCCCACCCCCTCCAAAATTTGCCCCTGGGACGGGAAGCCACTCGAACTTCCCCCGGTCTCCCAAGGCGCCGAATGCGGATCCTGCACCAAAGTCGGCCGCGGGAACCTCGATGCTGCTCTGCACGAAGGGGACAGGAGGCTCTCCGCGGGGCGGGGGGGAGGAAGGGCAAAGGGGGGCGGGGGGGAACTGGGGGGGGCGGGTGCCACTGCGCGGGGTCTTGCGAGCAAAAAGGACACTCGGGGGCTCCCGGCCTGGAAGCTGCGAGCGGCGATTCGGCTGCTACGTGAATCAAGTTTGCTCTTCCGGAGCCTGAGCGGAGACGGAGCTGTGTGAGCTGGAGGCTAAACCACTGTGAGCTGGCTCACACTCGCTCGGCTTAGAGGGAACCCTGGCGGGCGCGCTCCTTCCTCCCGCCCCCCTCGGTGCTCCCCCCCTCCTCCTGCATTGCAGCCCCCCCCCAGCCCCGTGGAGCTCACCAGGGTCCCTCCAGCCCCCCGAGTAGAGGCCGGTCCGGAGGCGCCTCCTTGCAAAAGCGGAGGAGGAGGAGGAGGAGGGGGGGAGGAAATGCGCCCCCCCGTGCAAACCCACCTCCCTTCCCCCCCCCATGGGCCTCTCTAGGACTGCGGATCTCGCTCTCTTTAACCCTTCGGGGCGGTGCCCGTTTTGCAGAGAGGAAAAAAGGGAGGGCGGCGGGACTCGTGCATGAGGCGGCACGGCACTCGGCGTCCCTTGCCGGAAAGCCCGTCGAATCCGACTGTGGGGGCGCTGCGCTCATCTCCCGTTTCCAAGCCGAAGAGCCAGCGCTGTCCGAAGACGTTCCCGTGGCCGGGTGGCCATGGGCATGACTCGACCCCTTAGCCGGGGTAAAGGAGGAGGGGAACGAGGAGAAGAAGAGGAAGAAGGAGAGGAGGAGAGGAGGAGGAAGAAGAAGAAGAAGAGGAAGAAGTTCTTGTTCCCAACCTGGACAGCCCTACTTGATATCACACTGTATTCGCCAGGACAAGAAATGCAAAGCTTTTCTTTTAAGTTTCTAGTCCTCATCAGGGTTGTAAAACCGCCCTTCAAAATGCCTCCTGAAATCCCAGAAACGGGAGGGGATTCCGAACAGGGCTGCCTTCCACAGGGGACCCACTCCCTGCTGCAACCCGTAAGCGGAAGGTTTTTCAGTGTGAAATGTTGAGGTTCTTCAGTCACAGGCTCCGAAAACGGGCTTCCCCGGTCCACCTTGGTCGCCGGAGGGGGATGGGGGGTGAGGTTGCCAGCTCCCGGCTGGGGAACTCCTGGAGATTTGGGGGTGGAGCCCGGGGTGGAGAGGGAACCTCAGTGGGGCAAGGCTGGACTGGATGGACCCTCCCTGGTCTGACCCAGCAGGGCTCTTCTGAGGCTCAATGAACTGGTTGGCCCTCTCTGCTCTGTTGCTGGCCCTCCTCCAGAGGAACTGGCTGGCCCTTGTGTGAGGCAGGATGCTGGACTAGATGGACCCTCCCTGGTCTGCCCTGTTGCTGGCCCTCCTCCAGAGGAACTGGCTGGCCCTTGTGTGAGAAGCCAGGATGCTGGACTAGATGGACCCTCCCTGGTCTGCCCTGTTGCTGGCCCTCCTCCAGAGGAACTGGCTGGCCCCTGTGTGAGAAGCCAGGATGCTGGACCAGCTGGACCCTCCCTGGTCTGCCCTGTTGCTGGCCCTCCTCCAGAGGAACTGGCTGGCCCCTGTGTGAGAAGCCAGGATGCCGGACTAGCTGGACCCTCCCTGGTCCGATCCAGCAGGGCTCTTCTGACCTTCTTCTCCTCTGCGAGACGGAGCAGCTTCAGGGTGGAGTCAACTGCACGTGCTCCATGGTGTGGAAAAGGCGGCTGCAGGGCCTGTTTTCAGACATCTCCAAAATTTGTAAAAATATATATATATATCCTGCTCATAGTGTTCATATCGATAGTCGACTGCTCATGTCGAGTCCTGGCAGTTTTCCAGTGAGTGATGTTCTTTAAAACCCTTAGGATAGGGGGTGCGTGGGTGGGGGGGGGGATGACAGCTGAGGAGGGGGCTGAGAGGCCCCAGGGTGGGGGCGGCCTGCCAAAGGGTGCATTCTCTTGCCCGCCCCGTGAGCAGAGGGGCTCTCCCAGAAGCCTCAGAGCAGCCAGGTTCGAGTCCGACCGCGCCTTGGAGCTCAGCCAGGAGTCCGGCCTCGGAGCCGGCTGTTCTCCCAAAGACCAACGTGGCTCCCCTTTTGGAAACAGCCTCAGAGAAGTTTGCTGGGTGGAAACTCAACCCTTTCTGAGGCTGCGTCCAAAGGCTCCCTTAAGACCAGCCCAGTTTCATTCCGGGTCTAAGCCTTTGTGAGCCTGGGCACTTCACCGTGAGTTTATCCCCTGGATGGAACTTGAAGGTCGGTGCCCCTGGACTCAAAACAGGGTTCCGCTGCTTCGGGGACCCACCTGGACGTATCTTTAGGAGACTGGTTTGTGAGCTGCGGTGGCTCAAGTGGTTAAGACGCTGAACTGCAGGCTGGAAGGTCGGTAGTTCGGCAGTTCGAGACCCAAGAGTGCTGCATGACGGAGTGAGCTCCCGTCTCTGGTTCCAGCTCCTGCCAACCTAGCAGTTTGCAAGCAGATAAATAGGTACCACTTCGGTGGGAAGGTAACAGCGTTCTGTGCGCCTTAGCGTTTAGTCATGCCAGCCACCTGACCATAGAAACATCTTCAGACAGCGCTGGCTCTTTGGCTTGGAAACGGAGATGAGCACTGCAACCCTAGAGTCGGATTCGACTGGCTTCCGAACAAGGGAAACTTTTACCCTTACCTTGTGAAACGCAATCCTGCGGTGCCCTCTACTGGCAGATAGTAGTTTGCCCTGACAACCCTTTAAAACTGAAGCACCAGCATACTAGAAAGAGATATACCCCTTTGTACCAGAATTGTTTTTATTGAATAAAATACCAGAAACCTTTTAAAAAAATCAAATGTTTGTATGATTACACATGTGGTAACCACTGCTAGAATTCTCTATGCTAAATGCTGGAGAAAAGAAGAAACACCTTCATAGAATCAGAGAACGTTAAGAGTTGGGAGGGACCTGGCAGGTCATCTAGTCCAGCCCCCGGCACTCCGCAGGAGCATAGCCGAAGGAGAGCCCTACAGCGTACCCAAAAGATGGTCGTCCAGCCTCCGCAAAAAATTCTACTTTGTGAGCTACCGGCATTAAAGTTGTGAGCCAGCGATTTGGCCACTGCCTCAATGAGTTTGCTCTGGAGCCCTCCTTCCCTGAGCGAAGACAAAAACGTGTGCGCCAGAGGCTAGAAAAATGTCAGCTCGCTCACAGCGACTCAGCTGAGAGGGGACACTGCCTCTAAATACGGGGGGAGGAGGAGGCGGCGGCGTTCCTCCTCCCTCTGCGGCCCGGGAAGGGCTAAAGCCAGCGAGCTGCAGGGCTGGAGAGGAGAAGGTGGTGGTGGGGGGTCTTTGCTGGAGTCCCCGGAGAGGGGGCGGGGCGGGGGTGGATCCGGCCGTGCCGGGAGGAGTTGGCGACGGCTGCAGCTGCCCCAGCGCCTGCAGGAGGGCTCGCACTGCAGGGGGCGGGAGGGCAGCCCCGGGACCCCCTTAGCCGGCTCGGCCTCGGCCCCACCCCACCCCCAGCAGCTCAGCAGGGAGCGGCCGGAGGCGGGGCTGCCCGGGCGGGGTCCCTCCACGGAGGCTGCCGGCACGTCTCTGCAGGAGGTGAGTGAGGTGCGAGGAAGGGCCCGGCGCTCCCAGGCCTCGAACCCCCTTTCCCCACTGCCTCGGTGCAAGTGCGCTGGGAGCTCCCCACTGGACTTCCTTCTCTCCAGGCCCCCCTGGAGGTTGGCAACCCCGAAATTGGTGGGCGGGAGAGGGGGGCCCCTGAAGGTGGCCCCGCCTAGGGTGCAAAAGACCCTCAGCCGGCCCTGCATGAAGGGAGCAAATAAGAAATACAACACAAGAAGGGGAGGCAATAAACAGTAGGTTGGAGAAAGGCTGAGAGGGACAGAAGGAGGCAGGGAAAGGGGAGAGGATGCGGGGGAAGCCAGGAGGAGGGAAAGAGGAAAGAGAGTTTTTGTGGGGGGGAGTGAGGTGCCCCCCCCCCAAGTCCTGGAGGGCTCTGATGGACCCACATCCCGTGTCCCTGGCAGTGTTTTTCCCAGCCCAATTTGAGAAACACGCTCAGCAGGTCTGGAGAGAGGGAAACACTAAAATATTTTTTATTTATTAATGAAGGAAGAGTACAGATCTCAAGGTTCTGGAACCCCTGAATACCCAACAGACTCTTTGAGTGTTAGGAAGGGTGCCAGGGGATCTTATACTCAGGATGAGGTATACAAATGAAACAAGAGTACTGGTTCCATCCAACATCAGCACTCTTTTTTTTTTGGTAAATACAATTTATTATTGGATATATCACATGTTCATACAATTTAAACAAACCAATACATATCCATTTTTCTTTCTCCCTCTCCCCCCAAACAAGGCTTCCCGCAGTGCTCCAACCCCATTAATGTCTCTCTTATTCTATTACCATTACTTCTAAACTTATTTTCTCTTACTAACGGTAACAATTCAGAAGTCTAACTCTCTTTCATTTTCTTCTTAATAGCTATCAAAACAAATCAAACCACATTTAACATCCCAGTTTTTCAACAGGTATTCTTGAAAGTCTTTCCAGTCTTCAAAAAAAGTTTCATCTTCTTCGTTGTTTAGCTTTCTTGTTAATTTGTCCATTTCTGCCATAAACAACGTCTTTTTAAGCCATTCCCATGTTTCAGGTACTTTATCTTGTTTCCAACATTGAGCAAAAGTCAGTCTAGCTGCTGTAGTCAAGTACCACAATAATGTTCTCTTGGCTACATTTATTTCTTCCATTTTAAGACCTAGCAATAACATCTGTGGGTCTTTCTTAAAAGTACATTTCAGAATTTTTTGTATCTCATTGTGGATCTTAGTCCAATAACATACTGCTTTATCACATGTCCACCACATATGGTAAAAAGACCCTTCATGTTTCTTACATTTCCAACATTTGTTAGACATACTTTCATTTATAATAGCAATTTTTTTAGGCGTCATATACCATCTGTACATCATTTTGTAGCAATTCTCTTTAACATTTACACAAGTTGAAATTTTCATTGACTTTTTCCACAAATATTCCCAAGATGTCATTAATATCTCATTATTAACATTTACCGCCCATTTTATCATTTGCTCTTTTACAATTTCATCCTCAGTGTACCATTTCAATAAAACCTTGTACAGTTTAGAAATCATTTTTTTCCCTTCTCAAGCCATACAGTTTCAATTTCAGTATTATTTTCTCTAAAACCATGTTCTCTTTTATCGGTCTTAAATAAATCATAAATCTGTCTATACTTCAACCAATCGTATTCAAATTCCACATCAAATCTATCTTTTAACACAAAGTTTTTCCCTTCTAATTTTAAAAGACTTTTATAAGGTAGCCAATCTAACCCTTGATTTCTTGAATATGGGTTAATCACTTCTGCTGGTACTATCCAAAGTGGTCTTTCTTCTGAGAAGAATTTTCTATACCTCATCCAAGTCTCGAACAGTAATCGTCTTATAAAGTGGTGTTTGAAGAATTTGTCCATTTTTACTTTTCCATACCATAAGTATGCATGCCATCCAAACTTGTTATCATGCCCTTCTAAAGCCAATAACTTCTTATTCTCAAGATTAATCCACTGTTCCAACCATGTTAAACAGACGGCATCATAATACAGTCTTAGATTTGGTAATTGTAGACCTCCTCTTTCCTTTGCGTCACATAAAATTTTCATTTTAATCCTTGGCTTTCTTCCTGCCCATACAAATTTGGATAATTCTTTCTGCCACGTATCCAGTACTTTCCTTTGTTTTAATATTGGAATAGTCTGAAATAAGAACATCAAACGCAGTAAGATATTCATTTTTACAGTTGCGATTCTTCCCAATAATGATAAATTCAAAGTATCCCATTTCTTCATGTCTTGCTGAATCCTGTACCACACCTTTTCATAATTATTTTTAAACAGATCAATATTTTTCATAGTTAATTCAATTCCTAAATATTTAGTCTTTGTAACTACTTCACATTGAATTTTCTCTTGGAGTTCTGTTTGTCTTTGCTTCGTCATATTTTTGCACATCACTTTGGTTTTACTTTTATTAACGTAAAATCCCGCAACTGATCCAAATTCTTCAATTTTTTCCATCAATTGTGGTATTTTCTCAATTGGATCCTGAATCATAAACATTACATCGTCTGCAAATGCCCTGTTATCTTTTCTTATCGCTGTCAATAATATTTCCAGTATCCAAAAAAACAACAACGGGGATAGCGGGCAGCCTTGACGTGTTCCCTTTTGGACTTGGAAGAAATCTGTTCTTTCTTTATTTATATTCAAAGCCGCTTTCTGTTCTGAGTAGATTGCCACAATCATGTTTAAAAAAGACTGTCCTATATCCATTTTTTCAATAACTTGCAGCATAAACTCCCAATTTAAATTATCAAAAGCTTTTTCCGCATCTAGGAAGAGGAATCCAACTTCTTTTTCTGGATGTTTGTCATAGTATTCAATTGCATCAATCACCACTCTTAAATTGTCTCTGATTTGTCTATTTGGTAAAAAACCAGCTTGTTCTTCCGCTATAGTATCTTTCAAATATTTTTTCAGTCTTTCCGAAATTATTTTTGCAAATAATTTGTAATCATTATTTAATAGCGATATTGGTCTATAATTCTTTACTTGAGTTAAATCCAAACCTTCTTTGGGTATCAATGAAATATTTGCTTCTTTCCATGAATCTGGGATCCGTTTAGTCTTTCTTATCTCATTCGACAGAAGTACTAAGATAGGGGTTAGCTCCTCCTTAAATTTCTTATAAAACTTTGCTATAAAGCCGTCTGGACCTGGAGCTTTGCCCAACTTTGCATCTTCTATCGCCATTGTCACTTCTTCCTTCGTTACTAAACCATTTAATAACTCTTTAATTTGTTTTCCCAGCTCTGGAACTTCGATAGTCTCCAAATATTTCTTAATTTTCTGTTGATCAATTCCTTTCTTTTTAAACAGTTTGGCGTAGTATTTGAAGAAGACTCTTTTTATGCCTTTCAAGTTCATAACATCCTTTCCATCTTCAGTAATCTTACTTATAAAATTCCTTTCTTTTCTATTTTTCAATTGCCACGTTAAAAATTTTCCTGGTTTATTTGCACCCTCAAATGCTTTTTGCTGTAATTTCTTCAGATTCCAGTATAATTCTCTGTTTAGTAGAACATTCAGTTGATCTTGCAGAAAGTGGATCTCTTTAATAATCTTTTTCTTCCCTGGTCTTTTCTTTAATTCCTTTTCTTTTTGTCGAATTTTTTCATGAAGGTCATTTTGTTGTTGCATCTTTTGTTTTTTATCTTTAGAGTTCAGAGAGATAAGCAAGCCTCTCATTACCGCTTTGTATGTGTCCCATACAACTTGTATATCAGTACCTTTATTTAAATTCAGTTCAAAAAAACTTTTCGTTTCTTTTTTTAAAGTTTCATTAATTAATTTTTGATCCAATAAGTCCTCATTAATTCTCCAATATAATTGTTTGGGTTTTTCTTTAGATATCCAAAGTAAGGGATTATGATCTGAATTAGTTTTCGGTAAGATTTGTATTTTGTAGGTTTTTTGCGCCATCTCCTCTGACATCCAAATCATGTCAATTCTAGAAAAGGAATTATGTCTGTTAGAATAAAACGTATAATCCTTTGTCTTGGGGTTCCACTTCCTCCAAACGTCTTCTAGTTTCTCTTGCTTCATTAGCTGAAAAAAATTTTTTGGCAGCTTTCCAACCGTCTCTCCACTTGCTTTGGATTTTCTGTCCAATACATTGTTCACTGTGCCATTAAAGTCTCCTGCAAGGACTATTTGATCATAATTTAAACAGTCCAACTCTTTAGTCAAATCATTAAAAAAGGTCTCTTTTGCGCCATTGGGTGCATATATATTTACAAGCAATGTCTTTTTTCTATTCATCATTATTTCCACGCCAACATATCTTCCTTCTTTGTCTGAGAAGATTTGTTTAGGTTCCAATTCTTTTGTAATGTATATCACTGTTCCTTTTTTCTTATTGATTGCTGAGGAATGTAATTCTTCTCCCAATTTTTTATTAATCAAATATTTATTATCTTGTTTTCTGATATGTGTTTCTTGTAAACAAATTATGTTACATTTTTGTTTCTCTAGCCAATGATTCACTAATCTTCTTTTGTTTGGTGAATTTAGTCCATTTACGTTCCAAGATAAAAATTTGTAATCCATAGTTGTTTTGAATTAAATATCTTTAAACTCATCAAAGTTGTTCTCTTTGAATCTATACATGTCTCCTTCCGTTTTAAGGGTAAATCTCACCGAATTGTATACAAATGATAATCCATATGGAATCTCCCATCTAAACCTGATACTCATTTCTTTTAATCTATCTGTTAATTTCTTGAATTTCTTTCTGTCTTGTAAGATCGATCTCGGAATTTCTCTCAAAATTATTATTTTTTTTCCATTAATTTCCAACGGTTGTGTAAATTGCTTCTTGAAAACGTCTTCCTTCATTTTTGTAGTCACAAATTGAACAATCACATCTCTGGGTAATTGCTTTCTCTTGGCATAAGCTGAGTTTACTCTGTAAATCAGGTCAAAGTCTGGATCCAAGTCTCCAACATCTTCCCCTATATAAGTTGTCAGTGTGTTAATTACTAGGGCCCGTAAATCCTGATCTTCCTCCTCTTCTATTCCTCTCAATCTCAAATGATTCTGAGTGGCCCTATATTCCATCATGGACTCCAGTCTTGTGTTTTCTGACAAGGTTCTTTTAACTTTCTGATCCATTTCTTCTGATTTTGTCACCAGACTTTTGACCTCTTTTTTAACTTCTTCCGTATCTTTTTTTATCCCTGCCACTTCTGTTAGTACCAGTTCTTTCAATTCTTCCATATTTTTTTTCTGTACTTGGACTTGGACTTGTTCTATTTGCTCCAGTTGTATTTGCAGCTGTTGTTGCAACTGTTGTTGCAGCTGTGATTCTATTTGCTTTCCCAAACTCTGCACCACTTCAGTCATCCGTTTTTCCATCGCTTCCATAGCAGCCTGCCACTCTTTTTTTTCCTTTGCAGTCATTCTTGGACTGGGTGATGAGGCAGCTCTTGGTCTTGGCCTCAAATCCGTCTTGGAAGCGACTTCAGGGCTAATAAATCTTTATATTACCAATCTTCAAGCCAAATCGCCACCTTTGTAACTTCTTCCAGTGCTTTTTCAGCTTAAAAATAACTTTTTAAAATTTAGTCCTCCTCAAAATGGCGGGCGCAATTTCTCTATGATTTTCTGGCTAGAGTAGGCTCCTTCCGAACTTCCTGTTTATCTGTCCGTCACTGTAATCCAACTTCCGGTGGTGGTGGTGTCACACACTAAAACAACCGTCTACTTCCGGCACAGCAACATCGAAAACATCCACTCTAGCCTACTTCCTGTATCATAGAATCACAGTCAGTTTCGTTTCTGCTACGCAAGGTTTAGACTTAGCTGACCACAGGAATGCAAAACAAAGTCACTTTTCGGCCGTTTTCTCTAAAGGAAAGCTTTCTTTTTACTTTTAAATCAAGTGAAATAGTTCATTGAAGCTTTCTACGCTTATCCGTACGTTTCGATTTCACGTTCTTCTTTAAACCGGTAAGCAATTGTTCATTTGTTACCTTACTTGTAATCTCGGGGTTTCGCAGTGCTTCTTCTGTAAACGATGTTAATCTTGATGTTAAAGAGGTCGGTAGATGACGAATTTATGCTGAATTCTCAGCCCAGCTGGTATCTGTAGTGCTGATTTGCAACTGCCCTCTTCGCGGAAGGAGATCAAAGTGTAAACAAGCTTCCTCCGAAGCTTATCCACACCGATCTCAACTCCCTCTCAGGCTTGGCTGCTTGCTTGCCACCCCCCCTCCTGGGGAGTGCTGCGCTGGGCCAGGTAGAGCCCAGACTGTCATCAGATACCACTGTACACCCTGCACAAAACGCAAAGTGTGTCAATTCGCCATTTTAACTCCGACCGGAAGCCCATCCAACATCAGCACTCTGACCTTACAGGTCTCTGGCTTTGGGCCGGGCTTTCCCAAGGACACTTTTTTCCTTTTCGCTAAACAAAAAGTGCTTCTTTTCTTAGACTGTGAAATTCTAAAAGGATCTCTATAGCCGATATGGTTTGCAGGGTGCCCTTGTTCTTCGCTTGGCCAGAGACATGCCCAGTTGTAACTGGCCTGCCAAGATCATACGACTTAGTAGAATTGTGATATGTCAGCATCTTTATTCTCCCATCATACATTCAAATTTGCAGATGACACAAAGCTGGGTGGGATTGCTAATTCTGAAGAAGACGGAGTCAGGATTCAAAACGATCTAGATAGGCTGGAACAGTGGGCTGAGACAAATAAAATGAAATTCAATAGAGATGAGAGCAAAGTCCTACACTTAGGTACAAAAAATCAAAGGCACGGATATAGAATGGGAGGGACTTGGCTTGACAGCAGCACATGTGAAAGGGATCTCGGTGTTCTGGTTGATCACAAGCTCAACATGAACCTGCAGTGCAAAGTGGCGGTGAAGAAAGCTAATGCAATCTTAGGAGGAAGCATCGTGTCCAGATCACGGGAGGTGGTGGTTCCGCTCTGTTCTGCGATGGTCAGGCCTCACCTGGAGTCCTGTGTCCAGTTTTGGGCACCACACTTTAGGAAGGATGTCGACAAGCTCGAACGTGTCCAGAAGAGGGCAACCAGGATGGTGAGAGGGTTGGAATCCAAGTCTTATGAGGAAAGGCTGAAAGAGTTGGGTCTGTTTAGCCTGGGAAAGAGAAGGCTTAGAGGGGACATGATGGCAGTCTTCAAATATCTTTAATGAGCTGTGGCTCAGCTGTGGGAAATCATGCTTAAAGTTTAAAGGACTCCCCCCCCACTCCCAGCAAAGAAAAATAAAAACCAGCAAGAAGGGGAAACGGCAGTCACAGGAAGTGCCTACTTTTCCTCTAAAGGGTAGGAAGGGCTAACTGTAGTCCTCAGCCATGAGGATGTGGAGGTGATTACTCCCGGGACAACAGTCTCTACAGCTAGTACTGTTAATGAGATTTCAAAAGACAGACTGGTATCTGGGGGGGAACGTTAAACACAGCTTTTACAACGTTTAACAGGTAGGGCTGCTGCGGATTTTTATTCCAATTTCAAACCAACTGCAAGAGATCACTCAGGAGGCGAAAGAGATGGCCTTTCAAGATGCTGGTGGAACCCAGTCTTTGGAAGAGACAACACAACAGCATCAAGATGAACAGATTCCATTGGATTCAGTTTACAGGGGAGGAACTTTAAAATTTCATGGGATACAATGACCATTTCAAGGTATTTGAAAAACCGTGCCTGGCACACGAAAGCTCACACCTTGAATAAACTTTCCTTGGTCTTGAAAGGTGCCGCTGGACTCTGAATTTGTACCTTGTGATCTAAACGTGAAAATTAAGAAGGTTGTCAGGATAACCATATTGTCTGCCAGTAGAGGGCACTGCAGGATTGCTTTTGACAAACCAAAGAGAGATCCACGGGGCTGGCTGCGTTGGTCTGAAGCTAGAGAACAAAGTTAGAGTCCCCATGGCACCTGTACGACCAACAACGTTTTATTCAAGGTGTGAGCTTTAAAGGCTTGTTGGGGAAAAAAATCTGTCACAGATTAAATGCATTGCCAGATATGCTGTACCCAAACATCCTGCAGTTATTCTTTTAAATCTACAGGAACAGGCAGAAATTCCAATTGATCAATCTACATTCCTAGAATTATGGCTTCCTTTTTGGACTACGTTACCAACAACACTGATCCAGAAACTGTAATCCCAACTTCTTATAGTTTTCTGGCATTATTTTAAATATGTCTCATTTTTGCCATCAACAAACAATATCGAAACTATGTGATGTCAGAAGACGTTTGTTGTTTTTACACTACATCCAGGGCCGACCCACTTCCCCCCCCACAGTTTGATATTGTTTGCCTTTAGATTTATAGACTGTCTGCATTATATTTGTTGGTTTATTGTGTTGTTACAGATTTATTACATTGTCTGTTTATCTTTATGAAAATTTAAAAAATACAGAAATGTAAAAAGGATTCTCATTTGAACTGTCCTGTTTTCCAGAACAAATGAAGAATGAAAACAACTCACTTCAATGTATCGATCAACAAAACTTGGAGACGGGGAATACTGGGAATCAAGGCAGAGGTCTGGGTCACCCATGTTCCAGGGCTGAACGACTACTAGGCACAGAGTTGCTCAGTTTGGTGAAGTGGTTAAGTGTGCGGACTCTAATCTGGGAGAACTGGGTTTGATTCCCCACTCCTCCACTTGCACCTGCTGGATGACCTTGGGCAAGCCATAGTTCTAGCATAGTTGTTCTTGAAAAAGAGCAGATCTCAAGAGAGCTCTCTCAGCTCCACCTACTTCACAGGGTGTCTCTTGTGGGGAGGGGAAGGGAAAGGAGTTTGTAAGCCACTCTGAGACTCTCTTCCCTTCTTCTCTCTCAATAGTTTGCCAGCTACATCACAAGAACATCCGCAGGCAGGAAGAAGGTGATTGTGTATGATTTAGGGGCAGGTCTAATAACTACCCTGCTTTCAAAATAGTGATGAGTGTAAACAAGACCAAGATAAATGCAACGATTGTAATGTGATACGAAAAAAAAATCTATGATTTCTCTTGGGGACAAAGTTACAAGTACTGCTAATACTACTCTGGTTTGTTGCCTAGATTCATAATTGAAGGAAACGAAGACATTCAGTAAAAGGTTAGTGAAAAGATGTAATTTTCCCCCCATCCAAGTCCATGGACCCCCTGAAATCTATCCACAGATACCTGTTATCCTTGACTTGTCAATTTCATCACAGGGTTTGGAAAATACATATGGTTTTTTTGCCAGTTTGGCAGAGGTCAGAAGGCGTTAGCTTGGCAGATAGACCAGAGGAGGGCACTCACTCAAAACGCTCTTCTTTGCATAACTACTTTTGGATTATATCTGAGACTCCGATCACCTGGGCATCCGAAGAAGAGCCCCATTAAATCCCACTATGGGAAAGCTCTGCCCTTGTGTGGACTACCTGACAAACAGGAAGGTTGGATCTCTCCCTCAAGGTCTTGCTACACAGTGACCGATTTCGCACAAGCCGCTGCTCCGCCCTGGCTCTTCCAGGTTTCCCCCATGTCGTTTCGATCCTCAAAAAACAGGGTTAGGGTTAGGATCGAGACAACACGGCGGAAATTGGGCCAAACTGCAGTTCAAAATGCGGCTGCCCAGGAAATAGTGGGAAACTGACGCATACAATCGGGGGAAAGGGAACAGCGAGGGTGGAGCAGCGGCTTGTGGGAAATCGGTGAGTTTGTATGAGGTTCCTCACCTGGGTGGATTCCTCAGTGCTCAAGGAGATATGGGCTGGTCTTGAATCTTCTTCCACCCTCAGAACACATCCTTTCTTCTTTGGGCTGTATCAACCGAAGTATAGTGTCCAGATCATGTAACGTAATGGTAACACTTTACTCCGCTCTGGTTAGACCTCACCTAGAGTACTGTGTTCAATTTTGGGCACCACAATTTAAGAGAGATTTTGGGCACCACAATTTAAGAAAGATATCGACGAGCTGGAATGTGTCCAGAGGAGGGCAACGAAGATGGTGAGGGGTCTGAAGACCAAGTCCTATGAGGAAAGGTTGAAGGAGCTGGGTATGTTTAGCCTGGAGAGATGACTGAGAGGTGATATGATCACCATCTTCAAGTACTTGAAGCGCTGTCATCTAGAGGATGGTGCAGACTTGTTTCCTGCAGCCCCAGAAGGTCGGACAAGAACCAATGGGTTGGAATTAAATCAGAAGAGCTTTCGGCTAAACATTAGGAAGAACTTCCTGACAGTCAGAGCGGTTCCTCAGTGGAACAAGCTTCCTCAGGAGGTGGTGGGCTCCCCCCCTTTGGAGTTTTTCAAACTGAGGCTAGGTGGCCACCTGAAAGCCATGCTGATTCTGTGAACTTAGGCAGATCATGAGAGGGAGGGCAGGAAGGGCTGCGTCAGTGCTGAGACCTTGTGGCCCTTTCTTACACTCCCAGGGAAATGCTGATTGCCACTTTGGGAGTCAGGAAGCCATTTTTCTCCAGGCGAGTTTAGCCAGGGATCCTGGAGGTTTCTTGTCATCTTCTGGGCATGGAGCAGGGGGTCACTGCAGGTGTGGAGGGGGAGGTATTTGTGAATTTCCTGCCTTGTTCAGGGGTTGGACTAGAAGACCCTGGAGGTCCCTTCCAACTCTATGATTCTTCCCTATGAGATCTGTTTGAGTTCCTCAGTCCGAATATCTCTATCATTGACAGAGAGAGGTGGTGGAGGCGAGGGCGCATCATAAAACGTAGAGACATCACCCTACCCACAAAAGTCTGTATGGTCAAAGCAAGGGTATTCCCAGTAGTACTGTATGGCTGCAAGAGCTGGACCTTAAGGAAGGTCGAGCACCAAATAATAGATTCTTTTGAATCATGGTGCTGGAGAAGACTCTTGAGAGGGAGCCCCGTGGACTGCAAGGAGATCAAATCAGTCAGTCCTAGAAGAAATCAACCCCGGCTGTTCCCTGGAAGGCCAGAGACTGAAGCTGAAGCTCAAATACTTTGGCCTCCCAATGAGAAGGGAGCCCTCCCGGGAGAAGACCCTGATGATGCTGGGAAAGACTGGAGGTCAAAGAAGAAGGGGATGGCAAAGGATGAGATGGTCAGACAGTGCTATCGATGCAACAAACATGAAACTGAGCAAACACCGGAGCATGACGGAAGACAGGAGGGCCTGGCGTGATGTGGTCCACGGGGTCGCAAAGAGTTGGACTCGACTGTGCTGCTGAACAACAACAACAAAGCTCTTTCCACACTTTCTGAGTATTTATAACATTTCTTCCCTGTTAGCATAATGTTTCTGTGTAGATTCTTCAGGGCTCTTTTTGTAGCAGGAACTCCTTTGCATATTAGGCTACATACCCCTGATGTAGCCAATCCTCCAAGAGCTTACAGTAGCCCCTGTAAGAAGAGCTCAGTAAGCTCTTGGAGGATTGGCTACATTAGCGGGTGTGTCACCTAATAAGCAAAGGAGTTCCTCGTACCAAAAGAGCCCAGAGCTTCTTACACCAGTTTATATCTTTTCAATGCTTTCTATAGTCTGTGGTTGTCTTTTAGGTGTGAAATAGGAGAAGTGCTCTTTTTCAGCTAAGCAGTTGCGTTATTTCTCCTTGTGTGCGTTCCTCGTTGCAGTAGAACAGTGTCACTCTGACTGAATCTCTTTCCACACATTGAGCATTTCAAAAGGTTTCTCCCCTGTGTGGATTCTCTGATGCACATGAAGATGGCCACTCTGACTGAATCTCTTTCCACACTCTGAGCATTTAAAAGGTTTCTCCCCTGTGTGGGTTCTCTGATGCTTCTGAAGAGTGCCACTCTGACTGAATCTCTTTCCACACTCTGAGCATTCAAAAGGTTTCTCCCCTGTGTGGGTTCTTTGATGCTTCTGAAGAGTGCCATTCACACTGAATCTCTTTCCACACTCTGAGCATTCAAAAGGTTTCTCCCCTGTGTGGGTTCTTAGATGCTTCTGAAGACTGCCACTGCTACTGAATCTCTTTCCACAATCTGAGCATTCAAAAGGTTTCTTCCCTGTGTGGGTTCTTTGATGCTTCTGAAGACTGCCACTGCTACTGAATCTCTTTCCACACTCTGAGCATTCAAAAGGTTTCTCCCCTGTATGAGTTCTTTGATGATACTGAAGACTGCCACTGCTACTGAATCTCTTTCCACACTCTGAGCATTCAAAAGGTTTCTCCCCTGTGTGGGTTCTCTGATGCTGTTGAAGATTGCCCCTCACACTGAATCTCTTTCCACACTCTAAGCATTCAAAAGGTTTCTCCCCTGTGTGGGTTCTCTGATGCACATGAAGATGGCCACTGTGACTGAATCTCTTTCCACACTCTGAGCATTCAAAAGGTTTCTCCCCCGTGTGGGTTCTTTGGTGCTTCTGAAGAGAGCCACTCTCACTGAATCTCTTTCCACACTCTGAGCATTCAAAAGGTTTCTCCCCTGTGTGGGCTCTCTGATGCCCATGAAGATGGCCACTCTGATTGAATCTCTTTCCACAGTCTGAGCATTCAAAAGGTTTCTCCCCTGTGTGGGTTCTCTGATGCCGTTGAAGATGGCCACGCTCAGTGAATCTCTTTCCACAGTCTAAGCATTCAAAAGGTTTCTCCCCTGTGTGGGTTCTTTGGTGCTTCTGAAGATGGCTACTGTGACTGAATCTCTTTCCACACTCTGAGCATTCAAAAGGTTTCTCCCCCGTGTGGGTTCTCTGATGCTGTTGAAGATGGCCACTTTGACTGAATCTCTTTCCACACACTGAACATTCGAACGGTTTCTTGACTCTGTGTAGTCTCGGGTGTAGAAAGACCTGTGAGCTATTTCTGAAGTACTTTTCACAATTAATGGATTTATTTGCCTTCATTATCCTGTGCTTTGGAATATGTATGTTATGCTGTGTTCTATCTCTCTTCTCAACCACATGACTGCATTTCTTTCTCAGCGGTCTGCCTCGATTCCTGACATTTTCTTTCAGGTCTTCATTTTTAACTTTATCTGGCATTTGTTGATGAACTTCCTCATCCTCTTCCTTTTTCTGATCGTTCTCTGCTGGAATAAAGACAAAGATCCTGTTGGCACCTGGGAAGGCTGTTAAGGTTCAAAGGCATCTATGTGACTGCAGTAGATAAGGATGAAGGCCCTTTAAGAATATAAGAGAAGCCAAAGCTGGATCAGGCCAGTGGCCCATCCAGTCCAATACGCCATCACACAGTGGACAAAAATACCAGGTGCCATCAGGAGGTCCAGCAGTGGGACCAGGACACTAGAAGCCCTCCCACTGTTGACCCCCCAAGCACCAAGAATATAGAGCATCCCTTGCCCCTAACCAAGAGCTCCTATTTATACCTTGTGGCTAATAGCCACTGATGGACCCCTCCTTTATGTGTTTACCCTTTGGCCTTGTCCATTTTGGCTGATCTTAACCACCGTACGAAATGTTCCTGGGAAGTG
This sequence comes from Gekko gecko, assembly GCA_029375565.1. Lineage (NCBI taxonomy): Eukaryota > Metazoa > Chordata > Lepidosauria > Squamata > Gekkonidae > Gekko > Gekko gecko. The sequence continues at coordinate 11,595,850 of JAPDNY010000002.1, forward strand.
AATTAGAAATCCTCCATGGCACTTCTGTGCCCTTTTCCCGTAACCTAACTGTGAAGGATACTCACTCTCAGGGTGTTCATTTGGGAAGGAAATATGGCGTTGGAATCCCCTTGAGGAAATCCTCAGCCTTTCTTTAGATGCAAGGCCATTGTCGATCTCCACCGTAGTCTCTCTTATACTCCTGCCTTCGTTCGGAGAGAGCCAGAGAGAAAGAGAGAGAAAGTGATCATTCTAATATGGGGAAGGGGGAAAATTCAAAAGTAAATAGGATGAAACTGTGGTCAAGATCAAGGCCCACAATCCCAACCAGCATAAGGGGGAATAGATCTGTGTGGCAAAGCATCCTAGTTCCCCCAGGGGATTACGTGATTATTAAGTGGCCAACTCTGAGTTGCAGGTGTTTGTGACTTGAGTCTTCCTGCGGCTAACATCCTTCTCTTTTTCAACGCTGGACTGAAGAATGCGGTCACTGGTCAACAGTAATTGGTTAACCATGAGAACCTGTTATCCGGTTGGGTAGCCAGGAGGGAGGGGAGATGATGAATAGTTTTCTGTAGAGCAACTTAGGCTACGGCTGGAATACTTACGCTGCAGCAAAACGTGCCATCTAACACCAAGTACTGCAAGTGTCAGAGAGGACAGTTTGCTGCTTTCCTTGTTTTTCTGTTGCTGAGCTGTGTGTTTAGTGAGGTTTTGTTTTTAAATCCCTAATAAACCTTTCTATATCTAAAAAGGGGTCTGCTTTACTTGTGTGCTCTCTTCTCATGAACCCACTGAACTGGGAGCTGCTCAGGTACCAACAGTGGAGACCCAGGGGGGACCCAGTCTTCGGATCTTGACAGGATTGCCTGCAGGTCACAGGCAGAGCGGATGTCTGTGATCCCATTCAGGGGGAAGGGTGTCTCGTAAAGGTTGGCACCATTGAAATGAGGATCTGGCCCCTTCCAGAGCCTCTCAGAGGGCCTCTCATCTGTTGGTTTCCCTCAGGCCAGGACAACTTCTCTAGCTTGGGCAATGGCCACAACACTGGGCTCTGTTGCCCCTGGGCAAGAAGACACCCAGGAACACAGGAACCTGCCTTCTACTGAATCAGACAACTGGGTCCATTGAAGTCGGCGTTGCCTACTCAGTCTGGCAGCCGCTCTCCAGGGTCTCAGGCAGAGGTCTTTCACATCACCTCCTACCTGGTCCCTTTTCCTGGAAATGCTGGGGATTGAACCTGGGACCTTCAACATGCTCTGCCAGGGAGCCACAGCCCACCCACCCCCAAGGAGCGGGACAGGCCTCAAAACTGTGCATAGCTATTCAGTATTTTGGTTCCTGCCTCCTCACAATGGCAGCAATTTGCACCTTTGGCAACAAGGAGAGACCCTTACCCAGAAAGGCCACATTCTCATAGTTCTCCAGCATGACTTCCCTGTGCAGAGCTCTTTGTCCTGGATCCAGCAGGGCCCATTCAGCCTCGGTGAAATCGATGGACACCTCCTCAAAGGAAAAGGGACCCTGAAAGGAAAAGCCGATTCCCTCCTCAGAGGTCACACCTGACTGGAAGGAAGGAGGCTGGGAAGGTACAGGATGTGTGGCTTGGGATGGGTAAAGGGAACAGCGTGGACGTGTGCAGAAAAACACAGATGCCGGTATTTTTCAGCTTCAGGTATATCACATCTAAAAAATACCGGTAAATGCTGAATTTCCCCAGTCCAATACCGGTAAAGTATTTGGATTGGGGAAATATTCGGTATTCCTAAATATTTTCGGGCCTGATATACACCACCAGAGGGAAAGGAGGTATGTTAAAATATTGTCCTTCCCTCAGGCAGCCCCTAGATTTCCTTGTCAATTTCACTCCCCCACAGTCAGCTGAGAGTGTAATTAACAAGGGAAGGCCTCTGCTGTGAGCCTTCCCTCCTCTAGCTGACATGGGGTCAGCAGGGAGCCGGGACATGTTGAAAATGCAATTCTTTCCCTTTCCCAGACTTAAACATGCCCCCCCCACATGTCCCTGAGTTTCTCTGCAAAGTGGAGAGGCTCAGGGAAGGAAGGGGGCATGTCTGCGTGCCGTTCCCTTCCCCAGCCGACCTGGCATGGTGGGCTGGCTGGGGAAGCAAAGGGCAGGCATGTTTAAAATCTGGGAAAAGGGTTTTCCCTCCCCAATGTCGGTATAGGTTTTTTGGTATAGCAAAATGAACCCGAAAAAAAGGCCGCATAATGTCGGCTTTTTCGGGTTCTGCTATACTGGTAGCCGAATACAGATCAAAATGCACACCCCGAGAACAACATTCAGCGGATCTCTCGCCCAGAAACCTTGTAGAAACTGCATGAGCAACTCCTCCCCTAAGAAAGGTGGAGGGACCCAGGCTGTCCCCCCTGCTCATCTCACTGTGGCAGAAAAGTCAGCGAACCTGGGGCATTTCTGTATAACAGCCAAGATTACCTGAGGCCTCTCTGTTTGTCCCGCTCCCATTAGATTATGCATGCTTAGCTACTGTCATTTCTCAAGCCTCTCTATGGCCTGACAAGGCACTCTGCTCCAAAGATAATAGTTTACATTTTTCCAGGTCTATCATTTCACCCTTGTACTGTGTCAAGGACTCCTATTGAGAAGGTTCGTAACTTCTGACCTGCAACATCCTTGCTGAACCAGGCATCTCTGCTTCCAATAAAGTTTACACATAACATCCTTGACTGTCTAACTAGGGTATGAGCTCAAGGTGAAAACTGTTGTCTTTATTTTGATATTCTTCTGCTAAATGTTAACTTTCGTCCACCTGGGCTGGACCTATGGGTACTGAGGGTCTAAACTGGTGAAGACTTCTTTGCTCTGGGCTGGTCTTCAATCAGTTCTCTGTGAGCTCTTGTTGACTAGACCGGGCGCTCCGCATTTCACACTAGTGCACTAGGTTTGTGTTGAAGTATTCTATGCTGAATATGGAAATGTTATGTTTTTATTCTAAAAGATCTATAAGTCCTAAACAATGCTCCCTCTAAGCTGTGGAGTCTGGTGAGCAAAACTTCTACTTTGTGAGCGACTGGCATTAAAGTTGTGAGTGAGCGATTTGGCTACTGTACAAATTAGCTTGCTCTGGAGTCATCCTTCCTGAGCTAAGACAAAAACACGTGAGCCGGGGGCTGAAAAACTGTGAACTAGCTCATACTAACTCAGCTTAGAGGGAACACTGGTGTTGAAGTGCTTTCTGGCCTTGGGAAGCTTATCTTGTAAATAACCTGGGAGGGTTTTTTTAGAACTACGGTCTCTCTCTATGGATTCCGTCACTCCCTTGCCAGTCTCCACCCAGCTGATAAAAGAGCAAAAGGGGAACGGGAGGGTCCCAGGGAAACAGTCTGGGGGTCCCCGAATACCGTAATACTCACTTCTCCTACCTGGAATGGAGGTACGGCAGCCGTTTCCACATCTCTGAAAAGATGTCGGCTCAACAGCATCTCTTCACTGCCTGTTCCCGAGACAAAGAAGGAAGGAAGGGCGTTTGCTTGTTTGTTCCCTGATTCACACACACCCTGCTCGGGATTGTGAAACCTTGCCCTGTGTACACTCAACGCACTTTTATATACTTTTTACCGAATTCTGGGAGAGGCAAAAGAGAAGTACACAGTACCTATGAGCCTCAGGGATTAGAAATGCGGCTAACGTCTTTCAGACTCCTGTGAGATCCGTGTTTGCTCTGCGGGGAGGGAAAGACGTTGCATGACACGTCACCATCCCATTCGGACCAGACGTGACTCGAGCACATCTGGAGACTCGAGGGGAGTATGAGTGAGTTTCCAGAGTGTCTCTTGTCAGGCTCACTTCCCCAACCAGGTTTTCAGCCGGATGCAACATCAGCAGGACACCACATCTGTCCCAAGCCCCTCCCATAGCCCCTCTCAAAGCTCCCAGGGGGGCCAGTCCACCGCCTGCCATCTGCCCCCCCCAGCACATTGTTGCCCACTGCAGCCTGCCAGAAGCCCCTTGAAGCACAGGCACAGAAGCCAAAATTCCATGATATTATTGGCCCCCTCGAGGAACTGGTTTTCAGAGCTCTGCTGTCCCAGAAGGTGGAGGCTCCCTTTAGCCACCGGGCTGAATAGATCTGCCCAGGTTTATCTAGCTCTCCCCCCCTCCACCCCCAGCAACTTGATTTCTTTTTATGGAAGGAAGGTGAGATATGAACTTTTTAATTAAATGGAGGAATTGCCCTCCAGGAATTGCTCATCTCCTTTCGGAGGCATCAGAGTTACTGGACATTGGAGTGCCGCAAATTAACTCTGTCTTGTGTGCAGAACTATTTATTTTGATCCTGACCTGAACTCTCTACCCGTCACATTCACAGGGGTGCCCCGACTGCACCCAGGAACACTGGGTCCTTACCACAGGAGAGGGGAGCTTGGGCACGCTCCACAGCCTGCACCCTCTGCCCTTGCTCCAAGGAAGCTCCTTCCGCCTCAGGGATGGCAGCTTCCATCTTCAGGGATGGTCCCCACACCTGAAACAGCAGCGAGGGAGAGGGGGAAGAGGTGGAATGGAAAAGAGACCAAGGAACAGATCCTGCCCCACGCCCAGACTCAGCACCCTTCCATCAGCAGACCTGGTTTGTCATCTGGAGGAATCAGAAATTCTCTCGTAGAAGAGGCTGCTGAAGGAGGCCATGAAATCTCCCACTTGGATGGTTGGAACTTGGGCAATTATCTGGCAGGGAACCTTTAGGATAAGGCCCGATATTGTGCCTTGGATCGGACGTATCTGGAGGAACCCCCCCTCACCTGTCCTGCCTGCCTCTCCTCTTCTGCCTGACTCAGGAGGAAGCCTTCGGCCAGGGCAACCGCCTGGGAACTGTTCTCTGGCCCGCATCCTCGGACCCAGGCCTGCATTTCCCGGGGCAGAAGAGTCAGGAACTGCTCCAGGATCACCAGGTCCAGGATCTGCTTCTTGGTGTGCCTCTCCGGCTCCAGCCAGTGGCGGCAAAGTCCCTGGAGCTGGCTGCAAACCTCTCGGGGCCCAGCGGAACTGCCGGAGGCGTCGGCAATGTACCTCTGGGGTCATGGTCTCCTTAGCCAGGACCTCCGGCCCCCAGCTCTTTCCCAGAACTCAGCACCACTCCCAGGTTGGATGGGATGGGGTTTTTTCCTTGCTGTCTGGCCAGTCCCAGGTCCTTCTGAGTCCTGCACTTCCATCTCCTTCCCCTTCTTTTGGGTCTGTGAAAACATGCCTCGATTCCCTTGGCTAGGAAGAGGCGCTTCTCCCTGAGGGGATGGAGAGAGACAGACTGCAGCGTGTCAGAAGGAAAAGGAAAGAGGATGGAAATACACCACGGAACATCACAGACCTTCCCAGAGAGAACTGCCCTGTGGGATGAGAACAGAAGTGCTTCTCATGGTTTGTAGACCAGGTTTAAGAACAGCTAATCCATATGCAAAAGAACCTCCTCAGGAAAGCTCCTTCATTAGCATGTTCACAGCCTGGGGAACTCCTACAAAACAGTTGACTCAGACCTTCCTGAGGAGATATAAATCACCTGCCTCTCACCTTGACACAGAGAGTACTCCATCTGTCTGTGTTACACCTCTAAGGATGCCAGTCACAGCTTCTGGCGAAACGTCAGGTCCTACAGTGCCAAGACCACGGCCATACAGCCCGGAAAATCTACAACAGCGAATGCATTTCAGGTCAGTAAAATAGCGCAGCCAGCCAGCGGGAAGAGCTAAGCCATGGTTCCCATCTGAATTGCACCCATGCGCACCTAAGAGTCCAGAAAACTCCCAGAGTGTGGTGGCTTATTTGACCAGCAAACAGAACCAGGGAAAGTGCATCATATAGTTAGGCTCTTGGCCTGAACAGCGGGCTGCATCCAGACATAATGGTAATTCACAGTTTGCTTACAGCACACTCTCTGCAACAAACTCTTTTCAGCAAGCAGTGAACCCTGGTTTGAGTCCAGGGGCACCTTAAAGAGCAACAAAGGTTTGAACAATTTTTACTCAAGATATGAACTTCTTTGTGCAGAAACATCCTTCTTCCGATACAATGAAATGGAAATAGGAATAGCAGTCATATAGAGAGAGGGGTGGGCATTAACTTAACACCCAGGTATGTTAAAAAAGCTCATACGAGGGTTGCCGGAAATTCCTGGAGATTTGGGGAAGGACACTGGGGGGATGGGGGGGTAATAATGCCATAGGGTCCGCCCTTTAAAATATCCGTTTTCTCCAGGGGGGAGCTGATCTCTCATGTCTGGCCCCACCTGAAGGCTGGCATCCCTAGTCCCTCCCAGAGACCCTGGCCTCAGCTGACCCACGCTGCCGCATCCTCCCCCGGATGGACCCCCGCCCCCCCCGCCGCAACAATTATGGCCCCGAAGTGCCAGCACACAGGGCAAACCCGACTCCCCGCCAAGCTTCCCAGAGTCGAGGGAGAGAGGGGCGGAGGAGAGGGCGCCCAACCCCTGCCAGTAAAAAGCTAGCATGTTGCTTGCAGGCAGGCAGCCCACCCACAGACTCCTGCCCTGATGCCACAGAGTGATTCACACGTGGGATTCATTGCCACAGGAGGTGGTGGCGGCCACAAGCATGGGCGGCTTCCAGAGGGAATTGGATCAACACCTGGAGGAGAGGTCCAACAGTGGCTATCAGCCGGAAGGTATAGAGAGGGACTCTGGGGCAAGGGAGGCTCTGTATTCTTGGTGGTTGGAGGCAACAGTGGGGGGGCTTCTAGTGTCCTGGCCCCGCTGCTGGACCTCCCGATGGCCCCTGGTCTTTTTGGCCACTGTGTGACCCAGAGAGAGTTGGACTGGAGGGGCCATTGGCCTGATCCAACAGGGGCTTCTCTGATGTACTTCTGTGCCACCCGAGCGCTTCCCCCGCTTGCAAGGCAGGGGCGCCCGCAAAACGGGGTGGGGCAAGCAGATATCCCCCCCCAAAAAAAACAACCCCTCAGTCTGGGCTCCCCTGTGCTGGGGGGGGCGGAGGCAGGCAAAGGAGCCCGCGGCGTCCTGGAGGGAAGACGGGGGGGGGCTTGTTGCATCTTCGGGCTCCTGCCTGTTTTAGCCTCAGGAAGGGAGGCCGGCTTTCTTTCCTTGTTTTTGGAAAGGGGGGGGAGATCTGTTTGCATATTTAAGCCGGGCCCGCGTGTTTGGGGGTCTCTGGCTGCCCCATCCGAGGTGCCTTTTCCGCCCTGCTTTTGGGATGCCCCCCCCGCCTTCCTCCCGGCGCTCCCGGGAGGGCCGTGCCGGGCTGGAGCGGCGGAAGAAAGGCCGAGTCCGCCACGGGCACCCCCGGGGAGCAATGCGCCTCCCCCTCTTTCAGCCCTGCAGTCCCGGGAGCAGAAACTCTATTAACCCCCCCCCCAAAAAAAAAAATAAGTGTCCAAGAATTTGCCCTCCGGGAGGTGGCAACCCCACGATCCCCCCTCCCAAGAGCTCAAACTTTATTCTCCACCCCCACCCCCCAACAGACGGCGGTGCACGCCCTTACTTCCAAGGAGACCTCCCCGCCGCGTGGGGTCCGGCTGCGCCGCTTCTCCGGGCTGCGGCTTCTCCAGGAGCAAACCCCGTCCCCGGACACGCATGCGCGCCCCGCCCGCCCAGGAGTAGCAGAAGAGCCCCTCCTCTCCTCCGCCCCCCCCCCGCTCAGCCCTGAAAGGGTTAAAGCCGCCGAGCCGGTTTGCGGGAGGGGCCGAGCGGGGAGGGGAGGGGGGAGGGGGGAGGGGAGCCCTTGGGAGGGGGAGCGCAGGGGGGTTGCTCTCTGCAAACAGGGGCTCCGGAGCAATATGGTGGAGAGGACGGTGCAGAACTCCGGCGCTTCTCTTCAACCCCTCCTGGTGCAAAAAGGACTCCGGAATGGTGGGGCGTGGGGTTGCCGGCCTCCAGGTGGGGCCTGGAGATCTCCCGCTTTCACAACTGATCTCCAGTGACAGAGACCGGCTCCCCTGAGAGGGAAAACCCACACCCAAGAGAGAGGCCACCGGGATGGAAGCGGAGGAGAAGCAGACAGCCCAGATGTATTGTGATGCCAAAGAAAAAGTCTCCAAGGACTAGGGATTTCTTTTCCCAACATTCAGTTTACTGGCAGCAGTACAGACGCCACCAACACCCACCAACCATGCATATAATGTGTCGTTTGGTATAACTTTGTCAAAGTGGGTGGCGTTGAAATAGCTATGTGATATTAATCCATTTGGTGAACACTCCATTCATAGCCCAGAGTCACGCTCATCAGATCCATTAGTAAAGGTTAAGGTTCCCTTGCTCGAAAGCCAGTCAAATCCGACTCTAGGGTTGTGGTGCTCATCTCCGTTCAAAGCCGAAGAGCCAACGCTGTCCGAAGACGTTTCTGTGGTCATGTGGCCAGCATGACTAAACACCAAGGCGCATGGAACGCTGTTACCTTCCCACGAAAGTGGGACCTATTTATCTACTTGCAATTTCTTGCTTTCGAACTGCTAGGTTGGCAGGAGCTGGAACTAGAGACGGGAGCTCATCCCATCATGCGGCACTCTCGGGTCTCGATCTGCTGAACTACTGACCTTCCACAGCCTACAGTTCAGCGTCTTAACCACTTGAGCCACCGCAGCTCCCCATTGAGATCCCTTACTGGCCTACAAAGTCATCTGGGGCTCTGGGGCGTCCTGTTTTTTGAGGTAGAGGTAGAGCCAGTTTGCTGTGAGAACAGTTTGGTGTAGTGGTGAGGAGTGCGGAGTCTAATCTGGGAGAACCAGGTTTGATTCCCCCACTCCTCCACTCACAGCTGCTGGATGACCTTGGGCAAGCCATACCTCTGGCACACCTGTTCTTGAAAAGGGGCAGTTTCTGTCAGAGCTCTCTCAGCCCCACCTATCTCACAGGGGGTGTCTGTTGGGGGAGAGGAAGGGAAAGGAATTTGTAAGCCGTTCTGAGACTCCTCTGGGAGTGAAGGACGGGGTATAAATCCAACCTCCTCGTCTCTAAATTAGCAGCATACCTGCTGGTGACTCTTCTCAAACCCCCTGCCCACCAAGTTCCAAAAGTGTTGGACCAGGGGGTCTAATTCTATGGGTCCCAGAAGGAGGTACCCTCATCCTCCATTGTTTCCAATGGAGAGGAAAGTGCTTGTGAGCTGGAAGCTAAAATCCTTGAGCAGCAAGACAAAATTCTGTGCACTAGCTCCCTCTAGCGTAGCTTAGAGGCAACACAGCATCTTGACATGACCCTAGCCTCAAAGGGAGGAAGTTGTGAGGTTTATAAGATTAGGCAGGGGATGGAGAGAGTTGACAGACCTTTAAGTCCCAGTGCCGGGAGGCAGGATCAAGGGACCACCTCTGCCTCGGAGCCGGCATCGGCCGAAGACCTCAGGCACAGTCACTCACCTCATTGGCGAGGTGGTCGCTGTGGACGGCCAACCCTTCTCCCTCGCGGAGGGCGTGGCTTTTCGCCGGCTGCGGCAACTCCGGGCTCCCTGGCACTCTGTCCCCTCGCAAGGGACTGTGAGCTGCCGAGTCTTGCCCACCATGCACCGCTCCGCCCTGGTGATGGGCGAGGCTCCCCCTCACAGATCAAGGCAGCTTACGATTATGGCGAAGCATTTCCAGTTGAAACCCAAGATACAGTGGCAAGCCTCGTCTCTCGCCCCCCACTCCCTGAAGAGAAGAGACGCCTGGAACTCCACCCCCCCCCATAAATGCCCTGGCGAACCAGGAGAGCTTGTTGTGGACGACCTCTTTGCAAAGCTGACCCAGAGGACCTCAGTGCGGGAGAGACACCGTCCACTTCCCAGCCAGGACGCGGCAGGGCGGCGCTTTCGTTAAGCTCTGCCAGGCTCCTTCCTATTCAAGCCAAGCGGTCTGCCCTGAGGTTCAGCGTTAAAGGACAGGCCATTATGCGAAGGCAACGGGGTGTTTTAGGGGTGTATTTTTTTGCTCCACTGTATTATATTTGGCAACAGATGTCATCCACCCACTGCTAAAACAGCCAGAACCTATCAGGGAAAAACTGATCCCAGAGCAGCTCTTTCCCTTCCAAATAACTGCTGGCTGCCCAGGTCCATCAAGAAGAGTTCAGGGCGGAGACGCTCCAGCAGGGAGGGGGGGACTCCTTAAATCAGTGGGCCCCCCTTCAGATCACTGCCTGGCCAGGACTGGAGCCCTCCTGCTGTGACGCCCCAGAGAGGCCAAAGAGGGACTGCAGCCCTCCATTGACTCTTACTTAGAATGGGGAATTTTGGTTCCTGCCTGGTCTGTTTGCGGTGCTCCGGTGTTGCTGGCCAAGAAACCAAAGAGGGATCCTAACGGAGAAGCGGTCTGGAGTTTAATTCAGGAGCTCCACCCCATAAATGCACACGTGCAGCTGTTGCTGTAGGTCTCCAAAGCTCAGAAGGTGGTGTTGAAGCACCATCCAGCAGTCATGTTGCGGGCTGACCCAATATGAGGCTGTTTTGCTGACTTCTGAAAAGGGGAGATGGGAGTGGTGGTCCACCCTGAATCCAGCGACCCTTCTAATGACTCCGTCTGTGAAAGTTTTCATGACTGTTTGCTCGGAGTTCAAGAAGTTTCAACCAGCCTCTGAGAGCTTAAAGATGTTCCACTGAAGAATCAAGAGTACATCCTTTCTCTGGCTGGGTAACAAATATGAGGAACACGCATATTGGATGGGGGATACACTTCTGAGTAGCAGGGCATGTGAACAAGATCTTGGGGTAAGGGTGGGCCAAAAGTTAAATATGAGCAGCCAGTGTGATGCAGCGACAAAAAAGGCTAAGGCAGTCTTGGGGTGTATCAACAGAGGCATAACATCCAGATCGCAAGATGTCATAGTCCCTGTCATGACACCAGCAGGTTGCCACCTTCTGCTGCGACCACTCTGGACTTAGGGTCCCCTTGGGAAGGCCCAGAGTACCCCTCCAAGCAAAAACAAAATGCCCCTTTTAAGCCGAGAAACATAGGCGTGATGACCAGGCAGAGAACATTAAACAAATGGTTTATTAATCTAGTATTGGGGGAAGGGAAACACGTCAAGGAGCTTTAAAATATATAATAGTGTTCAAAGGCAAAATAAACAAATCTAACGCGACTACCTATTTCTCCTAAACTGGTTACTCCTTCAAGTCCCACAGCCCTCTTATACCAGGCCTCCTGCCTGTACTCACTCTGTCCCAAGTGAGGGATCTTTCTCTCAGACCAGACTCTGTGTGGCAAGACCGCAGTAAAGAAAGAACTCAGTTTCACTTCACAAAGCTTCAGTCCCAATTTCCTCACATAATCCCTGTACACCAACTGGTTACAACCGTTGCTAAGCATTGTGGGGATTGTAGGCTATCTGCTTTCCATTCCCACACAGGTCTGTCCTGGGGCTAGGCCTCGAGGCACTGTCTCCCAGTCCTGCACAGATCATGACAGTCCCACGGTACACTGCATGGGTCAGGCCGCACCTGGAGTCTTGTGTGCAGTTCTGGAGGCCTCACTTCATAAAGGATGTGGACAGAACGGAGCGGGTGCAGAGGAGAGCGACGAGGATGATCGGGGGCCTGGAGACCAAGAGGCCCTGCGAGGAAAGGCTGAGGGACTTTGTGGGAATGTTCAGTCTGGAGAAGAGGGGGCTGAGGGGGGGACAGGATGGCTCTCTTGGGGTAGCTGAAGGGCTGTGTCACTCGGAGGAGGGGAGGGAGCTGTTCCTCTAGGCAGCAGAGGAGAGGACTCGCAATCATGGGTTTAAATTAAGGGCTGGGAGGTTCCGGCTGGATCTTAGGGAAAACTTTCTGACAGCCAGAGTTGTGCGACCGTGGAGTCAGCGGTCTGGGGAGGTGGTGAGCTCCCCTCCTCCCTGGCAGTCTTTAAGCAGCAGCGGGACAAACCCTGGTCAGGGATACCCTAGGCCGATCCTGCACTGAGCAGGGAGGGTTGGGCTAGATGGCCTCTGCAGGGCCCCTTCCAGCTCTGTGATTCTGTGAGTCTATAACTGAAGTTTCTGAATTGATTTTAATAAGCTCCTGGAAACAGCGGAAATGGACAAATCAACCTTACCATTGCAGGAAAGACAAGAAGAAATTTTTGAAAAGAATTGGTCAAGATGCCATAGTTGGACTTGGGAAATCATCCAAGAAACGGTGAAAGTAAATGCTCTATCTGCAAATAACTGTGCTGGGTAAGGTGTATACTAGACTGACGCTATTCACGTCGGTTAAATTTAAGCAGTCTATAATGGGGAGATGCTCCTTAAACGTGTTCTGTGTTTAGTTTTTTCACTGTTTGTAGTGTTGTCTCGCTGTTCTATCCTTAATAAAGGTAAAGGTTCCCTTCCTCGAAAGCCAGTCGAATCCGATTCTAGGGTTGCGGTGCTCATCTCTGTTTCAAAGCCGAAGCTGAAGGTCAAACTGCGGCCGCACGGCAAATAGTGGAAAATTGACGCATACAATCGGGGGAAAGGGAACAGCGAGGGTGGAGCAGCGGGTTGTGGGAAATCGGTGAGTATTTATGAGGTTCCTCACCTGGGTGGATTCCTCAATGGATAAGGAGATATGGGCTGGTCTTGAAACTTCTTCCACCCTCAGAACACATCCTTTCTTCTTCTTTGGGCTGTATCAACAGAAGTAGAGTGTCCAGATCATGTAAAGTGATGGTACCACTTAACTCTGCTCTGGTTAGACCTCTCCTAGAGTACTGTGTTCAGTTTTGGGCACCACAATTTAAGAAAGATATATTCAAGCTGGAATGTGCCCAGAGGAGGGCAACGAAGATCGCGAGGGGTCTGGAGACCAAGTCCCATGAGGAAAGGTTGAAGGAGAGTTTAGCCTGGAGAGATGACTGAGAGGTGATATGATCACCATCTTCAAGTACTTGAAGGGTTGTCATCTAGATGATGGTGAAGAGTTGTTTTCTGTAGCCCCAGAAGGTTGGACCAGAACCAACAGGTTGAAATTACATCAGAAAAGCTTTCGACTAAACATTAGGAAGAACTTTCTGACAGTCAGAGCGGTTCCTCAGTGGAACAGGCTTCCTCGGGAGGTGGTGGGCTCTCCCCTTTGGAGTTTTTCAAACTGAGGCTAGCTGGCCACCTGAAAGCCATGCTGACTCTGTGAACTTAGGCAGCTCATGAGAGGGAGGGCAGGAAGGGCTGCCTCAGTGCTGAGACCTTGTGGCCCTTTCTTACACGCCCAGGGAAATGCTTATTGCCACTTGGGGGGTCAGGAAGCCATTTTTCTCCAGACCAGTTTAGCCAGGGATCCTGGAGGTTTGTTGTCACCTTCTGGGCATGGAGCAGGGGGTCACTGCGGGTGTGGAGGGGGAGGTATTTGTGAATTCCCTGCCTTGTGCAGGGGGTTGGACTAGATGACCCTGGAGGTCCCTTCCAACTCTATGATTCTTCCCTATGAGATCTGTTTGAGCTCCTCAGTCCCAATATATCTATCACTGACAGAGAGAGGTGGCGGAGGTGAGGGCGCATCATAAAACGTAGAGACATCACCCTACCCACAAAAGTCTGTATGGTCAAAGCAATGGTATTCCCAGTAGTACTGTATGGCTGTGAGAGTTGGACCATAAGGAAGGCCGAGCACCAAATAATAGATTCTTTTGAATCATGGTGCTGGAGAAGACTCTTGAGAGGGAGTCCCTTGGACTGCAAGGAGATCAAATCAGTCAGTCCTGAAAGAAATCAACCCTGGCTGTTCCCTGGAAGGCCGGATATTGAAGCTGAAGCACAAATACTTTGGCCACCCAATGAGAAGGGAGCCCTCCCTGGAGAAGACCCTGATGTTGGGAAAAACTGAAGGTCAAAGAAGAAGGGGACGGCCAAGGATGAGATGGTCAGACAGTGTCATCGATGCAACGAACATGAAACTGAGCAAACACCGGAGCACGACGGAAGACAGGAGGGCCTGGCGTGATGTGCTCCACGGAGTCGCAAAGAGTTGGACTCGACTGTGCCGCTGAACAAGAACAACAACAACAAAGCTCTTACCACACTTTCTGAGTATTTATAACATTTCTTCCCTGTTAGCATAATGTTTCTGTGTATATTCAAGCTTCTTCAGGGCTCTTTTTGTAGCAGGAACTCCTTTGCATATTAGGCCACGTACCCCTGATGTAACCAAACCTCCAAGAGCTTACAATATCCCCTGTACGAACAGCTCAGTAAGCGCTTGGAAGATTGGCTACATTAGGGGGTGTGTCACCTAATAAGCAAAAAAGTTCCTGGTACCAAAAGAGCCCTGAGCTTCTTACACCAGTTTATATCTTTTCAATGCTTTCTATAGTCCGTGGTTGTCTTTTAGGCGTGAAATAGGAGAAGCGCTCTTTTATGGCTAAGCAGTTACATTGTTTCTCCTTGTGTGCATTCCTCATTGCAGTAGAACAGAGTCACTCTGACTGAATCTCTTTCCACGCTTTGAGCATTACAAAAATGTTTCTATCCTGTGTGGTTTCTCTGATGCTCTTTAAGATGGCCACTCTGACTGAATCTCTTTCCACACTCTGAGCATTCAAAAGGTTTCTCCCCTGTGTGGGTTCTCTGGTGCTGCTGAAGATGGCCACTCTGACTGAATCTCTTTCCACACTCTGAGCAGTCAAAAGGTTTCCCCCCTGTGTGAGTTTTCTGATGCTCTTTAAGATGGCCACTCTGACTGAATCTCTTTCCACACACTGAGCATTCAAAAGGTTTTTCCTGTGTGTGAGTTCTATGATGCAGCTGAAGATTGCCACTCCGGCGGAATCTCTTTCCACACTCTGATCATTCAAAAGGTTTCTCCCCTGTGTGGGTTCTCTGATGCTCTTGAAGATGGCCACTCCGTCTGAATCTCTTTCCACACTCTGAGCATTCAAAAGGTTTCTCCCCTGTGTGGGTTCTCTGATGCAGCTGAAGATAGCCAGTCACACTGAATCCCTTTCCACACTCTGAGCATTCAAAAGGTTTCTCCCTTGTGTGGGTTCTCTGATGCTCTTGAAGATTGCCACTCCGACTGAATCTCTTTCCACATTCTGAGCATTCAAAAGGTTTCTCCCTTGTGTGGGTTCTCTGATGCTCTTGAAGATGGCCACTCTGACTAAATCTCTTTCCACACTCTGAGCATTCAAAAGGTTTTTCCCGTGTGTGAGTTCTATGATGCAGCTGAAGATTGCCACTCCGGCGGAATCTCTTTCCACACTCTGAACATTCAAAAGGTTTCTCCCATGTGTGGGTTCTCTGATGCTCTTGAAGATTGCCACTCCGACTGAATCTCTTTCCACACTCTGAGCATTCAAAAGGTTTCTCCCCTGTGTGGGTTCTCTGATGCGTTTGAAGATGGCTACTGCTATTGAATCTCTTTCCACACTCTAAGCATTCAAAAGGTTTCTCACCTGTGTGGGTTCTCTGATGCTCTTGAAGATGGCCACTCCGACTGAATCTCTTTCCACAATCTGAACATTCAAAAGGTTTCTCCCCTGTGTGGGTTCTTTGATGCAGCTGAAGGTGGCCACTCTGACTGAATCTCTTTCCACACACTGAACATTCAAAAGGTTTCTCCCCTGTGTGGGTTCTCTGATGCTCGTGAAGATAGCCACTCTGACTGAATCTCTTTCCACACTCTGAGCATTCAAAAGGTTTCTCCCCTGTGTGGGTTTTCTGATGCTTTAGAAGATTGAAACTCTGACTGAATCTCTTTCCACACTCTGAGCATTCAAAAGGTTTCTCCCCTGTGTGGGTTCTCTGATGCTTCTGAAGAGTGCCACTCTGACTGAATCTCTTTCCACACACTGAGCATTCAAAAGGTTTCTCCCCTGTGTGGGTTCTGTGGTGCTTCTGAAGAGAGCCACTCTCTCTGAATCTCTTTCCACACACTAAGCATTCAAAAGGTTTCTCCCCCGTGTGGGTTCTCTGATGCTGTTGAAGATGGCCACTTCGACTGAATCTCTTTCCACACACTGAACATTCAAACCGTTTCTTGACTCTGTGTAGTCTCTGGTGTAGAAAGAGCTGTGAGCTATTTCTGAAGTATTTTTCACACCGAATGCATTTACTTGTCTTCCTTATCCTGTGCTTTGGAATATGTACGTTATGCTGTCTTCTATCTCTCTTCTCAACCACATGACTGCCTTTCTTTCTCATCGGTCTGCCTCGATTCCTGACATTGTCTTTCAAGACTTCACTTTTAACTTTATGTGGCGTTTGTTGATGAACTTCCTCATCCTCTTCCTTCTTCTGATCATCCTCTGCTGGAATAAAGACAGAGAGCACCTGGGAAGGCTGCTAAGGTTCAAAGGCATCTATGTAAGTGCGGTAGATGAGAATTGAGGGCCCTTTAAGAACATAATAACATAAGAGAAGCCAATGCTGGATCAGGCCAGTGACCCATCCAGTCCAACAGTCTGTCACACAGTGGCCAAAAACACCAGGTGTCATCAGGAGGTTCACCAGTGGGGCCGGGACACTAGAAGCCCTCCCACTTTTGATCCCCCCCCAAGCACCAAGAATACAGAGCATCCCTTGCCCCAGACCGAGAACTCCTATTTATACCTTGTGGCTAAGAGCCCCTGATGAACCCCTCCTCTATATGTTTACTCTTTGGCCTTGTCCACCTTGGCTGATATTAACCACCATACGAATCGTTGCTCAGAAGTGCATTAGAAATCCCCCATGGCCCTTCCTTGACCTTCTCCCGTGACCTAACTGTGAAGGATACTCACTCTCAGGCTGTTCACTCGGGAAGGAAATCTGGCCTCGGGATCCCCTTGAGGAATTCTTCAGCCTTTCTTTAGATGCAAGGCCATTGTCGATCTCCACCGTAGCCTCTCTTATACTCCTGCCTTCGTTCGGAGAGAGACAGAGAGAAAGAGAGAGAAAGTGATCACTCTTATATGGGTCAAGATCAAAGCCCACAATCCCGACCAGTATAAGGGGGGAATAGATCTGTGTGGCAAAGCATCCTAGTTCCCCCAGGGGATTCTGTCATTATTAAGTGGCCAACTCTGAGTTGCAGGTGTTTGTGACTTGAGTCTTACTGCGGCTAACATCCTTCTCTTTTTCAAGGCTGGCCTGAAGAATGCGGTCAGTGGTCAACAGTAATTGGTAAACCATGAGAACCTGTTATCCGGTTGTGTAGCCAGGAGGGAGGGGGATTAGGAGGGTGCTGACTGCCTCTGGAAAATTCCACCAAGGAGGACCCTGGATTGGGTCATTAGGACCACCTGACCCTAGGAGGCAGAAAGTGTCATACCTGTTGATACAAGAGGGAAGCCGGGCTACATTCACGCTCATGCCATATTAGTAGGTCTTGATATTTTCTTGCTGCAACATGATGAATAGTTTTCTGTAGAGCAACTTAGGCTACGGCTGGAATATTCACGCTGCAACAAGAGGTGCCATCGAATACAAAGTGCTGCACGTGTCAGAGGGGACAGTTTGCTGCTTTCCTTGTTTTCCTGTTGCTGAGCTGCGTGTTTAGTGAGGTTTTGTTTTTAAATCCATAATAAACCTTTATATATCTAAAAAGGGGTCTGCTTTACTTCTGTGCTCTCTTCTCATGAAACCACTGAACTGGGAGCTGCTCAGGTACCAAACAGTGGAGGCCCAGGGTGGACCCAGTCTTCGGATCTTGACAGGATCGTCTGCAGGTCACAGGCAGAGCAGATGTCTGTGATCCCATTCAGGGGGAAGGGTGTCTCGTAAAGGTTGGCACCAGTGAAATGAGGATCCGGCCCCTTCCAGAGCCTTCCTGAGGGCCTCTCATCCCCCCCGTTTTGCCTCAGGCCGGGACACCTTCTCTGGCTCGGGCGACGGCCACAACACTGGGCTGTGTTGCCCCTGGGCAAGAACACATCCAGGCACACAGGAACCTGTCTTCCACTGAATCAGACAACTGGGTCCATTGAAGTCAGTGTTGCCAGCTCAGTCCGGCAGCCGCTCTCCACGGTCTCAGGCAGAGGTCTTTCACATCACCTCCTACCTGGTCCCTTTTCCTGGAAATGCTGGGGATTGAACCTGGGACCTTCGGCATGCCAAGCAGATGCTCTACAAGGGAGCCACAGACCCCCTCCCCAGTAGCACGACAGGCCTCAAAACTGTGAATAGCTATTCAGTATTTTGATTCATGCCTCCTCATGATGGCAGGAATCTGCACCTTTGGCACCAAGGAAAGACCCTTACCCAGAAAGGCCACATTCTCGTAGTTCTCCAGCATGACTTCCCTGTACAGAGCTCTTTGTCCCGGATCCAGCAGGGCCCATTCAGCCTCGGTGAAATCGATGGACACCTCCTCGAAGGAAAAGGGACCCTGAAAGGAAAAGCCGATTCCCTCCTCAGAGGTCACGCCAGACTGGAAGGAAGGAGGCTGGGAAGGGACGGGATGTGTGGCTTGGGATGGGTAAAGGGAACAGCGTAGAGGTGTGTAGAAAAACACTGATGCCGGTATTTTTCGGCTTCAGGTAGATCACATCCAAAAAATACCGGTAAATGCCGAATATCCCCAGTCCAATACCGGTAAAGTATTTGGATTGGGGAAGTAGTCGGTATTCCCGGTTTTTTGGGGGTCTGATACACACTACCAGAGGGAAAGGAGGCATGTTACAATGTTGTCCTTCCCTCAGGCAGCCCATAGATTTCCTTGTCAATTTGACGCCTTGCCGGTCAGCTGAGAGGGTAATTGACAAGGGAAAGCCTCTGCTGTGAGCCTTCCCTCCTCTAGCTGACATGGGGTCAGCAGGCAGCCGAGACATGTTGAAAATGCATTTCTTTCCCTTCCCCAGATATAAACATGCCCCCCCCTCCGCATTTCCCTGAGTTCCTCCGCAAAGCGGAGAGGCTCAGGGAAGGAAGGGGGCATGTCTGCCTGCAATTCCCTGAACCCGAATAAAAGCCGCATAATGTCACCTTTTTCAGGTTCTGCTATACTGGTAGTTGAATACAGATCAAAACGCACACCCCCTAGAGCAACGTTCGGAGGGTCTCTCGCCCGGACACATTGCAGAAACTGCAGGGGCAACTGCTCCCCTGAGAAAGGAGGAGGGACCCGGGCTGTCCCCCCTGCTCATCTCAATGTGCCCTCGGGCATTTCTGTGTAACAGCCGGGATTGGCTGAGGCCTCTCTGTTTGGTTCCTCTCCCATAAGGCTTTGCAGGCTTAGCTACTGTCATCTCTCAAGCCTCTCTATAGCCTGACAAGGCACTCTGCTCCAAAAACAGTAGTTTACATTGTTCTAGGTCTATCATTTCACCGTCGTACTGTGTCAAGGACTCCTAGTGAGAAGGTTTTTAGCTTCTTACCTGGCCCCACTGCTGGACCTCCTGGTGGCCCCTGGTATTTTTGGCCGCTGTGTGACAGAGTGTTGGACTAGATGGGCCATTGGCCTGATTCAACATTGGCTTCTCTTCTGTTCTTATAGCTTCCTGACCTGCAACATCCTTGCTGAACCAGGCATCTCTGCTTCCAATAAAGTCTACACAGAACATCCTTGACTGTCTAACTGGGGTGGGTGTTCAAAGTGAAAACTGTTGTCTTTATTTTGATATTCTTCTGCTAAATGTTAACCTTCGTCCATGTGGGCTGGACCGATGGGTAAAGGTAAAG